>OY748305.1:4093841-4693841 GCA_963556515.1 Nudaria mundana | reverse complement strand
CCTACTGATGTGCCTCTTCACGCTCCGCTTAAAGAACCCAGGATTATATGTGGGAGGAAACACGTGCACAGGCAGGGCGTTCCAGGCCACTATCGTTCGGCAGAGAAACGAACGTTTAAAACGTTCGGTTCTCGCGAACATGCTATCCACTGTGTGGGGGTGGCATCTCTGCCCGGCACGAGTCGTTCGGGATCGGAAGGAAGAGGGTGGGATCAGATTGAAGAGCTCTTCAGAACACTCGCCGTGGTAAATACGGCCAAGGAAGCTATTGTTCGGCGCTGAACTAGCGGCTCAAGGCTTCCCGTTACCTCCGGACAATCTATAATACGGATAGCCCGTCGCTGCATAGCGTCGAGAGCGTCCAGCAGATACTTCGCGGAGCCGTCCCAGAGGTGAGAGCAGTATTCGACGCAGGGTCTAATCTGCGTCTTGTACAGCAGACAACTCTGGTCCGGTGTAAAGAATCTCTTTACCTTATTCAGTATTCCTAGTTTCCGCGAAGCTAGCCCTATACATCTTTCGATGTGGTTTTTAATATTGAGCTCTCGACGAACGTCTATGCCAAGGATATCAAGGTTGTCCTTCATTGGTAATAATGCATTCTGAAGAGAGGGTAGGGGAAGGAAAGGGGATTTCTTCGCAGTAAATGCACACGCCTGTGTTTTGCGGGCATTGAACTCGACCAGGTTCTCGGTACCCCATTGAGAGATACTGTCGAGGTTACGGTCGAGATCAGCCACGAGTCGTCGTCTCTCCTCCTCAATCTCAGATCGCCCCGCCGTCGGACGAACCGAGTAACTCCCGTGCAGTGTGCTGTCATCTGCAGAGCAATGAATGTTCCCGAGGGATAGCATATCATTGATATGCAGAAGAAAGAGAGTTGGTGATAGTACGGACCCCTGCGGTACCCCGGCATTCACTTGCAAGAAGCGAGAAGCCTGGCCATCGCAGAGGACCCGCACTCGGCGCTCGTTTAAAAAGCTGGCAATCCAGCTGCACAGTTGAGGAGGTAGACCATATGCCGGAAGCTTGGAAAGGAGCGAAGCATGCCAGACCCTATCGAAGGCTTTGGCGATGTCCAGGCTAATAGCCAATATAGATCACAATTTCAATGTATAAATCAAAATAGTCCTAATGAATAGCTCTGTTGGCGAGAGCAAATGAATAGCGAGAGCGAACGAAGTGAGCGAAGTGTCTATATTTCATGACTAGACAATTTTGCTTTCGTCCGCATAATTATGTGTTCCGAGCTAACGGTCACATTTTTTATCCGATCTCCACGGAACTAGGCACAGGTGGATTTTTTTATTTAAAAAGAAATTAAAAGCCCAAATGAAGTTTTAATGTTCGCGAGGTCTACTCATCGACCGTCTACTAGTGGTGGCCCACGCGTCACAAAAGAGTGAGAAGAGGGTACAACGATACGGTTTCCCCAAAAAACTATCCCGCGATGAACACGTTCCGTAACTACTGTCAATAACAGTGACCATGACAGTTACAAACAAAAGAGTACGAGTGGTCTAGCTACTTCTTTGTTTCGCAAACAGGCGCGATTCGCCAACTTTACGAGTGGTCTGAAATATCTCACAATGTAATTGAACGACAACATTGCAGTTGTCTATGGTCTCGAAAAAAAAAAGTTAAGATAGCGTCTAAAATTGTTATTTTTCGTAAATTTGTACACAGCCTATATAAAGTGTAATATATTAAGACACGTTTACGTTTATACGTACAGTTGGTCCACAGAATCATAGGGTTGAACTACCCTACATTACCGAGGGAAATGTGTAAATCAAGCAGAAAGGGCTGGCAGCGTACATTTGGATTTATTTAAGGGTGTTTATTTCAATTGCGGAACAAGGTAACGACGTGTTAGCTGTAAAGAGTCTGATTGTACAAAGGGACTCGTTGTGTAATTTGGAATGTAATTGAACTTAGCTAAGTAATACCGCTACACGTAGTAATTAAATACCATAAGAACGTTTAACATCTCAAGTTTATAAAAATTCAACACTTGAAAATCACAAAAAGTACCAATAATGACCCAGGTGGATACCAAATTGTAGGGGTTTTACGCAAGGTGTGTGACCCAATGGCCGTGTGACAAAACAAAATAATAATAAAAAATCGTTCTGTTTTAATATTGCTAAAAAAAAGTTGGATTGTTACATAAATTCAGTGTTCCAAATTTAAAAAATTCGAATGTCTACAGAACGATCAGCTGTTTACCTACTTCGGCCGATCTTTTAATTTGGAAGATGAAAGAAAGAACAAAAAAGCAAACAGGAACGGATTTTTTTTTTTTCAGTAGGATTTGTTACCGAAATCCAAAAGTATATTCCTGGCAACCTCTTCAATTCAACATAGTTAGGCTGTATGACTTCTAAGTACTAACAAACTAGTTAGATTTAACAGCTAGACGTATAATTTATACACTCTAATTAACCCAAAACACTTACGATACGCGTTTTGTATGCTTGACACAAGCAAACAACGCCACTGCGTTAGATTAAGCACGGGACATTAAACCGACAGTATTATACTCGTAGACATAGATATATATTATCTATGGTCGTAGATATACTGACGTCAAAGGGACCCTTAACTAGTATACGGGTTGATATTTTCTTTTGTGGCAACATTTGGTTTAGTTTTGATTGGTTTATTAATTCAAGGTCTGAACTTTGCCAAATGGTGTAATGATGAAAGTTTGTGAGTATATTTCATTGGCCGTATTCCAAATATATGCTTAAACTTTTGCTTTTAGTGAAGGAATAACACGTGACAAAAGTCGTCTTCTTAAATCACAACATATTATAAAACCACGTCAAAAATTGAAGCAACAACCGACTTCAAATTACCGAAATGGGACAAAATAACTGTCGGACCAAATTGGGACCAAATTGAAATGGGACCATTTGAGATGTATTAGCTTTCAATTAAAAAAAAATCTTTAACTAATTGTGTTAATTATTAAAGAACCGTAATATACCTATGTACCTATAAAATACAGTCCACTTATTTATAACACAAAACGTCTAAGAACAGAGGGCTATGTTAAATTCCATTTTCAAATTACAAGCGTTGCATGATAAAAAGATTCTACGAGTATAGGTAGCACAATATATATATAACTTGAAATCGCAATAATTTCCATATCCACAAACTCTACCTCCACGAAAACGACCCGTAACTTACTAAGGGCATATTGAACGCATTTATCACAAAAATCGTCAAGCCTGGCACTTTATGTGTGAGTTTGTGCTTGGGACAAGTTCTGAAAAAAAAAATCGCTGAAGCAGTCCTTGACATTCCAAAACTTCAAAGCGATGCTCTTGACATGAGTTCATAAAATGTTTGAGTTGTATAAAAGTAGAAGTTTCGAATAAATATGAATTGAATTGAATAAGTTAACCATTTGAAAATACCCTACCCTAATCACACAGACAAAATACATTGACTATACATAACTTTTGTATTCAACTATGGACACAGAATAGGGAATAGTACTTTGCTATGGATGTTTAGTCAATCAAACATCAGGACAATTCGCGAGGGATAAGCGGAGCTTTGCATTTGTGTGAGTGCAGTGTACGTGACGTGTTGTACACACAGCTACAAAAAGAGTTTTTACTCTACTTTTCGTGGTCACTCACACAAATGCAAAGCTCCGCTTATCCCTCGCGACATGTACCTAATTACGTTAGCACTAATACGCCATCTTACTATAAATCAATTTCCTTGGTCAATGTACATATTATTAGGTACCTATATGTAAAAGCTATGTGCCAAATTCTGTAGATACGGTGACATTAATACGTAAGTATGGAATTAGGGGCATTTATGCTAATAGGTAGCTATAGGAAGGCCTAGTATACCTGTAGTATTATTTTTATATAGGTATATGTTTGTTTTTTTTAGTCCGAGACGCCCAGGGCTTTAATTGGCTGTACCATATCGGCTGGCAAGTAAGATTTTGTTGCCTTTCATCACAAGGTAACGGGTTTAAATTTTTTTTTTAATTGCAATATAGCTGCTACTTTTTATTTAATTCATTCGTCCATTTTAAACATAACCCGTTATGAATGTGCCCGGTGACAGCAATAGGCTCCTTTTACGTCGGACTCCTAATACGTTGAACTAAAATACTGACAAATTGTGTGTAATGAACCTCTGCCTACTCCTTCGGGGATATAGGCGTGATGTGTGTGTTTGTATTTTTGTCGTAAAAGGGTCGTAGACTTCGATAATTGATATTGATTTCATCCCGACACTCCTAACTTGAGAAAAAGGGTCCTGACAAGCGGATAGAGGGGATAGAGAGACTGACATCGGTAAGATAAAGTAGCGAAGGTTGTAACTTTAAGTATGTGCGGTTACATGCTACTTTAAATATTTGGGAAAGGATTTTAGCTGAAGGCTAAAACCGTTTTAACCAATCGTATTCAATGTTAACATTTAGTTTGATAGAAACGGTGACTTATTGTAATATATATGATTTCGGGACTTAATCGCGTAAAATTAATTAGGGCTTGAATAAGACCCTAAATAAGGTATTTTTTGTGATTCATTTTGTAAAATTATTTGAGAATAAGTTGGCATACTTCATCTATACTAATTACTGGTGGTTCTGTGAACCGTAGACTTCGGGAGCGGCTTTGTTTAGAAAATTTCTTCTACAATTTTCTTTATTAGTCTTTCATTTGTCATCCAATCCAAATAATATCATTCAAATGTTATTCATTGTAAGCAAGGAGTGTGTGTGTAAAGTTTCATGCAAATCGGTTGATAAATACGGCCTCAAACATGATCTGACAGAACCCGTAGATGTAGAGGTACAGACGAAAGAAATTCTCCCCAGTCTGCAAGTTGAAACGGAGACTTCGGTCGCTTCGCTCCCTCATTCAATAAAGAGGAAAGATTTGGATTTTTGTGTGTATGTTTGAGGAAAGATTTGGATTTTTGTGTGTATGTTTGTAATGAATAAACTCAAAAACTACTGTGCCGATTTCAACAATTCTTTCACCATTGGAAAGCTACATTCACCCTGAGTCATATAGGCTTCTTTTTATCCCGGTAATGTGTTACCACAATGTACACCACCAAATCACGCGAGCGGGGCTGCGGCGATCAGCTAGTTGCTTATAAAACATATTCATTGATTGGCATCAGAGCTCTCTAGCTGTGTCTAAACGTAATAGCAACATTACGCACAGTCTACCATAGTAGTTAGTTCACTCAACTACTGGTAGATGGCGCTCTGGCAATGCCGTAAGTCGCGATAGTAACTCAATGTGATCACAAATTTAGATATCTTGAGCTAATGGTGTCTTGATCAGTTGGTATAACGTTCCTCCTGGAAAGGGATCAGTCGCTGGTTCAAGTTCAACCCAAGACCATAGTTTTTGTAATTCATATTGTACAATTATTTGAGTAATTTATTGGGTCAGAGAAAATATAACTAGTGGTTCTGTGAACAGTAGACCTCGCGTTATTTTCACATTTCCCCCCCATTTCTCCCCTATTTTCCCCCCAATCGAAAAATCCCTTCGACAAAAGTTGCGCCTTGCAACAAAGAACACTTGTGCCAAATTTCATGAAAATCGGCTGAAAAATACATTTTCCCCTCAATCTAAAAATACCTTCGACAAAAGTTGCGCCTTGCAACAAAGAACACTTGTGCCAAATTTCATGAAAATCGGCTGAAAAATGCGGCTTGTAGACCGGAACTGACACACATACCAACAACGCCAAATCAGCCAGTCCTCGAGTTAAAACTGAGACGCTTCGATCGCTTCGCTCGCTCGGTCAATTAATTAAATAATGGTTTTATTGACTGAGGGAGCGAAGCGACCGAAGTCTCCGTTTCAACTTGCAGACTGGGTAGAATTTCTTTCGTCTGTGCACATCTCTACATCTCTACTTCTACGGGTTCTGTCAGATCATGTTTGCAGCCGTATTTATCAACCGATTTTCATGAAACTTTACACACACACTCCTTGCTTACAATGAATAACATGTGAATAATATTTTTTGGATTGGATGAAAAATGAAAGAGTAATAAATAAATTTAAAAATAAATTTTCTAAACAAAGCTCCCGAAGTCTACGCTCTGTCAAGAATGCAATTAGTAACCATAGCAACCCATATAAATAAAATCAGAAGTCATGCAAAAAAACACAATTTAAGAATAAACAAAGCCGCTCCCGAAGTCTACGGTTCACAGAACCACTAGTTTAAGACCCTGGTTAAACATATAAGACTAATATTCAACCAGGTTTTGGATAGATAAGTATAGGTATGTATTGGGATATTCTACACAACACCACCTAGCTTCAAACTTTTTACACCGACAGAGACAGAGACCTAAAGACCCAGAGACGACAATAAAAAAAAAATTGGATATGATTCTATATTTTCGTTAATTTAGTCTCTCTCTCTCTCTCTCTCTATCCACTGTCTATCTTTTACAGAAGAAAAGAGCAGTAGCATTTGATGTGGTTGTTTGATTTAAAATTTAAAAAACATCGCTGACTTTGTTATACACCACAAAAGGAAAACAAAACCTTATAGGTAAATGAGCACAAGCATAGCACTTTGGGGCTATTCTTGCAAGTAAGTTTCCGGAACCTGAGCGTTCCGGGTACGGTACGGTAACGTAGTGTGCATAAGGACCCTTTGTCCACTAAAATGCATTAGCAAAATCCACCATGGAAACGTCTAGAGAGAAAGAAAATGTGTAATCTCTTGCCCCTACGGTAATATAGGAAACACAACTCTCTCTATATATCTTCACTAACTTATCTCTCAGCTTCGCTTCGCCCGATCACACTTTTCGTAATGCACTCGTCACGTATTTGCCAGCTTACTTCCCAAGTCAAGCGTAAAGAAGTTTTACTTCAAAACTAGTTGTAGGTACTCGTACTTAATGTTCGCGATCGCGACATATCAATTTGTATCCGTCAACCTCCTCCAACAGAGTCACGTGCCGACGCTTATAAGTTCCCCACTCCAATTTAATGTTACGTTTAGTTGGTAACACAAACTTCATTATTGCCGGCGACGGGAGCGACGCGACGCAACCCATCTGATGTTGACGCTCATAAAGATTGAATACCGAGACAACAAGAACTTGATAACTTTTGTCATTAGCTTAGTATTGAATTATTAACTTAAGATTTTAAGGTATATGAGTATTTATATCAGATTATCTCAGTCTCTTAGTACTCATATCACAAGCTCTGCTTAGTTTGAGACTAGATGGCGTTGTGTGAATTGTTGTAACATATTTTTATATTACTATTATTTATTTATATATCTATCTTGGATTGAAATTTATTTACAATAAGAATTACAATATACATAATTATATACTAAAAATATTTACATTACAAAATATCGTTTAAAAAATCATCCGCGTCATTGCCGACTGGGAAGGTTCCCAGAATGCTGGCTGTGTTGCCACTTGGATAGCGATACTTATTCTTTCGGCCAGAAAATAGCCAGCCGTCTGGTCCTGAGAATCATCGATTAAGCGTTTAGCAATGTCTCTATAAAGGCGGCGAGCACTCGGACCCCATGACCCCAGTGTCTCAACCCCAAACGGCTCAAATATGTAATCACCTGCTAGGTGCAGCAGCAGCGCCGGCACATCCGGATGTGCTTGGAAGGTGTGAAGGTGCATACAACTGCTAATACGATACCATAGCGGAAGCTCGCGACTTCGCCCGCGTGGTAACCTTGTCCTATTGATCGAAGTTTGATGTTACTCGTTAAAATTGTAGCTTTATAGGTCAAAGAATTTTTCATATCGATCTAGTAGCTTTGAAACCGAAGCAATATAAACCTGACCCTCAAAGTTCTGGGATAACACCGGACCGTACCTTGACAGAGGCCGCATGCAGATGGTCAAGCCTGGCGCCCTAGGACTATACTTCCAAAACCATACCTACCCGGGACGCTAGGCAATGGACGACAAATGAAATCCAGTATAACACAACCAAGAATGACTGCAAAGTTGAAATAAATTATTACTTTTCAGAAAGTCTCAGCCCGAAACGGCCAACTTCGTGGTTATGCAAATATTGAAGTTAAAACCCCGAATGTATTTCGTCGAGTGTGACCAACAAATCTCGTTACAAAACTCGAAATTTGAATAATTTTAGAACGATAAAGGCTTTGGACAAATATTTAGAAAGCCATGTTTAAAACATGGCTGAAACACTATATTTGTGGGAAATTTGTAACGCAAAGGCAACGTTTTTAAGCGTTCATCAAAATATACAGTATTATTTCAACATACATAAATATAACCAATCCCTTTTCTCGGAATAGGGTAGACAAAAGAATAAATACAGGGTATAACATTCAAATGGTTCAGTTAGAAAAGTCTGAACCTATAATACATACCAAGAACTATTCTTAGGAACCATGTCATCGATTTTAGTTAAAATAAAAAATGCCATTCATTTCGATGCGATTCACTCAATCGAACCAGGATTTTTGAAAAAAAAAACTTACACTATTTCTATTTAGATATTGATTGTGTAGATATTGGTTGAGGGGCTCGTGGTCTAGAGGTAACCGACAATGTTAACACATTGCAAAGGTAAAGCAACATCTAGTCAGGCCGGTCTTAGGATGGGTGATCATTTCTTAAGATACTGAGACCCTTCCGTGCCTCGGAGAGCACGTTAAACCGTCGGTCCCGGTTTTCATACGAACATCTATGGCAGTCGTTAGGGGTAGTTGGAGCCCTAAATCAAAAATCCGACCGGTCTAACTACAGATATCGCTCATGGGTTGTGGAGGTCAAATGGCAGTCGCTTCACGGAATACATCGAAGCTCAGCCGAATCGCAGTTAGACTGGAAAGCCGACCCTAACCGCATTGGGAAAAGGCTCGGTGGATGATGATATTGATTGTGTAGGTCTTAAGTATTAGGTACTATTAAATATGATGTCTAAAATTAATAAAATGCATTGTTTTAATATCTTTTATTTATTTTATGTGTTCGACAGTACTATATTTTTTTCAATAAAAGAATCAATGTCGTTTATTCAGTTTAGGCACATAAAGAGCACATATTATGAATGTCAAAATTTTAATATTTCATGTCAAGCAATATTATAAAAATACTAAATTAAGTACATAAATAAACCATTTCATATAATACGACGTTGAACTCTTTTCTGTGCGTATAATTGTAAAAAATTATGTTATTCTTTGAACATATTACATGCACGATTGTACGATGTAAATTGAGGGGTACAATCGTCGGCTAGCTGTAGTTTATTTAATTATTTTTTTAAACTAATGCAGTTTTTGTTTTCACTAAAATCGATGACATGATGGTTCCTAAGAACAGATCTTCGTATGTCTTATAGTTTCAGACTTTCGCATACTTACCCATCATAATTATGAATGTCACACCTTGTGTACTTAATAATAATAAATACTTACGCCCTTCGCAAGTAATTTTGTCAGTCCCACCACTCATTGCTTCGAAGATATATATTTTTAAGTCTGGTTAATCGCAAATACGAATTACTCGAAACCGTTAATCGCTTCAAGATAAGCATAAATTGCTTGTCGTACTACGGGAGTAATAGGTCTTACCCGGATTAATCACAAGACTGGTGGATAAAACCCTCTATATTATTGTTATTATCTTATGCAATGTCAAGTCTGCTTCTTCTCTTAAAAACGTGGCTCCATCGATATTCATCGACGATTTCGCCAATGTCAAGGTAATGCTTGATTTTTGCACAGAAGGACTAGTTACTCTGAACTAGTTCGCGGTGCGGGACAAGGAAACGTTGTTCGGTATTGCAATTGAGCGTTTGCTGCCTGGATTTTTGCCCAGCGTCAGAGGTAACCTAAAAGGCCACCAGCCACGCGCTCGCAGTGATTACCGGAGGCACTCGGCAATGGACGTAGGTGCAGCCGCAGCTAGGGCCGCTAGGCCGCTATTTAAAAAAAAAAGCCACGCACTCCGCAACAACCCAAGTCCAATTTCAAGTCAGAATCCCATGATGATGATTATTATTAGTTTTTTATTGTTGACTTTTGTCATTTTTTAATTACATACTTTACAATTTAATTAAATACTCGTAAATAAATATTTTCGGACATTGTCCAACGGTTACCTACAAAAAAAAACATATTTTTCTAAATTGTAACACTGCTTTATTATTTAAAAGATTTAATTAGTTAAACGAGACGGCTGCAGCAATTTGAATAATTAAATTAGCAAGCACTTCCAAGTGGATTCTGTAGAGACTCTTCAACATTCAAGACGAAATTGAATTAAGTAGTTTTTTCGTCAAGTTGTCAAAAGTTTAGCTTACGCTTTAAATGCCTCAGTGGATTTACAATTTATTGGAGACACACCGTTGTGTTTTATTGGGTAGTCCGGTCTCACCTTCGAATGGTATTTAAGCAAGGCACACGATGTCATGGCGTAGGTACTGAAAGTCCTGACAGTTTTCTACGTAAATTTTTAGTTTCTATTATTTTCTGGTTCAAAAACACAAAAAAAGACTATCCTACAAGTAATCCCATACTACCAAAAAATGCGGTCGTTCTACATTAGGCTATTTTCCCACCGCCTGGCGCCACAGGTAAATCTTCGGAGTGTGTACCTGGAGCGCCCGGCAATATAGGAAATGCTGCAGCCTTGACCCGCAGACATATAAAAAGGCTATTTCACTAGCGAATGTTATTTACGTAAAATTCCATAGTAGACGGTCTTTCGACAAAACGTCTGTGTACAAATATTGGGGTTCCTAATAGGGTGTTTGACTGACAGTCAAGATAATTCATTCCAGAATGAGAGAACTATTGAACAATGGGATATCATCAAACAAAAATCTATATTCAATCATGTCTAAGAAACTCAATATTGTTGGTTAAGTACTTGGTTATTTAAATTTATATAATGAGCAGTTTATTTGTAAGTTAGAAGACACTCCGTGACAATGTTCGGAAAAAAAAAATTTAATAACTAGTATTATACTCAGATAGACCCAACATTTGTATGCCATTGTTAATTGACGAAATATGTGAAACATAAATGTAAATCCTAACACCCCATGTACTGAGGTACCACAATGTCCCGTGGTACCTCAGGCGCGTCCCTGCGGACTACTTTGTCGACCGGGCCATCATCTTTCCGGCTCGGTCGGCTGTAGTCCGCAGGGAAATGTCTTGTGGCGTTCCACAGGGGTCGGTGCTGGGCCCGCTCCTGTGGAACATTGGTTTCAATTGGGTCCTGCGCGGTGCTACTCTTCGGGGAGTCGGCATACTATGTTACGCCGACGACACCCTAGTCACCGCGCGAGGACCCACTTTCCGTGACGGCACAGGTCGTCGGTCGCATCAGGGCGCTCGGCCTCAAGGTGGCCCTCGAAAAATCCGAGGCCCTCTTCTTCCATGGGCCTCGGATGAGACCCCCTCGGGATGCCTAAATTGTGGTGGGTGGAACCTCCATCGCTGTCGGGAGGACCCTTAAATATCTGGGTCTCTTGCTAGACAGCCGGTGGGGGTTCGTCGAGCATTTCCCGCAGCTTTCACCAAAGTTGGTGACGTTTGCCGGGATGCTCGGTAGGCTACTCCCCAATAAAGGGGAACCGGGAAGTGCTTGCCGCCGTCTCTACGAGAGTGTGGTACGCTCCAAGGCGCTCTACGGGGCGCCTATTTGGGCGGATGCCCTCAGCGCCGCGAACGTGGTCCAGCTGCGACGACCGCAGCGGATCGCGGCGCAGAGGGCTGCACGGGCGTACCGCACCGTGTCTTTCGAGGCGGCGTGCCTGTTGGCACACAGTCCCCCTTGGGATCTCGAAGCAGGGGTCCTTAAGAGGGTCTACGAGGAGGGCGCCATGGTGCGACAACAAGGAGGTTGCCGGAGCAGGTCGATCGCTGGAGACAGGAGACTCGCGACGATCTGTTCCGGCAATGGGCCTTGAGACGTGTGGCTCCGACCGCGAGCCGGGTGCTCGTGGGAGCCATCGGTCCCGTGCTCCACCAGTGGGTGCATGCCCAGGGGGCTCCGACCTACTTCCTCACCCAACTTCTCACGGGTCATGGCTGTTTTGCCAAATTCCTGTGGGAAGTGGTGGGGATCCTGTCCGAGCCCGATTGTCATCACTGCTCAGGCGGCGCCGTAGATACGGCGGAGCATACGCTCGCTGTGTGCGCCGCCTGGGACACGCAGAGGTTGGCCCTCACGGGTGTCATCGACAGTGTAGGTTCGCTACCAGCCGTCATTCTTTTTATGGCCGGCAGCGAAGAATGTTGGGCCGCCGTCGCCTCCTTCGCTCGGGAGGTGATGGCGGCAAAGAGAGAGGCCCTGCGGGAACGGGAGCGTGCAGGCCGCACGCTTCCACCCCGCCGGGCACCAGTCAGGGGGCGACGGCGTATTGCATACGCCCAAGCCCCCGACTGATAGGGCCGTGGGCGGTGGGTCGGGGGGCCCACCGCTCACGCGAAAGGCCCCGAGGAGTCCGACGCCCCTTATGTGTTTGGGGGGACAAAGCCCCCCCCCCCCCTGTGTTGAGCTTAAACGAGCGCCCCTTTGCCGGGCCGCTTCTTAGCAGTTTCTGCCTATCCGGGGCCCGGCTAAGGCGAAGGAGAAACACCGTGGATAGGTTTTAATGGGTAGTCCGTAGTCCCGTTTTCCATCCTAGGGCCGGGATTCCCACACGAAGCAGTCTCGCTCCCCCCCGCAGCGAGACGGTGAAGGGCATAAATGCATCACCGACCACGTAAAAAAAAACCCCATGTACTATATTCCTGCAAATAAATACATTTGATTTGATTTGATGTGTGATAATAAACCAATATCAGCAATAATCGCATAATGATCATTTTTATCACTCTTCTATGTTTAATAAAATTCAGTCAGGCCTTATACGGAAAATTGCGTGCTTTTCATTAGGTATAACAGTGAGTAAGTATTTACACTAAACTTATTAGTAAGTAACCAATTAGGTAACACGAATTTAGGACCTAAAGTAGTAGTAATAATTTAATGAATAAAAAAAAAACTTTCAAATTTTTCACTTCTTAGGGATTACCTATCTGAACAGGACTTTATGGAATATAGGTAAGTTATTTGACGTAATCAAAGTAACATAGTTAGGTAAAAAAAATCTACGTTGCATTATTGCTCTCCGATCTCTAACAGTTCATCTTCTTCTTTTTTAAAAACGTGGCTTGATTAGTTGATAGTCCCGCACAGAAGAACTAGTTATTCCTAACTAGCTCCAGGTGCAGGACAAGAAACGTTCGGTATGTGAGTGTCTGGGAACCCAATTTTTGCGGAGCGCCAGAGGTAACCTAAAAAGCCACCTGCTACGCGCTCAGCAAAAGTCGAACTTGACAAAAAAGTCGGATTACCGATTCAAAGCCGATAACAAATCCCGTAAGAACACTACCGGAATAAAATGTAGGTTATGTGTTAATTTAAGGACCTCCATATCAAGTTTAATGAAAATAAGTCAAGCCGTTTATTTTTATGAATAATATTCGTATTATATACAGGAAGTAATATTAAGTATCGCCTAATCAAGTTTAGGTAACCCAGTATTAGTTTGGATTAGCGAGGTCATAGATATTTGATTCCAATTTACTTTACTAGGTTGAACCCATTTTTAGCATAAACAGCCGTTAACCTAATAGGGTAAACTAAAATAAAAGTATGTACCTAATTTAAGTTTTTATAAAGAGAATAAATAGTAAATACTCGTAATAAATATTTTTGGACATTCTCACACAATGTCATCTAGCCCAAATTAAAGCTAATATAAGCTTGTATTATGGGATCTAGACGACGGATAAACATACTTATAATATTTCTAAAGACATACATATTTTACATAGAAAATACCCATACTCCGAAACAAACATTTGTGGATCACACAAATAATTTGATTCGACCCGGAATCGAACCTGGGACCTCGAGGACGGCAGTTGCATACTCCTACCACTGCGCCACCGAAGCAGTTTTATGACTGACAACCAACGAACTACTGATTAGTGACTGTGATTAGTCGAAATACAATCTGTCTGTTATGAATGTGAGTCTTTAACATATTAAAAAACCGGCCAAGTGCGAGTCGGACTCGCGCACAAAGGGTTCCGTACCAAATTGGCAAAAAAATCACGTTTGTTGTATGGGAGCTCCGTTAAATATTTATTAGTATCTGTTTTTTAGTATCTGTTGTTAAGGAGGCAACAGAAATACATAATCTGTGAAGATTTTAACTTTCTAACTATCACGGTTCATGAGATACAGCCCAAGACAGGCAGACAGTGAAGTCTCAGGTAATAGAGATACCGTTTTACCCTTTGGGTACAAAACACTAAACCAATGTTCTTTTCTTTTTTCAAACCACAATTGGCGGGAGATGTGATATCAGAAAATCATTAAAAAACCCAATATCTAATGTTATTTTTGTACAAAGCCGTCATTTTCATTGTGACATTTTCGTATTTCAAACCAACCATAGATGTAAAAAGAAAAATTGTTTATGGTACGTCTGTGCGATAGCGAAGTTGTCAAAAGCTGTGACACGTAAAAGTTTTGATATCGGTTTCATTCAAGTAAAATAAGAAAATACAGGTTTGATAAATTTTCTTATTTATTCTTAGAGTGGTTATGGTATGTCAGTTTTTGTTTATACAAATACATGGGGCACACTAAAAGTTTTGCACTTCTAGCTAATCGGAACTATTTGAATATCGAATGTTATATTTTTTTAAACGTTGCAACCTTCTTAGTAATGAAAAAAAACAATTGGCAGGAAATCATTTGTCAATTGTTTTTTATCACACATCAAAGTTCTACGTATGCAACGAAAATGGAATTAAGTCAAAAAGATTTTAGAGCGATGATTTTTTATGATTTTAAAAGTTCTCTCTCTCCGCAAGACTGTGCCGCTCTTCAAAATGCTTTTGGGAGAGAAGCACCTTGTTTGAGCACCATGAGGCGATGGTTTGCTGAATTTGAGAGAGGTCGAGTTTCTTTACATGACGAATTTCGTGAAGGGCGGCCTTCAACTGCCGTCAATGAAAATAATGTGGCTACTGTTAAGCGGTTAATTGAAGAAAACCCGCGGATTACCTATGAGACAATTCGAGGACTATTGGGGATTGGTATGAGACAAATCCAGAAAATTTTACACGAAGAATTGAAAGTTCGGAAACTTTGTTGTCGTTGGATCCCTCATGAACTGACAGCGGAGCAGAAGCGGGATCGCGTGGAATGGTGCTTACAGATGCTACTGAAATACGACCACGGACATTCTAATGCTGTTTATGACATTGTCACAGGAGAGGAAAGGTGGATTTATTGTTTTGAACCCGAAAAAAAAACAGCAATCTTGTGAATGGGTGTTTGAAAATGAGAACTAGCCAACAAAAGTGTGGCAGGCGAGAAACATTGGTAAAAAAATGATCGCGTCTTTTTTCTCAGCTACGGGTCCCATCTGTACAATTCCAATTGAAGATCAAAAAAATGTTAATGCCGAGTGGTATTCTACCATTTGTTTACCCAGGGTGTTAGAAAAAAATCGCGAAAGACGACCCAAAAGCCGCGTTCTCCTACATCCTGACAACGCTTCTTCACACACGGCCAACAAAACAAAGTAATTTTTAGCTTCCGAAGTACAACTCGTCACCCATCCTGCGCATAGCCCCGACCTAGCACCCTGTGATTTCTGTATTTTCCCCAAAATCAAAGATTTGATGAGAGGTTTCACTTTTACCAACTCCGAAGAGGCAGTGATAGCGTTCAATCAGCACGTAGAAAACAGATCAGATTCAGATCTGTGGTCCTCCTGTTTTAAAAAATGGTTCGATCGCATGAAAAAATGTTTAAAATGTAAAGGAGAGTATTTTGAAAAGCAATAAACATAATATTTTGGTTTTAACATGTTGTTTTTTTAAGTTACGCAAAACTTTTAGTGTGACCTACGTATTAAAGTACATATGGTAGGTAGGTACCTAATTTATGGAACGAAGTTCTCGAAGAAGATTTAGTAGAAATCGTCACGTTACACTTATCAGTTCCCAACCGGTGGACCTCATAAGCCAATATAGTCCGGTTTTTATTTTAAATTTAGCGTCGCCGTCGTTAGTAAAACAAAAAGTAACCCAAACTTGGTTGGGTTGCGTTGCAGTAGCAGAAAGAACTTCGTTCCTGACGAGGGTCCCCCGACCGCACCATTTTTTTTAGGTCCGCTGCCTCTGGCCAAGTCCTCCCCTGCGTCCATTCCCGGGCGCAAGGATAAGCAGTCGGAGAATTACCCCATGACCAATGGTACATAAAACAACCATGTTTTTTAATGTATTTACCATATTGTTTGCTCCTACGGGAACACACTCCCGGGATAAAAGTAAGCTAAGTTACTCTTTTTAGATAATCTGCAAGTGAAAAATAGTTTTACAACCCGTGAGAAGCCGGATATTCCAATAACGATGCAACGGAAAGGGCGTTTTCACATTGCACGAAAACGACACACGATATCGTGACGATGTCGTCAGTAGCAGCAGTAACTTTAAGGTAACAATGAAAATTATCGTGACGATATCGTCACGATATTGTGGACGATATCGTGCAATGTGAACACGCCCCAAGGGAACAACAGAACTGGGCGTTTTCGTGTAAGTTAAGAAAAGTTCTGTTTCTAAAATCATTCAATTCGGCTCCGTTTATCTTGCAGTACTCTCAACGGTGTAGTTATGGAAAGGTGTATTCAGTGTTGCCAATTTCGTAGTTCTAAGACCATATTTTAGAAGGTTAGTAGTCTGTGGGGACCAGATAGCAGCAATTAATTATTTATCTTAAAACCAACCCATAAAAATAGACTTTACAGGCAACTTGTAAAGTCGGCGTTCCAATGGCGGCGCTACATTACATTGAAAAACGTCAATTACAAGATACGCGCCAATTTATACTTGGCAAGTTGTACCTTCATTAAACAGGTACAGCTTAAGGTATGTATGGTTGTATGATTGAAGGTAGTTAGACAATCACTGAGTGGCGTAGTCGGTAGTACAGCAGCATTCGACGCTCGAGAATAATCCGGGTTTGATTCCCGGTAGGTACAAACTTTGTGATTAAACGAGTGCTACTATTATAAAGAGGAAAGATTTGTATTTTTGTATGTTTGTAATGAATAAACGCAAAAACTATTGTGCCGATTTTAAAAAACATCTTTCACCATTGGAAATCTACATTCATCCTGAGTAACATAAGCTAATTTTTATCCCGGTAATGTGTTCCCACGGGAACCGGGAACGAGTAAACTATAGCGCGGGCGGAGCTGCGGCGATCAGCTAGTGTGTAATATAACAAGGTTTGTATCTGAGGGAGTTTAGGAGAACTTTTCTGCCAGTTTTATCCTATGATCGGCAGGTGTACCAATTGCAGGTAACGTTGGTTTGGGCCTCGAGATTTTGGTGGACCCTTATTTCGCTGTTCGCATTATAGATTGTCCGGAGGTAACGGGAAGCCTTGAGCCGCTAGCCCAGCGCCGAACAATTGCTTCCTTGGCCGCGTTCTACCGTATTTACCACGGTGAGTGTTCTGAAGAGCTCTTCAATCTGATCCCACCCTCTCCCCTCCGATCCCGAACAACGCGTGCCGGGCAGAGATGTCACTCTCATACCGTAGAAACCGTCTTTGCGAGAACTGAGCGTTTTAAACGTTCGTTTCTCTGCCGAACGATGGTGGCTTGGAACGCCCTGCCTGCGCACGTGTTTCCTCCAACATATAACCCTGGGTTCTTTAAGCGAAGCGTGAAGAGGCACATTACTAGGTCGTCAAGTTGAGGGTCACTCTCTATAGTATTCCTGTGTACTGTGAGAGTCGCCCACAATCGCCAGACGTCGCCACAGCTTACCATCAGGCGTCAATTTGTCGACCTAAATATAAAAAAATAAAAAAAAAAATTATAGAGTCAATACAAATACATAATAATATAATGACTGCTTCGCCGGCGTGGTCGGTAGTGCATCGGCTTTCACTCCATGGTCTCGGGTACGATTCCCGGGTCGAATCAAATATTTGTGTGATCCACGAATGTTGGAACCTAGTCATATATAACCAACATAAAACCGAAAGAGTATAAAAAATCAGAGGCAAATAAAACATTCTTTGAAATGGGTAAAAAAGTAAAAAGCTCCCAGTATATCTTTACCAAGCTCCTTTTGTAAATTCTACTTGGTAAATAGTTATCTCTCAATAAGACATTTCGTTCGTGATAATGGAAAAGAACCGGCCAAGTACCTACAAGTCGGACTCGCGCAAGACGCCTACGATTATTTTATTTACACATTTAATTCAGATAATACAAATCCATAATTTATTAGTACTCGTATTTTTAGTTACAAACGATATTTACGAGAATCTTATGACTATGTTAGTTGTGTTAATGATTAATATATTTTAAGTGACCGCACCAATCGTACGCCTCACAAGGTGACGATACATTGGTGATTCGTAACTATTGTCTTCAGAATGCTGTTACGATTACCCCGAATATTGTTCAGTACAGACACTGTCTTGTTACGGAGTATGGCATAGAAGTCCGCCGTGTAACTATTTGCGAACATACCCGATGCACTGCAATAACGAGGCAATCCCAACAACATTCTGAATCCGTTATATAGGTACTGTACGCGGAGGGCATTCAAGGATCGCTGAGTGTAGCTAGTCCACAGAACTCCCGTGTACAGATTTTGACAATAGACCTTGAAAAGTGTAATTTTTACTTGTTGGCTACATCTGAAAAATCTGCGGGTCTACATGTATTATATATATTTATTTTTTTGTAATATGATTATCTATAGAACTTTAGACATTAAATTAAACCTAACAATAAAAAATACGATTGTTTTATGGGAGCCCCACTTAATATTTATCTTTAAATATTTATTCAGTTTTAGTACATACCTAAGTATCTGTTGTTATACTTAGCGAGCGGTAACAGAAATACATTTTTTTTTTAAATTTAAACTGTATATCTAAAGAATTGAAATGAAAAAATTGGTGATTGATGATGACATTTTGTGGAACCGTAAAGGTACGTTTCTTGAATATTAATACGCGACTGAGGCCCCAGGTTTAACAGAAACCGGGGCCTCAGTCGCGTAAATGAACGTAAAACGCCATGCTACTGGTATACTACTACGTTGCAACTGCCATTGGTCAAAAAATCGGTAGTCTGCTAAACTCACAAGCAAATCGGCAGGATGGCGCCAGAAAGGCATCAAACCGAATGACTAGAGTACAATCATCATTAGGTTAAATTGGATTTAGTTACTACCGACATTACCAACTTCCCAGCCCCTATATCCCGGGAACCAAGCTACCCACCTAAATTCTGGGCAAATTTTTGTCCCCCCTGCCACACCTCCCATCACAAGTTCCATTCGCCTGCAAAAAAGTTCTCGGGAATTCTCATCCCGCAAAAATACCCAAGATTCCCAGTACCCCATATCTCGAAAACTACGCATCCCAGGTCAATTTTGCCCTCATTTTTTCGGCCCCATAGTACCCTAAGCATTTGAACCCCATCTTCCCGCAAAAATTTTCTTCTCAATTCTCATCCCACTTTCCACAAAACTTGAAGCCCCTATATCCCGGTAACGGAGCTTCCCAGCTCAATTCTGAGCCTTAACGAGACGTATTCTATTAGCCTGCAAAAAATAATCCCGGGAATCCCCATCCCACAAAAATACCCAAGATTCCCAGTACCCGATATCTCGTAAACTAAGCATCCCAGGTCAATTTTGACTTCATTTTCGGATCCCCCTTGAAATCCCGCAAGTAATAAAACTCCATCTCTTCCCATAAGAAAAATCCCAATTCCCATCCCACTTCCCAAAAAATTTGATATTACCGGTGACAGTTGGACGGGTTTCTATGGTCGCCTACACATCTAGGTTCTATGAGTAGGTCTGTGGGATATATCCTGGTAATGCAACATCAATGGCAATTTAAGGCGTTTCAAATAAAAAAAGCTAATGTGAAACCCAGTTTTTCACATAATGAAGTTACAGAAACTATTTAGGTAAGTTTTAGCATAGATATATTCCATGGTACTCAGATTCAAGTTTGTAAAGTTCTCAGTGAAATTGCCAACTCAAATAATCGTTCTCCGCGTCGGTGATATGGCAACACTGAATATAACTGAACGTGGAGCAAACTCTTCGCACTTTGTGTGCAGCTTTAGTTCTGGGATTCAATTAACTGTTATTATATTCTGAATATCCGCAATGCAGTAATATACCTACTATCTTTTTAAACGGCATGGCACAAATATTTTTAGAGATGGAGAAAGATATATTGTACCTATAAACAAGATAAAATCCCACTAAGTATTTGACACTGGGTGCACGCTAATAAAGTCTATACGTTTAAAATATTATCTACGAGTACCTACCTATATAAATACTAGGTATGCAATGCATGCTACTAATTGCAAATGTTGAGCGGAGCAAATTTTCTTAATTTTCTTTCTATGCTTTATTTTCATGATTTCAGAGATATGCACTCCCGGGTATGATGTCGACCAGCATATCAAATTTGGTCAAAATCGGTCGAGCCGTTTCGGAGTAGTTGGCACACAAACGATTTACACTTGTCGTCTAAGATACGCTACGCTTCGCTACGCTTCGCTCCGCTCAAAAAAAAATGGAATTTATTTTCTAAACTGAACAATAAAAGTTGAATTAAATTCACTCGGAATTTTAGAATAATATCAAACAAAAAACTCATTCGAATGCGCGCCTCTCAGTGTCATACTCGTGACACTGACAGGACGCGTAAAATGTAACAGAAATAAAAAAAGACAGCGGATTTTTTTAGGTAAGTACCTAACCCATAATAGGGATTTTTCTACAGATTAAAATAAATCCTGTTCTAAGTTTCCAAGTGAATCCACAGAAAAATCTCAGAACTTTCGTTGTTATTTTGTAAGATCTACTGGGACATTCATTCCCGAACGGGATCTACGAAGTAATTGGTTACCGAATGGCGGGAAGGTGAGGATTTCAATCCACATATTTTCGTCTAGTATATCGTCTTGGTATTTACGAGTATTGTTTGTGAAAAGAGGTTTCACTTTAATGTGTTTATAATATTCATTAAAAGAAAGAATTAAAGAAGATTTTCTTTTATTAATATTTTCAAAGTTCTATAAAAGGATGGGATACATAATTATGTTAAAATTTCTTTTATTTACTTATAAGCACAGTTTCAGCAAAGAGAGTACTTGCTGTGAACACTTAAGGATTTTATTACAGAAAAGTTTTATTAAATTCATATTAAAATGAATCTATTAGAATTCAACGTTAATATGAATTTTTATTGGAGAGAATGAAAGCTATACATTTACATAGGTTTATTTCAGAAAACGCCCCGAATAAAGCAAAGGAAGTTAGCAACAAAGACTTTCAATACATAGACACAAAGAGTTGTACTGAAAAATTGCTCACATCGTTGTTGCCATTTTCATATAAACTTATTTAATTTTATTGTTTAATTTCTATAATATTTCTTACACATTTATTCCGTGATTTAATGTCTGTCATATTACTATATTTCGTAAATTTCCACTTTTTGACTGCGATAACGTCACTTCGCGCGCCGTCGAGTACAATACAATTTTTATTGAGCGGAGTTTACGAAGCTCTTTCTTAGAAGACTCGTGTATTTCGTTCGTGATCGAAGTACTCCTAAACGACTGGACCGATCTTTTTGAAATTTAGCGCGGTCATAGTGGCCATCACCGTGAGTGCATATATCTGAATTCATAAAGATCAGTCCAGTCGTTTAGGAGTTCGACCCGGACCCAGAATGCATTGCATACCTAGTTTTGATACTGCCAGTCTATAGGTTGGAGGTCTTTGGTTAGCAACGACAGTTTTCAGTGCTACGGATATATTATTACTTTAATATTTAATTTTCTAAACCTTATTATAGTCAAATCAAGCAAACAACAACGCAATGAAACAAAGAGAGACTTATACACCGATTAACGTCATGAAACAATGTTTGCGGTTAATGTCTATCTGGGTTAGGGATTATTTCGCATGTTTGACGGTAACAAATATGAGCCATCTTAAGCATGACGTCAGACTAAGACGGATTGTACATTTACTAAAGCCATATAGCTAAAAGTACTCGTAATGCATAAAGTAGAAAGCCTTGAGACAATACAGATAGGCTTAACCTTGCAATTCCCTCTCGGTATT
Organism: Nudaria mundana; assembly: GCA_963556515.1. NCBI lineage: Eukaryota > Metazoa > Arthropoda > Insecta > Lepidoptera > Erebidae > Nudaria > Nudaria mundana. Next base: position 4,671,578 of record OY748305.1, on the reverse strand, counting down.
ATTGTAATAGGATCTCGTGGAAGAAATTTAAAAAGTCAATTCCATAGGTAATGAACGTTTTTATGTGGAGACTCCATTCGGAGCGGAACATTGCGTTTTATTGCGAAAAGTAATAGCAGCAATAACGTTCGAAAATCAAAAACTGTGTCAGCCATGTTTGTTTACAGATTAATAATATATAGTGGGGGGAATCTGAATTGTTAAAACTCGTCTTGTAAAAAAAGAAGATTTATCTATGTATGAAAAATATATTTTTTAATAAATTCTCATCCACGTGTGACTCGGATTGACTTGATATCTTATTTTGAATATTATAATTTGCAACTTTTTAAATCAATTTATTGGATTACGTACACAGTAAGTCTAATAGTTATTAAGTTATGAGTAGTTATGACAGTCAGTCCGTAGATCTACAGTTAATAGTTATGACTTATAAGGTCCCCTGTAACCAGAATGGAAAAAAAAATCGACAAAACACAAAAGACCATTAATCAAAACGATACAAAAGGCTGTAAGAGATTATTATATGAACAAAGCAAGAAAATTACAAGAATTTGTTTCTTGCAATTTGCTCACTTAAAGCAACTAAACTCAACAGATTATTGTACTCAAAATAATTTACGGGCATTAAGCTCTCAAACAATATTAACAATCTTATTCATAACTTAATTAAGTTTAATTAAACAAGGCTCAAAGTTATGTTAGGTTAACGTTAACGTCACTTTAACATTGGGTGCTCGATTTGTTGTGGGATGTTTGATCGGATAATCCGGCTTTAGACAAGTTAATAATTTAATGGAGTTTACGAGTTCTGTTTATGTTGTTTACTAAAATTAATATATAACTAACAGTTCCTCCTAGCGTCGCACATGTCGTATCTGTTAAGTACTATAGGTACCTAATTAGGCACACGTTCGGCAATCTTTCATAGATTAATCCTATAAAGAGGAAATTTTTGTTTCTTTGCTTGCATTAATTAAATATGCTCCGAAAGCAATGAACCGATTTTGAAAATTCATTCAGTAATATGTAGCTACATTATACCTGACTGTTTTAGGAATGCCATAACTTTATCTCGTGGGGGTGACGCGGTAATCAGACACCAGGATCATTTAAGAAAAGTAAGTATGTAGGGTAGATAAATATCGTTTTGAAGGTATCATTCTTCATCATTCATCATCATTCATCTGTAACAATGATCCCTTCGTATCATTGTTACAGAACTTTGAAGATTTAAAGCGAAAGGAGCGATGGTTTCAAGGGCTCGCACATACAGATGACAGATTACAAAAATTCAACATAAGTTTTCACCTAAATCAAACTGGCTATCACGAATATATATTACGAAAGTGGGTGGAGCTGGTGTCTCCACCAGCTGCGATAGAGGGGAGTCGGTACTTGAAATATTTTTGCAAATGTTCTAAAGTTATTATGAAAGTTGTAATAAACAAGGATTGTTATCTTTTATTTTAGAATATTGTATATTCTTGTAACTAAAATTTTAGGATTTTCTAAACGGAACTTGACACCTATTTCTTTTGTCAGCGAAGTGTGGACAACTACGTATATGCTACGTTGCTATGGATGCGTTTGATATCCACCAATCATATTCATTGGTCAACATAGCACCATCATATTCATTGGCTCGCAGCGCACATCTTCGCAGCATAGCACATCACTGATGGTAAAGATTGAACTTGGCAAAATGTTATGTATAATTGCATAGTATTGTTAATTGACAATGATTGAAAAAGATTGACTGTGAGATATCTTGCCAGTTTCTGCCTTACACCTGTTGCTTTGCGAGTCTAAATAGTAAATGTATGCAAATTTACAGTTGGATTCGCAAAGCAAATTAAAGTTAAATAAATATCTAAATAAAACAATTAAAAAGAGTGATTCTAGATATGTACTCGTAGAATGACTCTTTTTAATTTTGATATTCATGTGTGTGTGAAACATGTGTGAACAAAGTGTTTTTAAACACTTTTTGAAATTTTCTACAAAATTTTCGTCTTGCCTGGCTTCATCTATGGCTGGCTAAATGTGGGCGTATCGAACGCCTCTGTCTTCCCCTTCAGGGATAAACTATGATCATTTTGTTTTTTATAATGATGTCACAATTTAGCTCTCTCAATTTACTCTGAAATAGTAGTTATCACCAGTCAGTGTTCCGGGATGTTCTGATAAGGATGTACGCCCACCAACTTTATAGGTAGGTGTGGAGTTAAGCCTGTTATCAATACGACTGATAATACATGAACATGAAACAGGACGAGTTGCACAATCATCTAATAGAAATGGTGAATGTAATTTTTGGCCCCCTTAGCTCTCGAGAACTGCTTATGCTATAATGATGGTTGACCCCTCTATGGATAGCCCTCGATCTGGAGGCGAGCCAAAAAATCGAAAATTTGACCTAGCCCTAATGGGTCAAAAGTTATAGGCCAATACCTATGGCGTGGTGCCGCGCGAAGCACCGCGCAATACACCGTACTAGTTTAATTTAAACACACAAAGATTTACTACATATTATAAAACAAAGTCATCCGTAGCGTCTGCTTGTCTGTCTGTTCGAGATAATTTTTAAAACTGCGGCACCGACTTTGCACTAATGGTTTTCGAGAAAGGTTTTAGTATATAATTTGTTACGGGTAAAGCCGTGGGCGCCAGCAAATAATAACCAAAATACTATCGGCCGGTTTCTGAATTGAGAATTTGAAGTTAAGTATTCGTTGAGCACGTCAAATGTCAAAATTTGTTCCTGTATTTTGACATTTGGCGTACGCGATACCGGCCGTAAATCTATCTACTTATAGCTAAAACTCGAGAAGGTTTGGACCGATTTTCTAATCATCATTCACCATTCACCGAGCCTTTTCCCAACTTAGTTGGGGTCGGCTTTCCAGTCTAACTGTGATTCGGCTCAACTTTGATATTTTCCGTGAAGCGACTGCCATCTGACCTTCACAACCCATGGGCGATATCGAAGTTCTGTAGTTTGACCGCTCGGATTTTTAAGGGCTCCAACTACCCTTAACGACTGCCATAGATGTTCGTATGACAACCGGGACCGACGGCTTAACGTGCTCTCCGAGGCACGGAGGGGTCTCAGTATCTTACGAAATGGTCACCCATCCCAAGACCGGCCTGACTATATGTTGCTTAACCTTTGCAATGTATTAATATTGTCGGTTACCACTAGACCACGAGCTCCTCCTTTCTAATATTGGTCATAAAATCACCTATTCGTTCTTACTCAGGGAAAGTTTAAAACTAAGATTTCAGGCGGTACGAAATTCCCCGAACAACTAGTGAATAATATTTTACAATACTATTTGTTGCGGCTACAGCTAGGTATTCTTATTTTGTGCTATAGCCTAAAGCCCAAATCAGAGATTCTATTATATGGTACATAACATCTGGCCGGCGTGCTTATGAATTTTCTATAATACCCAAAATATTTAGTAGGCATTCAATAGATATTCAATAGGCTTGCCCCTTAATACGTGGGACTATCAAAATTATATAGTATGCTTGCTATACGCTATATAATTGAGCGATGCTGGCTGCGCTATATCGCAAGTCACGAGCTTGCTTTAAACTATAAACGCTTTCGATAATATAGTGTAATGTGAACGTCATGCTCTATAGTAGCTACCTATAGCATATCGTCTTAATTATCTATACTTTTACTCGTAATAAATCTGTAGAAGTGAAAAATTCTGTACATTGAAAATATCAAAAAAATAAATGGCAGGGGGTGTTACTAGAGCGACACTGAACCCAAAAATGTAATTTAAATTTTTTTTGTCTGTCTGTCTGTCTGTTTGTTCAGGCATCACGCAATAGCTACCGGTCCGATTACAATGAAACTTGGTATAATTATTCTTTAATATCCTGGGCACCTACTGGGTACTTTTAATCCCGGAAAAGTATATTCAATAAAAAACAAACTTAATTTTGCGGTTCGATCCGTAGACCCGATTACTGTACCAACCGCAAATAATAAGTTTGTCGTATGTTACTTCAGCCGCATTGGAGTTCACTAAGGGGCGCTGCACACGGCTAAGATACTATAATATTTTATCTTAAGATACGATATCGCTCGCCATACAATTCAATGGACTATCACACACGACGAAGATAATAAATAATATTTCATATTTTCGTATCTTAAGATGAATTTGTATGGTATAATAGAGAATATAATAGAGAAACTGTTGTAGGGGGGCTTTATGAACGCAATAAAACCCAAAACAATGGTTTTTAGAACTTTTGCCTGTTTGTCTGAATGTTTGAACACGCTAATCTCAGAAACGGCTAAACCGATTTGAATTTTTGATTTGAATTTGCGGTTTTCAGTAATGCGTTGTGGTTTATTCAACTTAACATTTAAGGTTTGGTTTTCAATCGGTTGATAAAGAAAAAAGTTATGTAGGTCTAAAGTAACACGCAGGCGGAGCTGCGGGCACAGCTTGTCTTTACTATATTCCTATATCTTAAAGCATAGTCTGAACGACGCCTAATTCAAACCAATTAATCATCGCTAAGAGCCCTCTAGTGACAGCTTAAGTCAATACAAATATTGATTTACTGTCTATTATAATCGGTAAACATGGAATCGTTTATCGAATCATTATACAGTCGATTATGATGCTGGACATTAGAAGTAAAGGTTGGGTACAGGGGTGATTTATCTTCATCAGTTCTATAACAGAGAGAGGTAAGATGAGATTATGACGAGAACCAACATTATGATAAACAGATGTGTATTGCACACCTACAATTTTGCCAGTAAGTAGTTTTGTTGGTCCCACGAAATAGGGGTAAGCAAGCCCATTGCAGCTAACGGATTCCGTAGAGGTACAGTGAAAAAAATATGATTATACTGTGATCTGAACCTGAATACAACAGTCAGAACCATATACCTATCATATCTGCAGTCGGGGCAGTAAAATATCTATATATAGAAATGGGGAATGTACCCCCCCTTAGCTTTTGAACTGCTTATGCTCCAATGATGGATAGCCCTCGATCTGGAGGCAAGCCAAAAAATCGTAAATTTGACCTAGCCCGGCCTAGGGGTCAAAAGTTATAGGCCAAAACTCTATGGCGTGGTGCGGCGTGAAGCACCGCGCGCAAGACACCGTACTAGTAGCATTAGATATGGGCAATGATTTTATATACAATGGATTTCGGATCATCGCTCAAAAGTGTCCGAACTAAAAGAGAAACAAAACGCTAAAAGAGAAACAATCGCGCGCCAGTCTTGATTTTGACAACTGAACGACAACACGTTGCACAATGCCGTACTGTATTGTAAAAACGTGTAAAAACTACGAAAAAAAAAGCTAATTGAAGACGGTGTATCATATTTTCAGTAAATAAGCTTTTGTTTTATCATTTGCAATTTATTATTTCACTTAAAATACAGTATTTCGTCGATAATAAATTAAAAGACAAAAGTAAATATTGCAATCCAGTCCAATACCGAAGTATCTATCTGTCTCTTTCGAATTCATCCGAAGCTCAGTAAAAAGAAAGAGACCATTTCATTTTCACTGAATAATGTACTAACAAAATGACCATTCAGATTTATTCGGATTACCGATAGCGATGAAACTATTTGGAACAAAGATTATAGTGGAGACGCCTTGGCTCTTTATGATTTTTTTTTCGTTATATGATCCAAAATCTATTTCAGTTTTCCTCGGGATCCAGTACACTGTGCACAATGGAAAAATATTATTGCCCTAGCACGGCGAGAAGAATATTTTGATCCAAAAAATAACAATCTTGTTTGTTCGGCTCATTTTATGGACATAACAAAAAGAGGTCAGATCTTTATGAAACTTGTACAAGAATCGCTTGATTGAATACAATTTTTTCTTTTGATTGGGATGGAGGAGATAAGCCCAAAAATGTTTTTAATTTTCACAGGGTATCATTGTTTTGTCATAAATATAATTACATAATTACACATGTCATTTTATTTCGTGTATGTACTGTTATTTTTTTTTTATTTGGATTCTCGGTAATGTATTCCCACGGGAATCGGGGCCGAGATAACTATATCTCGCGGGCGGAGTCACAGTGATCAGCTAGTAGCCAATAATTTCGTATCCCAAAAATTAACCATAAGATAAAAATAAATTAATGACGCGCAGTTTTAGCAACTGAGTCACTTGAAACACGGCTATCTTGTAGACGAGACGTAGTGATATAGCGTTATGAAAATAGTAATGAAAGCGGAAGAACTTTGACACCCGCAAGAAGTTTGGCATTTATAATATTATAATTAGTTAAATTCATTAATTCCCTTTTTGTTATTCATACACTACTGTTACTTATTATGAAACTGACTCGAAAAAAAAAAATCTTTGTCAGTCGTTAATTAGTTTTTCAGCTTATTTCGTCTAATATAAACAAGTAATTACAATTTATAAGATTATGGAATTTATTATAGTCTTACATTAATTATTACGCGTACGTAGGTACATATAATGGAATCCTTAAAAGCCTTTAAATAAACCTACTCCATTGTTTCTATGATCACGTAGTTCAAGTTGAAGCTGCATAAGGTGAATTAGTCAGGCGGACAGATAGAAGCTACGTAATGCGATAAATTAGTGCAAACAAAAGTGAACACTATTCCGTTGCATCAAGGTTTAATTTTAATATGAAATTAGTTTATATCTATGTATGCCTATGTATAATGTATAGGTCGACGATTTTCTTGCGATTTGTTCTAGATCCTATGTCCATTGTATTATAAGGTGGATATGGGGATAAATTTAAATGCACAGCAAAAAACTTATCTCCCCAAAATTTACAAGCATCAGATAAACATTATTTACAGCAAATATTTTTATCCCTGCAAATTAATCAATGTTTTAACTATACTAGTACCAGAAATAATTCAAAAATATACATCAATAGTAATACATGATAAACAAACACACTTATAAATACACTATTCCACAACTTTATTAGATTTATTGACCGGTTTTACTTTTCAGCATTATCAAAGGTGTTTTACTTCAGTGTCTAACACATCTTCAAGCCATTTTGTGCCATTTAAATGGCTTGAAGATGTTTTATAAAGTTAGCTAGTTGGTGTAATAAAGTTGTGCAATAGTGCACAAGTGTGTTTGTTCATCATGTATTACTATGGGTTCCACTAAGTGCCAACAATCGAAAGTATAAACTACATACATCAATAGTATTTTGTATTTTTTCTTCTAATGCGTCAAAAAAGATATTTACCGTACAAAAAATATAATTTGCATATCAAAATATACTGATTGCACAGCAAAACCTACTAAAGTCTTAGGGCGATCCGACTTGGATAGATTAGGTTAGCTTTTTTTTTTTTTTTTTTTTTTTTTTTTAATTCCGCGGCCAAGGCCGCGGCCGCTCTAACGTCCGTTGCCGGGCGTCTCTGGTTACTAGCAGAGGGTATGTCCAGTGGCGCCCGGCGAGATTAGGTTAGCTTAGAATTTCTAAATAAATAGCTATGCGTCACGAACTTAAATTGCTGGTGAAATTAATATATTTTGAGGTAATTATTTGCTGTGCAATCAGTATTTTTGCATAGGGAAGAGATTTTTTAGTGCAAAACGAGGGTTTTTGATTAGCAGTTAAATATTACCGATATATAGGTAGGTACTTTTATCTACGTGGGTAGATGAGAATAAAAAATAGAAAATTTATTTCAAGCTAACTTTATTTCTTCAGCACGTAACTATCTACTTCGGAAATAAAATTGTTTCATCTTTTTACAGTACCTTTGTGAGAAAAAATACTGTTTTTAATTAAATTACCAAACAATATAGCTTTACTTCATTAAAGCGTGGACGCCTTGGCAACTTCAGAAACTTTCACTAAGCTTTTAACAACTTTTATGACAAGGTCAATGGCTCCCGCCGGGCGCCACTGGAAATATCTTCTGGTGCGTACCAGAGACACCCGGCAATGGACGTATGTGCGACCGCGGTCTTACGCCGCGGAATTAAAAAAAGGTCATCTTGCTAGTTCTTACCCTTAGTTATTTGATCTCCAATATTATACGGACCTGAAATAAAACAGTATGGTTATTAAAATATGACAAAACTAAAAAAAAAGAGGATAGAACGTTCTCAATAATACGACTTAGTCTTTTGGTACACTTTTTAAACGTAAGAAGAAACGTAAGAAGAAAGTAACATAATACCACGGACTTTTATGGTAATATTTTCTCGTGGGAATCGGGTCGAATCAAGAATTCTGCCTCACGGGAATTTATTACAGAATAGTAATTGATTGTCTATTGTAAGTATACCTATGGATGGCCAAATCCGAAACTATAAAGGAATAGCGAAAAATGCTCAAAGGAGTCACGAGCTCGATTTTGATGAAACTTAAAACCTCATCATTAGATTTTTGGAAAACCAATAATCCTAGCTGGGAATCGAACCCGTTGATTTTGAAAAAAAAACACACCCTTTATTATTACACCATACGATAGTGTCGCTGTTAAGGATCATATTCTGCGAAGTAATGATGTACGGCAAATTTAAGGAAAATTTGGATTTTAATAAAATTCATTATGTAATAAAATTATACTTCCAGATTTGGCCATCCAAGCCCACTTGAAAAATTCACCTGTATAGGCAACCCTCCATGGCTGAAAGTGCGTAATTCACGTCTGCTTACTCCTTTGGGATATATGCGTGATTGTATGTGTGTGTGTAACAATAAGCCAAATACATTTTGATTCTCAGAGAATTTCATGTTTCCAGACACCGAAAATCGTTAGTTCAAATTAGAGACGCATGTCAGAAAATATCTTTCATCATTCTAAGTATAATGAAAGTTATAATTAAAGTCTCAAAGTGGCTAAATTGATTTATTATTAACACCATTTGTATACATCAAGGTCTCATACTTGACGATCATTAATTTAATTTGCTACTGGATGGAAAGTGATCATATTTACAATTACTGACTTAGTTTATTCCGTAACTTATTTTTTTACTGAGTCTGATACTTTGGTACGAGTATAAGATCATACAGCCTAGAAAAGAATAGAATATATAATATTTTTTTATTTTATTTTACAAGAAGGAATATACTTTTTTGAAAAACAAATTGAAATCCAAAAGACTGAAGCTTGTAAACATTGTTGTACAAATGGCGGCATTATCATAACATCAAGAGTGATCTCTTTACAGGCAAACTATAGATCGGCATAAATGAAATGAAAAACTGGACAGCTTTTTGCAAGAAAGATACAAAAGTTCTGCAGGCAAAGTTCTATCGTGTTTCACCATGGACCTAAAGTAAAGACGCTAGTAACTAGCACATTACTAAGACGGGAAGGGACAGGAAAATGGGGAATGAAGGTTACTTGACTTTTAAGACTCCCATATACCTAACTAATAGTCCGAGACGCCCAAGACTTTAATTGGCTGTGCCGCAGCGGCTGGCACGTAAGATTTTGCTGCCTTTCATCAACATTTCATCGCAAGGCAACGGGTTTCAAATTTTTATCAAAATTACAATATAGCTACTGCTTTTTATTAAATTCGGCCATTATGGACGTAACCCATTATAAATGTGCCCGGTGACGGCAACAGCCCCCTATTACATGGGACTAAAAATAGTGGCAAATTGAGGGTGCGTAATGCGTCTGTGCCTACCCCTTCGGGATATAGGCGTGTTATGTGTCTGTCTGTCTGTCATATACCTAACATGGTTCTGGTGTTCAAAACTTCGATGAGAGTTTTAATTCCGTTTGAGATCATCTTGTACTTGTAGTCACGGCTGATCTCCGCAAGTACACGTCTAGTGCGCGGGTTTTGCGTGTGGGTGTGACTCTCTCACTTGATCCAACCGATCTCTTCCAGGAACGCCAGCAGGCCCCGCATGTTCTGCAGCGCTTCAGGGATTAATCCTGGAGTCCCGAGATGCCTTGCCCTGTAGATGCCATGCCCCTGAGATCATTATAAATACTACTACTATTTAATATATATAATAATTAATTCGTAAGTACTTTAATTTTTTGTTTTCCTTTCAGCTTTTGTGCGAAATTGTGTAACATCTTTTTCAATTGTGTTGTGTCATCTTTTTTGTACAAATTAAACGTTTTTTCTTTCTTCTGCAGAATTTTCACAAACTTTTAATTACAGAAAACATTTTGGTATGTAATTACTGTACGTGGGTACGTGCGAGTGGTATTGAATGCGAAATGGCCAATTTAGGCAATAAATGTAAATAATTAAATAATATGTTGTAAAACGCGGCACGTGTTTGCCATGTATTTCCTACCACACATACGTCACTCATAAGTGACAGTTATTGTGACACGACCGTGTCACTTACGTCAATTTTACGTATGTGGCCATCATGACCACAGATAAGTTATATTTTTCTTTGTGTAACGTTGAGTGCTTTGATTATATTATATATGTCTAGATACCGTGTCTAGTACAAAGCGAGTTGTCAAAAGTGGTCCTGTTGTTTATTCACGTATGAGTGACAAACGTCACCCGCGATAATATTACGTACCAGGGTTACATTAGTGTGCGAGTGGCCAAGAAGGCCACTACAAAACTTTTCCCCAAATAAATGGGTATCAAATTCTCGGGATATAGGTAATTAATTGTTGTATTGTTGTATGGGAGGTAGGTAATCGTAGTAATAAAAATTATCAACCATCAACATACAATTGCTCTTTATATTTATTTAAAAGGAATTTTAACAGTTAAAATAATACAAGTATAGATACTAAAAATATATTTATCTCCGATGTACTCTAAAAAAGACATAAATCAAATAAGAAGCAATTGTAAAAATCTAACATATAAAATTGTTGTTTCCAAACTCCTCCGAAACGGGTTGACAAATAATTTTGAACTATTGTGCATATTTGGTAGCTCTGAGAATAGGTAGTCTTATTTTGAATCCCGAAATGATGAACATTATGACAGTCGAAAGTTATGACTTGAGGTAACAAATATAAAAATACAGTCGAATTGAAGAAACTTATTTTTTTTAAAGTCGGCTAAAATAAAATTATTCATAAGAAAGTATTGAAAACAATTCCATAAATTGATTAATGAAGTAAAAGGTTAGTATGTATTAAGTATTATTAAGACTTACAGGGCCAACAAATGCTTCTTGCTTTGCGTAAGGTATATCTGTATCTATTACATTATCAGATTCACCAGTATCACTATCCGATTTTATAGAAGATAGAAATAAAGCCTGAAAATAAAGTATAAAAGTACAATTTTCACAAGGTACTCAGGGGCCCAGACAACATCTCCAGTAATCAAATCATCCTCACCTGCATCATGCACGCAGTCCACCTGCTAAAAAATGGCCAAGGCTCTGGCAAATGTACCCAGTCCCCGAAACGACGATAGGCTCGCCATTTTATTAAGTGGCGTAATAAGCGCCTATGACTACACCTTCGGTAAGAGGACATGATTTGTATCTGTCTGTCTCATCACAAGCTTAACTTTGTAACTGTACTCACTATTATTATTATCATAATATTTGTTACTCACCCTAACAGGAACAGCTCCCACTTTTATTTTATGGCGTCCACCTTTAGTTGAGATTACATCATTTTTAGAAAAATGTCCAGAACAAATACGTGTTTTGGTTTTTGGTTTCCACCACGGTTCCTTCCTACTCTGCCTTACTATTTCAATCCATTTACTTACTGGTAATATCGGATCTCCGGGAAACCTAAATAAAATGAACCAAAATTTAGTTACCATGCATGACTTCAGTCCAATATATTCGTAAATCGTAAGACATCTACTTTTAGTAACAAAAATTATTAGCACAAAAGAATAAATAAAAAGAAAAAGTCTTTCATTACTTTCAGAACCAAAACGTTATCAACAATTTAAATCTGGTGAAAACTATGTGAAAATGTTAGATATGGATTAGGTTTGCGCAAATTCATATTATATTAGACTTAATATACATCTATAATACACATTGCCGTCAATTGGGAAATCTTATTCATTCAAGTGGCAACACTTTTGACAAGATCTCTTCGAAGTCAAGAGCACAATTGGCATTTGAAACTTCAACCGTACTAACGAGGCGCGCGCAGCTTAGTTGCAGTTTTGCATCTTTTGAATCTATCCTTTTTTGACGGCCGGACTAGGTATCTAGATATAATATATAATCAAAGGTTGAGTGTAAAGTTGTGATGCAAAAATAAAAAATATTCTTTCTTTCTTCTTTCTTATTAGTGGATTGATCAAGGCCAGGGCCGAGCCGCCCCTGTGTGCGAAGTGTGCGGCGCACACAGGCGCCAAGACGATAGGGGCGCCCGCGCCGCCACCGAAATTATTTTGGACGACGTATTCTTTTTAGTAGAGTAGGTACCTATCGATAAGTAAGTAACCGCAACATGTCTTGCAAGGCTCCCAAGATAATATTCACGATGGTTGTTTCCAGCTGGGCTTTAGTTTACATTGATTAGGAACCTACCTACGATCAAAAGAACTGCGCCGATCAATTTCATCAAGCCACGCCCGCCGTGAGTTTGTTTATGAACGCAACCCGATGCGGTATGTGCGACGCGACGCAAGCCGAGAGGAGCCACGGGTATTCCCCCTTCCGCCGGGCGCCACTGGAAATACCTGCTGCGTGTAACCAGAGACGCCCGGCAACGGACGTCGCGGAATAATAAAAAATTAACGAGTATTCCCCGATTTTAACGAACGAGAGAGCCAAAATAATTGTTGTAATACAGTCGAATTAAGAACCTCAACCGACTTCCAAAAAAGTCTTTTGAAAAATTTAAATATTAATCAAGTATATTATTATATTCTGAGGGAATTAACACGAATCTTACCGGTTATACCGGCCTTGGTTACCTGGTTGAAACGTCAGGCACAAAAGGTATGTACCTACCTAAAGGTATGATACGTGCTAATTCCAGTCGAATATTATTATAGATTATGTAACGCGATAGCTTAATTAAAAGTTAATAGTCTATTAGGTACACACTAAAAACAATATATGTACATAGTGTGTTAGGTACTGGACTGTTTTACGTCTTCAAAACTAGAAGAAGAACGTGGTAAAAATACAATTAAAAGAAGTAATTAATATTTTACGACTCTACTCTACCATGTACTTCCTAAAAATCATTTGCACAACAAGTGCAGGAGGTGGCACCGGCAGCCAGCGTGGACGACACAGTGGTCGGAGCTAACCAGTGGGGCGCCTACCAACACACTGTACTGGGCTGGGTGACTCACCAGCTGCAGTAGATCCAGCAAAGTGGGCGCCTGATCTACCGACATCTACTGCAGTAGTAAGTGACAAGACGCAGAGACTAGCTTCGTCTAGAACCGTGTGGTTAGATGGGAGTCGACCCACCAGACGAAAGGGTTCCAAACCCCCCCTGATGCGTGGTCACCAGGCCCGCACCGGTCACCACCGGCATGCGGCACGGCGACCCACATCAGGATTATCCTCAACCTAGTGGGGCAGCCTTCTGAGGGTGGTTGGTCCCATTTGGGGCCCTGTGTTATACGTTAGGTTAGGCGGGCGGCCAGCGGCACTAAAGTTTCTAAGGGTCTTCCTGGCCAGGGCGGGTCGACCCACACTTGACTGCACTGCGCCACTGGTGCCATGCCTGCTGCACCACACACACATCGCCCCGGGCCCGGCAGTGTAGCATCTGAACCCCCAACACAACCCAACCTAGGCTGGGTTGGCAAGGTAGGAGCCGCTCTGTCTATCTGGGAACGACAGACGGAAACCAGAGCCATCAAGCTTGGACTGTCGCCCTACTGCACCGTCTACCAGGCCGAATTGCTTGCAATATGTCGGGCTACGAGGCTCGCGGCTGAAAGGCTTCGCGATCATCAGCGACTCCCGATCGGCCCTCGAATCCGTTACCAACCACGCCTCCACCCACCGCCTGGCCGTTGAGGCCAGGGCCAACATCAGGGCCGGCGAGGTCCAGGGCAGGGAAATATCCCTGTTCTGGATCAAAGCGCACGGCGGTCTGGAGGGTAACGAGAGGGCCGATGAGCTGGCGAAGAGTGCCGCGTTGAGTCTGAAAACCCGACCCTCCTACGATCAAGTGCCGGTTTCGTTCGTCAAACGAATTCTCCGCGAGAAGTCGGTTGACGAATGGAATCGGCGATACACAGAGGGCGGGGTCGCCGGCGTGACCAAGTTGTTTTTCCCTGACGTACGCGCAGCCCACAAATTCGTCGTCAAAGTGGGCACTGAGTACCTGCTCACACAGATACTCACAGGGCACGGCGGGTTCGCCTCGTACTTGCATCGTTTCAAGTGCAAGGCGAGTTCGTCGTGTGCCTGTGACGCAACCGTCGACGAAACCGTGCCTCAACTCCTGTTCGAGTGTCCCATCTTTGGGGCACCACGGTATGACCTGCAGATGTCCCTGGCAACTGACTTTAGTATAGTTAGTGTAGGGCAATTGTTACTCGATAGGATTACTAGGGGGAAGGTTATTGCCTTCCTCACTTATGTGGCAGGACGTGCGGTGGAGAGAAACAGGACCTAGGAACCCCCGGCTGAACATCTATGATAGGCTTCGGCCGCTATCATAAATCGCTCTCAGCCGGGAAGTTAACCGCAAGGTCCTGGTCCTTATTTTTCGCAGTAATTGGCAAGCGAATTGGTTTTACATATTTATAAAAAAAAACATTGAAACATGAAGATTCGTAAAAAAAAGGCGCTGCCAGAGGTCGGCTCGGCCCTGATCAAGGCCACAGTAGGCTATCGATGAAGTACCTACCCGTTAAGTACCTATGTCTTTTGTAAACAGTCAAATCTTTCATTTGTAAAACTGTTGTTGTTGAGGTTGTCGTTTGCCATTCAGCGCGGCAATGCTGCTAGCATCATGGGCACTTTTGCGCCAGGAATGATGCGGGACGAGTATAATGATTTTGTTAACCTTAAGATCTGAGACTTATTAACCTTATTAAAAAAATGCATTATAGATTTACAGGTTCAAAAAGACTTTATTCTATGAAATGTAACCCATATTGCATTATTGCGCCACGCAAGATAAATACGGAAACTCATTAGTTAGTGCTAAGTAAATAACGAACTTAAACCGACTAAGCAGGCGGAACTGAAACGTTCGTGGTGAATAATATCTTCGCGAGCAAATTCCATTAAAGATAAAAGTTGGATTATAAACTTTCTAGTGGTTTAATTTCTTTTTTAAATTTCAGTTGTGACAAATGGCTTTTACATTTTGACAGCCTTTTTAGACTGTCTGACTGAGACTTCGGTTTCCGTCCGTCTCTCTGTCTTGGGCATGAACAGTGATAGTAAGAAAGTTGACATTTTCACAGATGATGTATTTCTGTTGTCTATGAATATACTTAAAAAATAAAAAATTTAATCAATATTTAGTGTGCTTCAAGCTGTAATCCTCATATTTGAAATCTCAATGAAAACGAATTTTGACAACGCTAAAAAATAGTCTTTAAATAGTCATACATAGTCGTACATGTAAAAAAAATAGTCGTACTATAGTTTCGGCGTTATAGCTATAAGTTAATGAGGATTATGGCTTGACCGTCAAGCTGTAATCCTCATCTCTGGTGCAAGCAAACGGTAAAGCCTATCGAATTGGTTTAGGTTCCAAAAAATAGTCATGAAATAGTCGTAACGACATGCCAAATCTCAGAAATAGTCCTTCAAAGGTTCCAGAGATATAAAGGTAACCTGATGAGGATTATGGCTTGAACATTTGAAAACTTCAACTTTCTCCGGAACGCCTGCGATTTTCGGTTTAAAGTTTATGCCAAAAAATAGTCGTGAAATAGTCGTATGAACGACTTTGAATTTGAACTGCTTTAATTTGAAATATAAAAAGTTTTCGTTTGCCCTACATTTGTATGGAGTACAGTCGTGTACAAAATTGATAACTTCATATGATATTATTGTGAAACATTTATAATTTGTATCCTTATTTATTACAATCGAAAGCTTGCAAATACGTACATATATGTTTATATCACAGCAATTAGTTTTGATCACAAATATCACAGTTAGTTCAATATGTGTTGGTGTGGGATTAGTTCATTCAGTTTGTTTCTAGAAAATTTCAATAGATAGCGCTGAGTGCATTTTCTAAAATCACAAATTCCATAAACGAATCCGACACCAACAATATCAAAAACTTTTAATTACTTAAATAGAATAAAATTATAGTACTAACTAAATTAAGTACCTATTAAAGTGTAAACAATCAGAATATCTTGTCATTGTCTTAAAAACTTACTACTACAAAAAGTTTTAATCATAATAATCACAGTTCTTCCAGCACCAATCGATATTTTAAAATGTAGACAAAAGAGTTGCAAACTTTTATATCAATTGCATTAGAGCTATTAAAAAATCTACTTCTTATGATGAAGTTAAATCAATAATAAAAATATATTTGGCGTAGATAATCACAAATATAAGGGTAGTAACCTCAACGGACAGGAAACACATGAGATTTATACAAGTTATGTACGTATTTGCAAGCTTTCGATTGTAATAAATAAGAATACAAATTATAAATGTTTCACAATAATATCATATGAAGTTATCAATTTTGTACACGACTGTACTCCATACAAATGTAGGGAAAAAAAAACTTTTTTTTTTCAAATTAAAGCAGCTCAAATTTATAGTCGTTCATACGACTATTTCACGACTATTTTTTGGCATAAACTTTAAACCGAAAATCGCAGGCGTTCCGGAGAAAGTTGAAGTTTTCAAATGTTCAAGCCATAATCCTCATCAGGTTACCTTTATATCTCTGGAACCTTTGAAGGACTATTTCTGAGATTTGGCATGTCGTTACGACTATTTCATGACTATTTTTTGGAACCTAAACCAATTCGATAGGCTTTACCGTTTGCTTGCACCAGAGATGAGGATTACAGCTTGACGGTCAAGCCTCATTAACTTATAGCTGTAACGCCGAAACTATAATACGACTATTTTTTTTACATGTACGACTATTTATGACTATTTCATGACTATTTTTTTAGCGTTGTCAAAATTCGTTTTCATTGAGATTTCAAATATGAGGATTACAGCTTGAAGCACACAATATTTAAGGGGGCTCCCGTACAACAAACGTGATATTTTGCCGTTTTGGTACGAAACCCTTTGTGCGTGAATCTTTTTTGTCAAGTTTTGTTTTATTTCAGTTGTGACAAATGGCTTTAACATTTTGAGAGCCTTTTTTAATGTGCGCAATCGTCATTGACTTCGGTTCACAACGTCACAAGGAATAAAATAGAATAGTTAGACTACCTTCTTAGAATAAAACGAAACATTATGAAACACGTGTCAAATGAATACACAAGACTTTTCATGAAATAGTGCAAAGGCCTTGGTGTCAGTAACGTAAGTGTCAGTAAGTAAACTAACAACTGAAAACTTCTCAATTGTGATGTAAAATATATGTAGATTCAAATCTTTTAAAACCTTAAAAATCATTAATTAGTGGTCATTTGCGCTTGCTCATATTAAATTCTTACGACAAACATAATCTGAATTCATTGACTGAGAGAGCGAAGCGACCGAAGTCTCCGTTTCAACTTGCAGACTGGGGAGAATTTCTGTCGTCTGTACCTCTACATCTACGGGTTCCGTCAGATCATGTTTGCGGCCGTATTTATCAACCGATTTTCATGAAACTTTACACACACACTCCTTGCTTACAATGAATAACATGTGAATGATATTTGTTGGATTGGATGAAAAATGAAAGAGTAATAAAGAAAATTGAAAAATAAATTTCTAAACAAAGCTCCCGAAGTCTACGGTCTGTCAAGAATGCAATCCGTAACCATAGCAACCCATATAAATAAAATCAAAAGTCATGCAAATAAATACAATTTCAGAATAAACAAAGCCGCTCCCAAAGTCTACGGTTCACAGAACCACTAGTCATACTTAAGTGTTAACAGGCTCAACATACCTAAAAGGGGCGAATTTCTCTTTGTTTTTTAAGTTTCGAAACCCTTACAGTTTCTGACCGTCAGTCCTCGGTTTTCCTCCCAAAACGTTAGTGCTAAAAACATGAAATTCTGCATGAATATGTGTATGTACCACGACGGCAAAGTGCTAAAAGAAAATTATGAAAAATATATTTTGGGGTACCTCCCGTACACGTAAAGTGTATTGTATTTTTTTGCGTCTACCCCATGGTGTGGGGTATCATTTGAAGTCACTGACAGTTCTGTGTTTACTAAAATAAGTAAAACTAGTTGAACTTGGGTTTTTGCAGAGCGCGTGGCTGGTTACCGTTTAGGTTACCTCTGGCGCTGGGTAAAAATCCAGGCCCAAACGCTCAATTGCAATACCGTACAACGTTTCCTTGTCCCGCACCGCGAACTAGTTCGTCTGTGCGGGAAAAATCAAGCATTACCTTGACATTGGCGAAATCATCGATGAACATCGATGAAGCCACTTTTTTAAAACAAAAGAAGAAAAAGTAAAACTAGTTGTGACATTATATATTTTTTTTATCTTTCTAATCTTTTTCTAATCTCTTAATACTTACTTAATATAAGGAATTGCGTTAAAAATTCCTTTTCTTAATAAACCACACACAATGCGAATATTCTCAGAGCAAATCTTAAAGCCCAAGCCGCGAACTATAAGGAATGGCTTATGAATAAGCCGACCCCCTATACAACCTCCCCATCTTGAACTCGCCAGCCTTTCGAGGCACTTGTCTATTGTTTGTGAATAACTACAGCTATTGCACTAGAGTTGTGTAAGCCTGTGCATGCAATTTTGAAGCCTCGGTTAGACTTCAAAATTCATAGAATCTAGGATGTAAAGGCATGAACAATACTAGTACTTCCATGTGTTAATGTTAAAGCGTACCTCTTTTAAATTTGCTGTAACTCTTTGATGTTTTTCTTTATAAATTTATTTTTGAGCAGGATCTTCAACAAAGAAACATAATTCTAACTTTTTGCATTCTATTCATTACGTATTTTACAATAGGTAAGTGTAAGTATATACTCGTATATTCAATTCAAAAAAAAAATAAAAAAAAAAAAAAATATATATATATTTATTATACTCGTATATTCTATTCAAACTTGCTTCGATTAGCTGTGCATCTGTCATGGTTTTTGAAACAATTTTGTGCCACCTGATACTGCCTGATATATACCTAATAACTTTCAGGGATAGAACACGGATTTAGTTTAGGGATAGATTTTCAATCATATTCATTAGTAACTAGTTATCCCAGCGAACTTTGTATCGCCTCAAATATAAAAAAATATATATATATATATATATATATATATATTTCATGCAAATGTATGTATTATTAATTATAATTGAAAAACGCGACGGACGGACAGACAAATTGTCGTATTAAATATATAGATTATTACTATTTTACCCAGATAATTATCCCAGAGTCTGGAACTTGTGCCCGGTAAATGGCAATAGGCTCGCAGCCTATTACATGGGACCTAACATAGCTGGCGAGATGTGGGTGTGTTTGCACACCTCTGCCTACCCCTTCGGGGAAAAAGGCGTGATGCTATGTTATGTTATTATTACTGGCATATAATTGATTGTTTTACAATTTCCAAATGCGTAAGCCCTTGCATAATTCAATTTTAAACATAATTAGCGGACGCACGCGGCTTGTTCTTGACAAATACATATACACAATAATCTTCCTCAAGAATCACCCTATCCATTGATGAGAACCGCATCAAAATCCGTTACGTAGCTATAAAAATCTAATCACACATAAGACGGAAGAGACTTTGTTTTATAATATGAAGTGATTATAATAAATTGATGTCTATCGTCGATGTTTTCCCTGTTCCGAGATTCCTGTGATAAACGTAACGGTACTATATCGTTGAAACAACGTGGGTTTACCGCGGGCATTAGCAAATGAAAAATAAAACTGAAATACACTGCATAATTCTTTTCTGGCAACACCGAAGCAATTAACGTCATAGTGCCTTGAAAAAAAAACCGACCAAATGTGACGCTGAAATCTATTCAAATGAGGTTTCATTCATTAGTAATTGGTTCTCATTAGATAGGTACAAGACTTAACCGTTCAGAATTTAGAGTGATGGTCATAGGTACGCGCTCATACAAATTGTTTAGCATTAGTTTTGGAACAAAAAGTTTTGTAAGCATGAAATTTTTACAGTAAATTGTCATTTAAGTAACTTGTTTAAAATAGTACCTAACAGATATTTACAATAAGAATCGAATTCAAGCCTTTTTACGGTTCATAGTTTACGATATGAATAGTAAAAACTTATATTAGAGCAAAATTTAGCAACCTTTTAGTAAGAAAAGTAATAGAACCAAATGTTTTATAAGTGCTCGACAACTTTGAATGAATGAACCACATTTTAGAACCTACTGGATTGACATTGACATAAAGCATCACATTTTTATCCCCAAAGAGGTAAATAGAGGCATTTTTTCCCGATTCAGCCATATCTTTGGTCTGACGTAATAGACGCGAGCCAATTGCCATTTTCTAGAACTATTGATGTAATAATAAATAAATATGTATGGACATTCTCACACGACGTCATCTAGCCCAAATTAAGCTAATATAAGTTTGTGCTATGGGAACTAGACAACTGATAAACATGCTTTTAATCTAATACATTATATTATACATAGAAAATACCCAAACTCTGAAGCAAACATTTGTGGATCACACAAATAATTTGTTTCGACCCGGAATCGAACCTGAAACCTCAGTCGCATACTCACACCACTGCGCCACTTATATACTTAGGTATGTATGTCAGTTTGCACCACGTGCAAATGCGGCTAACTAGGTCCCTGATATGTTAATAAGCCCCCTAAATTCCAAAGTACAACAATTATTTAAATACCCCAGGAGAACTTGTTATATGCATTACACGAAATTAACATACAAAATTTTCTTAATCAGACAATTTAATGTTAATAACCATGTCCACAGTACATGATAATATTAAACAGTACTCAAATTAGTAAGTACTATTTAATTCATTATTCGTCAGTAATTTGTAAAACTTCTATTTTACTAGTGGTTCTGTGAACCGTAGACTTCGGGAGCGGCTTTGTTTAGAAAATTTCTTCTTCAATTTTCTTTATAAGGCCGATACCTCACCGAGACGCCATGGCGACGTCGCCAGTCGGTCGCCAACTAGTTCTCATTGAGATATATGACGGCTAAGAATTATTAATGTTAATTACGTAAGTACTTAACACAAATTAATAGCTTAGGTAGTTTAAAATGTAAATGTTTAGTATAAAATGCTGATATCCGTGCATTAGGCCGATACCTCACCGAGACGCCATGGCGACGTGGCCAGCGACGTCGCCAACTAGTTCTCATTGAGATATATGACACTTGGCGACCGACTGGCGACGTTGCCAGTCGGTCGCCAAGTGAGTTAGCCGTCATATATCTCAATGAGAACTAGTTGGCGACCGACTGGCGACGTCGCCATGGCGTCTCGGTGAGGTATCGGCCTTACTCTTTCATTTGTCATCCAATCCAAAAAATATCCTTCAAATGTTATTCATTGTATGCAAGGTGTGTGTGCGTAAAGTTTTACGCAAATCGGTTGATAAATACGGCCTCAAACATGATCTGTCAGAACCCGTAGATGGGTACAGACGAAAGAAATTCTCCCCAGTCTGCAAGTTGAAACGGAGCCTTCGGTCGCTTCGCTCCCTCAGTCAAAAAAAACACGTCAAAAATTGACACAACAACCGACTTCAAATTACTGAAACGGGACCACTTGGGAAGTATTAGCTTTCATAAAAAAAAAATCAAAATCTTTTTACCCAGTCCAGAGACATGAGGTAACAAACAAAAAAACCACTTGCAGTCGAATTGATAACTTTCTCCTTTTTTGGAAGTCGGTTGAAACCAAGCTATCCCATAAAAACTAGGACCGCCAAATCCCGGCGGGCGCCACGGGAAGTACCTACCTTCTGGGGTCACCGGAGACGCCCGCAGCTATGGACATGGGAGCGGCCGCGGTCTCGCGGAATTAAAAAAAAAAGGACCGCCAAATCAGCGTCCATTTTGTTACTTAAGTGTTAAGTGCGAGTGTACCTGATTTTACTAATCACTTAGCTCTTGCAAGTCGAAAATGTATGAACTCGCAATCTAATCTGTCACTAATTAAAGTGTAAAATGGGACTTCATGTGCAAAAAATTAAGAATACTATAATTTACCGCGTTTTGGTTGAAAGTTTTAGTCCGAGACGCCCAGGACTTTAATTGGCTGTGCCTTAGCGGCTAGCACGTAAAATTTTGTTGCCTTTCATCTTAGATCAAAAATACCTAGATTACCGATCTGTGCTTTCAAAACGGCACCACCACCAGCGCTTCAACCGCTACCGTACTAAGTTCCTATTCCGCTTGCTGACTCTGGAGGGATGCGACAACGTCGCTGTACATTTAAGCTTTTGTATGAATTATAACGAATCATTTATGTGTCAACCATCAATGTACAATCTTGTTTATTTTATAGATGGTATTTGTAATAATTACCTATATAGTTTTCGATTGCCAAAATTCCGCGTTGTATTTGTATTGAATTTAATATCTATAGTATTTTTGATCTAAGCCTTTCATTAACATTTCATCGCAAAGCAACGGGTTTCAAATTAGTATTTCAAAATTAGAATATAGCTGCTACTTTTTATTAAATTAATTCGGCCATTTTGGACATAACCCATTATAAATGTGCCCGGTGACGACACATATAGGCTTGGCCCCTATTACGTGGGACTAAAAATACTGGCAAATTGTGGGTGTGTAAGGCACCTCTGCCTACTCCCCCGTAGGAGTAGGCAGAGGTGCCTTATTATATAGGCGTGATATGTGTGTGTGTGTGTGTGGTTGAAAGTTTGTCTCGAAAAGTTTACCCAACTTTATGACGGAATTGAGTTTATCAGACAATAAAGTGATTGACGTGCAATTACACGCAGACCTGTGATTACAGTTGTACTGTGTAGGTACTAATATAATACTGATTGATATCAACGGGCAGGGGCGCTGACAAACATAAAAATAAGCCGCAATAATCTCGCCCCGTATTACGTGATCAACGAAGTTACGCATAGATATTAATGAGTCTCGGACATAAGAGGTACCTATGATTGATAGAGGATCATAAGTTAATTAAAAACTGAAGGATGATGGATCAGTTTTCATCATATCAATGTGTGGGCGTTTTATTCTACTCGTATATTTAGCCCATTAAACCCACGAACTTGAGTTGAAAGCGCCATTGCAAAGGACTTTTTAACAATTCCAATTTGATATGCGCGCGTGGGAGGTGCTTGTGTTGTGAGGGAGTAATGGAAGGTGCTTGTGTCTGTCTGTCTGTCCGTCTGTCGCGTTTTTCAATTTACATACATTTGCATGAAATATTAAAAAAAAAAAATTTTTTTTTTTTGAGGCGATACAAAGTTCGTCGGGATAACTAGTAATTATTATTACTATCCGTTCATTATAAGCCAGACAGAGTATTTTAGTGGGTGTTGGTGAGTTGGTAGAACGTTTTTCCTACCCCCTTTGCCATCGCTCGGAAGAGTTAGTCGAAAACGAATGATATCGCAGGAAATTTCAAATAATGTGTTTATTGAATCACGTAAGTACATACCTAATCGACATTTTCATAGGACAAGCTCATAGCGCTGGAAAGAGATCGCCGGATAAACCCGGTCGAAGACAATAAAATTATGTTAGCGATTCATATTTTAAAAGTAAGGAAATGTTAGCAAACCTTCAGTTGCTTTAAAAATATATACTTAATCAATATTCATCCATTTTATTCCGAACATTAGGCTGATAGTTTCAATGGAGTGAAATTAAAATCATAAGATTGGCTCAATGAAGATAAAGTTCAAGGGTAATAGGACGCCATGACACTTTAGCTACTGTCATGAGAATAGTATAGCGGGAAAATTGTCTCTGGGTGATCTAAGGAGAGATTTTATAGGCACTTACAGTATCATTGACACGTAATCTATGTTTACATAAAAACATTAAGTTTTATTAGAATGATCTGGAACGGTAATTACTTTTAGTGGTTATTTTTATTTTTCCTTAGTTATAATATAATTAGGACGTTTTTAAATGATCTCAGGCAGGAAATGGACTTGACGCTTTAGCAACCTTTAACTGAGACCAACACCAATCATTTATAATTTATAAGTGGCTTCCCTCAACTCACAGTAAAGTCCTCATCATAAGTATTCCCGAATCTCTAAGCATTATACATTTGATTCGTCTCGTCGTATGTTTACGACGCATGATCCTGGCCTATCATATGGCATATGAGGATGGTAAAGCCATAGTGATCCACGACACAAGGCGTCGGTTTGTTCGACTAATCTCTGCAACGACTCGACTGTCACTGACAGATAGATAGCTGATGTTATAAGAAATAACTTGGCAACGTTTTATCCCGGGAATGTTTTCCCGTGGGAATTAGGAACTAGAAAATAAGCATTTCATACGGGCGAAGTCATTGTTAGACATACTAGTACTTAGTACACATATAAATAAATACTTACTGTGATTTAAGAGCGTGTACGCCTAGAGCGCGATGTTAAGTTTAGGTAATTCAAACCCACACAGAAGAAGCGCGGACACGAGTGTAACTGTGTGTGAAGCGCTGGCGTGCTATAATCAATCTAATATATCTTGATCCGTTCAAGTGAACATTATAGTTCCAGTGTAGTTAGTTTGAAAAAAAATATCATAAATTTATATATTTTTTTGGTATTTAATTAAAACTTAGTAGTTTATTTTACGGGTGCCTGCCGTTTTGCCGAAAAGATTTTGACAAAATTTCATTACCCAAACAAATTTTAGCAACTTTTTTTACACCATTGCAATATTTCGAATGATTTTAGTACGCATATTTTTATTTGGTAAAATTTTTACTTGGCAAAATATTACCAAGTATAATGTCATTATGGCATTTGGTCTTTAATCAAATGATTTATTACAGTAAACAATCTTCAGACAATAAACGTATGGTGAAATGATTTGTTAAGACAAAAAATATGGGAAGTAAACAAAATGGGTAGGTTAGGTTAGGTTAAAACACCAGAAAAAACTTGCCTCGGTGGACGATCACTATTACTGAACCTGAGCTGGAACTGTCAGTAATCGCGTAATCGCTGTGTGTGTGAGATAACATCATTGTCCGGCTCGGTGTAGGTAGATTTGGAAACCTTACTGCATATTGGCGGCAGGCTTCCGCCACATTATCATCACTCCAAGCAAGCATCTAACGAGCGAAATGGGTCAAGGTCAAAGGCGCTAACGCCGCCCCGCCCCTATCCGTGCATTGCATGAATTGATGATACGAGTTTGTTTACCTAATTTTTACGGTGCGCGTAAACTGCGGCGTAGAGTTAATAACTGTCAGACGCGAAACTAAATTAGCATTTATTTTTGTATGAAAGTAAAATTTAACGAATTATAAAAAGTCGTAGAACAAACGTTGTTACTTATGATGTCAGCTAGATAGCTGACATCATAAGTAGATAGCAGGGGTAGATACCCCTGCGAGGATGCTAGTTAATTAGAAATAACTCTGTATATCATATATACCTTTTAGCTCTTGCCTTTTCCAAATTTGTAATTTTTTTTTCGTTTTCGTTTCTTCGCTAAAAATAACTTGGTTTTATTTCCCATTGCGGCTGAAATATAATTTGTTGTGACTAAAAATATTGTCTGCCTAAAAAAATCATATAATATTTTACTTACCAAAGTACCAAGATTTGTCGATGACGCTATAAATGTCTGCTATCCTTATACGCACGGCAAAGGTCAACACAGGTCAATCAGAGTGCCGAGCGACACATCCTCACTCTAGAAAGCCACGCGGCGAACTGATTTGCATAGATTGACGCGCTACGTTTTATAATAGTTTTCAAAAATTTATAGAAAATCAATAGTAATAAATTTATTAAAAATTCAAATTAGGTATTTTAAAAAAGATGTTCATCTTTTAAGTTGAATTATTATTATATTGAATTTAAAAAGATATATCGGTGAAAAAACCTTTTAAATTTCCTAATATTTCACATTGTTTGAATTTTAATTTCTTGTAATAATATACCTAGATCATAAAATCTTATTAACTAACTATTTTCCTAAGGATCTTATCGATTGGTTAATATTTTTTGTTAATTAATTTTGTCAGTAGTTTCATATATTTGTAGCTTCGAAATTGATGCTGAAAGGGTAATTGAGAAAACCTCTGTTAGGTTATCTTAATAGAATGCACAAATACTGTATTAATCGAAATATTTGCTCTACTAACTAGTGAGACTACAAAATTTCCTAAAGTTATTAGTAATTAACATTTTTGTAAGAAAGTAGTTCACGATATTAACAGGTTTGAAAAGTATTGTTTTTGAGTCAAACTGTGCATGTACACGTACACGCTCTTAAGGCTACCTACATTCTTATATTCATTGTTTCAAGTTTGGTTTATATTTGTCACCGTAGAATTGTAAAAATCGTTGAATTGTCAATCACACTAGCATGATTGATGGAATTATTGTAATTACTGGGGATTGAAAAAAGAGTTGCCCTTAGTTTTTATTGCCAGGTTCTTCTTCTCTCTTCACTATAAAAACTCACCAAGTCACCGTAAAATTGTAAATACTGTCAGATTACAAGCTATCTCGCAAGACTGACACAATAAGTGCAATGACTGGCGATTGGAAGAGTGCCTGTCTGAAAAGAACTTGGCAATATAAACAAAGGGCCACTCTTTTCCAATCACCTGTAAATACAATTATTGCGTCAATCATGCGAGACTGATTACAATCCAACGGTATTTGCAATTCCACGGTGACATATTCATTATTAAAAAAGCATAAATTGCCATAACTTACTGAGTAGGTACTAACATAGGTACAAGTATAATATTTTTATTGCTTTTTTTTACGAGATTTACGTGTCGCAAAATAACTACATTTTAAAAATGCAGTATTTATGGGTAATTAAATTAATAATAAAACAAAAACATTTTTAACCGACTACAAATAAAAAAGAGGTTTGTCAATTCGACCGTATATATATTTTAATGAGTTTGGTTTAGGGCTCGGTGTTCTTTTTTATGTTCAGATGTGCTCGTTGTCTAGTGGTAACTGACTATGTTAACATTTTGCAAAGGTTAAATAACATCTAGCCAGGCCGGTCTTAGGATGGGTGACCATTTCTTAAGATATTTTGAGACCAATCCGTGCCTCGGAGAGCACATTAAGCCGTCTTTCCCGATTGTCATACAAAAATCTATGGCAGTCGTTAGGGTTGTTGGAGCCATAAAACAAAAATCCGACCTTTCTAACTAGAACTTCGATATCGCTCATGGGTTGTGGAGGTCAGATGGTAGTCGTTCCAGGGAAAATATCGAAGGTCAACCGAATCGCAGTTAGACTGGAAAGCCGACCTCAACTGATTTAGGAAAAGGCTCAGTGGATGATGAGCGGGATGTTATACGCCCGATTTTCGCCAGCAACTTCGTTGGTTACAACTTCCACGTATAGGTGTGAGCATAGGTTGTTCATATTATAATATATCTTTTTATAACAGTAACGACTTAGAAGTAGGAAAGTCGTTCACATAGGCTTTTACATTAATTGTTGAACCGAAGCGACATAATCTTCCTATGTCAGCGGGAACACCGTGTGCTGCGATGGACGATTTGGGCCCTAGAAATGTAGATACGGCCCCTCAGTACCCTATCATAATAAAAATTTAGAGTTGTATAAAATTAATCCGACTCTTAAGTCTTCTTTCTTAGTCTCGTGTATGGGGCAGTGGACCAGTCCTTCGTCAACCAGGTAGTGGTGGGAAAGCCTCTGATCCGCATGACTTGATAAAGATTGAGCGTGGTATATTCCAGGGCGACAGTTTAAGTCCATTGTGGTTTTGTTTAGCACTGAATCCACTAAGCACATTGCTGAAGGATCCAGGGCTAGGCTATCGGTTTCGTAGAGGGGGTGAGGGTATTTCTCACCTGATGTATATGGATGAACTCAAGCTTTTCATACTAAAACACCAAGACTTAGTGACATTATTAAAAACTACGGAAGGTTTAGAAATGCCATTAGGATGGAGTTCGGTGTTGATAAGTGTGCTATGCATGTACAACGGGCGAAAGTTGTAAATTCACCGAATTTACAACTTTCTGAGATAATAACTCTCAGATCTCTCTTCGAGACCGAAACATACAGATACCTAGGTATGTCAGAGTCATTGGGTATAGCGGTAAAGGACATTAAGAAATCGGTGAAAACGTTTTTTTGGCCGCCTGACAAAAGTTCTTAACAGATTTTGTCCGGTGGTAACAAAATGCGGGCTTTCAATGGTTGGGTGATGCCTTTATTGTTTTTTATGTTTGTTACCTCAAGTCCTAACTCATAAGTCATCTCATAACTGTCGACTGCGTGAAGCGATATTGAATACTCGTAATTTTTTATTGAAATCAATTGAGACAATTATTTGGTCCCATAGTCCCATATCAGTAATTTCAAGACGTGATCGGTTTCGTCTCACAGTATCATGTACCCAAGACCGATGATGCCGATTGGTAGTAAGTTTCAGAGTTCCACCAAGTGTCATCATTTGACAGTATAAATAGCCAGATGAAATATCTTCTCGGTGTCTATTTGCAGGTTAATTGTATTAACTGGGTGTTGCACCCTGTAGCGTTCAGAAATCTCATTACCGCAGCCACGATACATTGGGCTTAAACTGTCTTACTGTACTATAGGTGTAGCGGTATAAGGCGACAATACGACTTCTAATACACATGAAATTGTCTCTTTACTACAAGGAGCGACAAGAATCTAGACATTTAGATCGTAATTCCGATTTCTTGAGCAAGAAATGATGTTGTTCTTACGGCTATTTCTCAAGCGACTGTTTTTAGGATTGATTCAGACATGTTAGTGAAATCTTAGTTCTGACATAGTACCGGCACAGTTCAGTATCAGTGCAAAATATTCTTTTCATTACTTCTATTTAAAAAGTGGCGTTTTGTTCCAATATATAAGTGCTAGACTGGTACCCACTAAATTTATGTATTATAGTGGGCATTTTTTGTAAGTTTTGTATTTTTTAGAACATGCCATGGGTGTCACAGTTAATTTAAAACAAACCTGAAGCAAATCGGTCCAGTAGTTTTTTCGCTACACGTTTGTATGTATCATATTATTATAAAGGGGTTGAACGACATTGGTCAAATCTGATATTCGTCAAATCGGCATTTCGTCCAATGTGACAATGGTCAAAGCTGTACTTCGTCAATTCGTCTGTTTGTCCAATTATGAAATTTGCCAAATACCTAAGTGCGCCTAAAATGATGATACATGACTCTTTCATAGTAATCAAACCGAAAAAAAAAACAAAACGCGCGAACTTTTTTCATTGCTAGTTGGTTTCCTTTTTGTTTTTCATAGACGGCGATGAAAATGATAAGTAATGTTGATGCCTCGAGAGTAAAATTATTTATTCTCAGGCGACGTACTTTGAATCCCTCGCTAAACTTAGCATTCTACTTTAGACACCCTCGCTACACCCAGGACTATACTCTAGAATCTTTCGCTTCGCTCTGGATTCAAAATAGCACCTTCGACAACAATGTATCATTTTACTCCCTTGTCATAAAATATACTAATTCATTAATTTTTAATGAACATGTCAGTGTCAACTGTCAGTGTCAGTGATGACTGAGTCATATTTAACACTGACAAATGAGGATGCCATCATAGAAAATTTATGAACTGACAGAGGCCATAACCAAAAATTGAATTGAAATTGAAAATTTATGAAAGAATATTTGATGAATCAAATCAGTGACACTGAACTGTGCCGCAGGCTTCACTGATAGGTGTTAAACGACCTTTACGCAAAAATCCTAACAGATGTCGTGCAGATTAACGACCCTTGGAAACAGCTTTTGAAGCTTTAGAAGCTGTTTGTACCTACTTAGCTATATACTAACCTAGCAGGTGATTACATATTTGAGCCGTTTAGGGTTAAAACACTGAGGTCATAGGGTTCAAGCGCCGCCTTTGTAGAGACGTTGCTAAACGTTTAATCGATGCTTCTTAGGACCAGAAGGCTAGCTATTTCCTGGCCCAAAGAATTAGTATCGCCATCCAACGTGGCAACACAGCCAGCATTCTGGGAACCTTCCCAGTTGGCAGTGACGCGAAGGATTTTTAAACGATGTTTTGTAATGTAAATATATCATTGTAAATAAACATTTTTGCACATACAAACTTAGCTATACCATCGGTCCTGGTTGTCGGAATTTCTGTTAGGATTACAGAATGGTTCCTGAGTTTCTTTGCATGTCGTACCCAGTAACGATAAAAGGTTTGTCCCCTATCGTGGTACCAACAACACTACCTACTGGCAAAATGTGTTGTATTGTAATACGTTAATTGACCGAGCGAGTTAGCGTCAGAACCTCTGGACCAAGTTCGATATATTATGTTTGAAAAGTGTCATATTACAGTACCTTTTTGATACTATTTGATACCTAAACTAAATTATTTAGTACCTCGATGAACCGTGAGAAAACATGAAAAGATAGTGGCCAGACATTCTGACGTCAGGTTGTCTGGACCACATTTTTTTCACATAGTTAGGTCCAACATAACCTATTTATTTGTTTGTATTTATTTAATACCTTTTTAGTACCTGAACATAATTTATTTTTTTATTTTTATGGCGACTAAGAAAAAAGTTACGGATGAATGAAATTTTTTAGGAAGTCAAATTTATTTTTGCTCTTTAATTTGCAGTATGTTTACCTATATTATATATTATGTACCTATATGTATGACTGAGAAGAGATTATGAGAAGAGAGGAAAGTAATGTGGTAAGAAAGGTACAAAGTATGAAAATGAAGCCTAATAACCTTTAATAGGACAGTGTTACATAGTTTAAGTACTTTATTGGACACTAACTGCCCTTTCCGGCTTCGCTCGGGTTTTTCTAGTCTAGGTATTATTATAAAAAGGAAAGATTTGATTGTTTGTTTTTTTTTTAATTGAATACTACGTGCCACGGTAGGTAATATGAACTCTTAACTGATGAAATAAGGATAAAAACATGATGTCACCATAACAACAATTTTTTTAAAAGACCAGCCTATCAATGCAACTTCTTTTTGTACCCTGACTATGCATAACTAAGGTATACATACCACCTATTATAAGTAAAGCGTTTGAGCAGTACAATACTAATAATTAACGTTGGTGGTGTTGTGCTCAAATGCAAATGCATAGGCCCAACGCCGAGGCCGCTCTTACGTCTGTTGCCGGGCGCCTCTAGTACACGCAGAAGGTATTTTGCCCGGCGATGCATAATGGTCTAGTTTATTTTACTCATGTAGCCATATGACAATCCGTGGACACTGATGTGAGTTTTATGCTTGCCTAGTTTTTTTTTCTTTAATATTGTGATACATACGAGTATATAGCATGTAACTGTTTTTTGTCCCAAATAAATAAAATAAAATAAGATAAAATTATAGGTACATAGGTAGCCTGCTCGCTTAGCGAATAAATAAACTAATTCATGACCAAGGTTGTAGTATTTCATTTAAGTACCTGTTATTCAAAGTGAAGTAAGGCCAGGTCCCTAGTAGGTATACTTATCATACGAGAATGGGTAATTAAATAAATACAATGGCCAATAATCGTAAAGTAACCTTCCCAACTAATAATGTACTCCAATATTCATTAGCATATCCAAACATCTTAAGAGTAACATTCTCCATAATGTTTTTATTATACCCTTTATGAACCCTTTCTTCATTAAAGACAACAAACACATAAAATTGTGTATAGTTAAGGGGGTGTTAAGGGGATCTACCGACATCTCCAGGGCTCAAGTCATACGGAGGACCATGGCTTGAAGCATGGTCTCCGGCGAGAGGGTATCCAAGCCCAGACCCACTACGAGGTCACGGCGCTGACTCGCCCCCGCTGAGCACTCCACCAACGTGTGGAGTGCGGTGTCGTCGTCGGAAACCTCGCAGTGTTGACACCGGGGTGTGACCTCACGACGGATGCGAAACAGATAGCTACCAAAGCATCCATGCCCGGTAACGATCTGCGTCGCACGATACGTGAGGTCACCATGCTGCCTCTGCAGCCAATCGTCCATGATCGGTCTCACCGCCGCGATGATGGTGTTACCCCACTTGGGTTGCTCAAGTCGCACCCTCCATGACTCCATGAGATCCTGGCGGAGTTGGGACCGCTGGTCATCGATTTCTCGAGACGTAGGCATGTAGTCCCACTCCAGCGCCTCCTTGCGCCATTGGAACAATGACGCAAGGGCCGGACGAGGCTCTGGCGAAAATATATCCGATCCCCAGAAACGACAATAGTCTCACTACCTATTTCGTGGGGTTAAACGAAGTAACTGGCAAAAGGAGGACTGGTTTTACTGCCTAAGGATATTAGGAAGATCCGTACGTATTAATATTGTAAGAAAGAATGTTTTAATTTGTGCATCACAGTCTACAATAATCCTCCTTCGCGAGCATATGACTTGCTCGCAGAAGAATGTATATAGCAACGTTCGCGAGTGTGGTGAATCGGAAACCGATTAGGAACGGTATTGAATCAGACATCTTTCTTCAACGAGGAGAACGCTATACCTTCGCTAGTCTGTCTATATCAGTTAATAACGAACAGTTCACAATAGCTAGTAATATCGAAAAGCAGCACAATACAGCGATAGACTAGCAATTATGCTGAGTACGTTTACCCGGATATATAACAGAGGAATGAACACTCACGTCTAACGCAGCTGTTAGAA
Source organism: Nudaria mundana (assembly GCA_963556515.1). Taxonomy (NCBI): domain Eukaryota; kingdom Metazoa; phylum Arthropoda; class Insecta; order Lepidoptera; family Erebidae; genus Nudaria; species Nudaria mundana. Next base: position 4,638,672 of record OY748305.1, on the reverse strand, counting down.
TTCTGTACAAAGCGATGAGTACGCTTAATAGTCATATACGCTGTTGTTTACGCTGAAATGCTGCTGAGTAGAGAATAATGGTGAAATGGTTTGCATTGCTAACTTATGTCGGACGGTGCAGAAAAATATCATATTGTTCTTATGATATTTTTCTGCATAGAGATTAATATACTAGCAGGTTATAATTAAGTGCAGAACTTCGATATCGCTAATGGGGTTGTGGAGGTCAGATGGCAATCGCTTCACAGAGAATATCGAAGTTCAACCGCATCGCAAGTCGACTGGAAAGCCGTATCCCAACTGTGTTGGGAAACCAAACCAAACCACTAACGTGATCAATGTTCACTAAGTGTCAATATATCACAAACGCCATAACGAACGGTACTTGTTCTACAACACCTAATTGTAGTTGATAATCTGTTTCCGAGTCGCGATTGGACGATACTGTAATAGCCTGAGAATGTAGTGTTAATTCGTGTGTCAGGTGATGATGAGTGTATAATTAAATAGATACTTATGGATAAATAATTCTTCTGATTGTGTTTTTCGGCTGGACCTATTCGGATAAAATTTTGTGTGCGTACTGAGTATATTTTAATGGGTTTCTGGAAATTCTGGATGGTTTGAAAATACAATTGAACCCTGTAGGTGGCGCTGCTGTGGCAGTATGAACCCGGTTACGGGTACTCCTGACCTCACCTTTTGTCAGAAGATCTCCGATTTGGTCGAAGTCCGTTTCATCAATCTCCTTTCATCTAGTCTTGCTACTCATTGGTATGAAACATACTGCTTTCAATGGAAATTAGAAATAGACAATGGTACAACGTGTTTCCTCCCACATATAACCCTGGGTTTTTAAGCGAAGCGTGAAGAAGCACATTACTAGGTCGTCAAGTTGAGGACCACTCTCTATAGTATTACTGTGTATCTTTTTGTATATCGCCAGACGTCGCCCCAGCTTACCATCAGGCGGGCGGTGAGTGATGAGTCTTTATAAGAAAATATTTGCTATTGGCACCTAGGGGGAGTCCATCTGATAACTAGGTAAATAAATAGTAGTATGTAGTAAATAATAGTATCATATTTATATACATGGGGCACACTAAAAGTTTTGCACTTCTAGCTAATCGGAACTATTTGAATTTCGAATGTTATATATTTTTAAACGTTGCAGCTTTCTTAGTAATAAAAAAAAACAATTGTCGGGAAATCATTTGTCAATTGTTTTTTATCACACTTCAAAGTTCTACCTATGCAACGAAAATGGAATAAGTCGAAAAGATTTTAGAGCTATGATTTTTTTATGATTTTAAAAGTTCTCTCTCTCCGCAAGACTGTGCCGCTCGTCTTCATAATGCTATTGGGAGAGAAGCACCTTGTTTGAGCACCGTGAGGCGATGGTTTGCTGAATTTGAGAGAAGTCGAGTTTCTTTACATGACGAATTTCGTGAAGGGCGGCCTTCAACTGCCGTCAACGAAAATAATGTGGCTACTATTAAGCGGTTAATTGAAGAAAACCCGCGGATTACCTATGAGACAATTCGAGAACTATTGGGGATTGGTATGAGTCATATCCAGAAAATTTTACACGAAGAATTGAAAGTTCGGAAACTTTGTTGTCGTTGGATCCCTCATGAACTGACAACGGAGCAGAAGTGGGCTCGCGTGGAATGGTGCTCACAGATGCTACTGAAGTACGACCACGGACACTCTAATGCTGTTTATGACATTGTCACAGGAGACGAAACGTGGATTTATTGTTTTGAACTCGAAAAAAAACAGCAATCTTGTGAATGGATGTTTGAAAATGAGAACAAGCCAACAAAAGTGAGGCAGGCGAGAAACGTTGGTAAAAAAATTATCGCGTTTTTTAATTCCACTTGAAGATCAAAAGAGTGTTAATGCCGAGTGGTATACTACCATTTGTTTACCCAGGGTGTTAGAAAAAGTTCGCGAAAGACGACCCAAAAGCCGCGTTCTCCTACATCATGACAACAGTCATTTTTAGCTTCCGAAAAAGTACAACTCGTCACCCATTCTGCGCATAGCCCCGACCTAGCACCCTGTGATTTCTGTATTTTCCCCAAAATCAAAGATTTGATGAGAGGTTTCACTTTTACCAACTCCGAAGAGGCAGTGATAGCGTTCAATCAGCACGTAGAAAACATGCCTTCAGATCTGTGGACCTCCTGTTTCAAAAAATGGTTCGATCGCATAAAAATGTTTAAAATGTAAAACAGAGTATTTTGAAAAGCAATAAACATAATATTTTGGTTTTAACATGTTGTTTTTTTAAGATCCCTACGTATATAATATATATCAAAGTTCTGGCATTAGACCGGTCGGATTTTTGATTAAGGGCTCCACCTACTCCTAACGATTGCCATAGATGTTCGTATGACAACCGGGAGCGACGGCTTAAAGTGCTCTCCGAGCCACGGATTCTTCTGGACTGTTTCCATGAAAAAAAAACAAATTTAATTGGTTACAACCTTCGCTATTATACTTTTTAAAAAGCGTGCAATTAAACTGATTACAAATTGTTGTTCGAAACAATTTGTAATCAGTTACATACGTTGATATCTAGAGTAAATAGTGTTATTAATGGTTCCAAGATAATTATCGTTTTATCAGAAACATTGCGAGTTTCTGGTAAAACGATAAATTACCTTCAAGTTTTTATTTTACGATTAATTTTGAACAATTTTTTTATGGTGATAGATAATAGGTATTTGTAAATTACGTAGACAGTATAAAATTGTTAAGTTTGTAATAGCACACACACACACACACACACACACATAAATGACATCTTTATCCCCAAATGGGTACACAGACGTGTACCTCCACATTTCGCCAGTCACTGTTAGGTGCTGTTGGTCCCACGTAATAGGGGCCGAACCTGTTGTCGCAAAATTAACTGAAGTTGACTTGAGAGCCCCACAAACTAACAGTTCTCCTGCAGTCCAAGTACCAGCCGTTCAGTTAGAACAAGTTGATCGAGACCGTAGTCAACTTTTTTAACTGACGACAGTCTGCCGGTGGACTGAGTATGTGGGGCCCATTACTTTGATCATGCTTAGAGGTCATAAATTTTGGCGAAGGTTATCTTTTAAAAAAAGAACAATACGTCACCTTGACCACAACCCAACCAGCCAGCGTTAATATCACATCCGTCCATCACTATCGGGAACATGAAACCACAGACAATGAAACATCATGGATTATGGTTTTAAAACGTGATTCCGTGTTCTCTTTGGACAATTAAATGATGATACAATGAATTATTGTGATATCAAACGCGATAAAATTTATAATGCTTCTAATTGTTTGAAGATCAGATGAGTTTTAAAATATTACTTTAGTTTATCTTTTAAAGGTTTATTAAACTGGGAAGTTAAATGATACAGGATATAGTTCTGTGCATTTCATATTTTTAAGTTAAATTTGTTAGTGTTATCTCACTAGCGCACAGCAACTAGCCTAGCTAGCTAGCTAGGCTAGTATACTTCCGATAAGAAAGGATTTTCCAAAATTCTACTCCTAAAAGGGTGTAAAAGGGAGGACAAAGTTTGTACGGGACAACGTGACACCTCAGAAACTACTGCACCGATTTTAAAATTTCTTTCGGTAATATTAATCTACATTTTTATATAACATCACGACAGAGTTAATAGGAGCGGACCAGCATTGCGTGTTGGACGTTAATGACCGCAATCTCAGAAATGGTAATTCCTAGGAAAAAAATTGTAAGGTCATTTGTGTTGGTTATTTTATTATCTACAGTTTTGAACAAAATAGTTTTTGATATAATTCACTGTTTACGAGAAAAATCCAAAAAGACGAAAATTTTCAACTTTAACCTTGAATAACTTTTTATCACAAGTCGGATCGATGGGAACTTTTGATATTTGATTTATAATGATGTACCTGCACCACTTTGCAGCTCTATACAAATTAATGCAACCTTACAATTTTTTAACTGGATTACTCTGTTAGCTACCTGATTTGAGATTTCTTTTTGAGATATTGGGGTAGGACTCAGTAAAATAAAGCTACTTACGCATAATGAACTTGCTGTTAATCAATGTTTTTCAATGTTCTACGGCCCACGTACTATCCACAGCATGTAGAATAATTATAAAAAGTATCTGAAGACATTGCTGAACTTTATCCTCAGTTTATTAAAATGCTTAGTACTCAACAAGGGAGGACATATTTTAATTTAAAAGAAAGCACATAATAATAAATAACTATTTAAAAATTAAAAAACTATTTAAAAATTCGCGGAAACTTTCAACTTCAATCAAAGTGACGTATCTTGACTGTTTAGTAATTTGTCTCTTTATTCGAAGCTTAAGTAGGTACACGGGCTTTTGGTATTTTGACAGTTGAGAATGAACTATTGACCAACAAACTCGATAGATCAAGCAATGTGACCATATTAAACTAAGATTAGTTAAATCAAACTAAGATTAGGTAAATATTGGATAGAAACAGGCGTTACCTGGCGAAAATCCATAACAAAGTAATGGTAAGTAAGATGTTAAAAACTTATTAAAATTATAATAGCATAAAAAAGACAACAAAATGTCGACAATTATTTCGCCTCTAAACGAGGCATTATCAAGACTGTCTCAAAGAGAACAGCCTAAGATTAGTTAATTTTTCCTTAAACAACATTTTCAGAAACTGAAATTGATTTGACTGGGATCTTAGGTTAACATTTTTGTTAGTTGATTATTGCTTTGACTAACGTTTCAGGAACCGGGTGTAATTAGTAGATAGGTCATTCATTCCATAACTCTTATTAGGTAGGTACTGCGAATTGCTGTTTGCGCCCGGCTCGCCCATCCACATCTATTTGTTTACTTCAAAAAAAAGGTTGCGAATTCGATTGTATTTTTTATGAGTTTAAGGTCTTCAGAGGTTCAGTGTCACCTAACCTTAAGTGGTGCACTTGCCGATCAACGGAAGAGGGTTAGTCAAAGATAAAATGTTCCACCAAATGCCCTCAATAAACAGTAACTAGGTATACACTAGTCCTTGGCCTATTCTCGACCTTTCTAGGCCAATAGACAAAAGCGGGTTCTAATTTATTCGTCCCGTATGTCAATTATCTAGGTTCTATTGTCTCTAATCGATCTTTAATAAAACAGTAGAAATGATGTGTACATACATACCATAAAATTAATAATAAAATAGTGTACCTAATTAGACGATAATAATATGACAGATTACATAACAAAATAAAAAAAACCTATAGATAACCAAGACTTAGCACAAAAATTAAAAAAATAATTGACAGTCCAATAAGAAACAAAAACAGAGCGCTGTCATTCAAACATTATTGAAAGCGAAGCATAACTTGGAATTATTACTTCGAAGGAATTTGGTTCGGAATTTCGTTGAGTCAGCTGAAATATCTTCAGAATTGATTGGACATTTTACTGTCTTCTCATCTGTAAAACCTGTGTTGCCACCATTACTTAATATTACTTGACAAAATTGTAAAATAAACTGAATAAATGAAATTGATTCTTTGAATAAAGCAATGTGAATTTAAGTTTATCTTTCTCATCGTATTTTTTTTTAATATGGTTGCCACTTACTAACTGAAGTGTATAATTATTATCTAACTTATACCAAATTAATAAATTCAATACCAGTTCATAAGTAGAAAAAAGTATTTCACGTATTCGGTAGAGAGCGTTTATATCGAAAATAAAAGGTAGGGATTTGTGTTGAAGTATAAAATTTAAATAGTATTTAATATTAGGTATAACCTAATATTACGTACGAAACCTATTCATTTTCTTCAAAACAATCTGCAGTGCGCGTCTTTCTGAATGGCACGCACTATAGAAAAGTGAATATACGAGTACCTTATAGACTCAGCATTGGGGTAAACAAGGGGTTGAAATTATACTGTACTCGATGCAGACTTATAAACTCAATATTAAAGAAGGAAGCTGCCATAGTCTCTCATAGTAAAGGAGATAATATGCCGTCCTACAGACGATCCCCGATCGATAAGCTTATGCTGTCTGCGTTGAAAGAAACGTATTCATAAAGTTTCAACTCTTATGAAGTTGAAGGAAACAAACAAGACATGAAAATCTTGGTATATTTTCGTACCTATGCTAGGTTAGAGAAACTATTTATTTTATTGTATTAATACTTCTGAATTCAATCTTAATAATGAAATATCGTACACAATCAATTGTATACCAAAATACAATATGCCTTTAAAAAATAGAGCTATGATGTGATAGACTAAAAGAGGGTTTAAGTGAACGTTGACTTGACTGCACTTAAGTCATAAACTTTACACCCCATAGAAAGGATCAGTAAAAAAACATTGTTTATGGTCCTTGTATCGCTATGCTCGTCACTTGAATTGTCATTGCACTTCAGTTCTTAGAAAGTTCGAGAAAGTCATACGTAAGTTTGATGTATTTATTGTTAAGTGGACTTAAGTTGAACTAATAACTTAAGTACCAACCCTAAGATAATAGTATTGTGATTTACGATGTAAATTTTATTTATCCATATAAGATACTTATTGAAATAGGTTTTAAATCCAACTATAAAACCCAAGTTTTGACAGTTTAAATAAGTAGGTTCGTCATATAGATTTTTTTAATGACTATTGAATAATTGAACAACTGCCAGCATGCCAGGTCGTAAGTACTACATAATACATAGGTACATTTAACCTTAAGTAGCTACATGGGCACCATATTCGATTTCGTCTCAAAAAGATGGTACATATTCGTTTAATACCTAATTCGTTTGTGAACGCTGCTGCATTTTTGTAACTATAAAAGCGATCGATGAATAGCATAGCACTAGAATCGATTTAATAAAAAGTTTGTATGGAAACCTTCTACAAAAAATAATGAACTGTTGAAGACGTGACAGAAAAATATTAGTGGCAAAATGCTACGAAAAAATAAACATCTTCAACGCAGTGACGTGTTATATACTATAGACAGAACCTCAGTGTCAGAAATGCATTTAAAAAAATATCACCGACATGTTGGGCCATAAACAGCTTCCCGCTCTTTATTGACAATTGTGTTGTCAAGGGTTACGGTTGCTTATGCGATCAAAATTTTTTGGCCCAAATGTGCAATAAAAGTTTGCAGAAACTACACAGGACGATTAAAAACAACCAGCAAAGTCAACTACCATCTGTAAGTAACTCATAGTTCATCATAATTTTATTAAAACAATATTTAAATAATGTGTAATTTATAATTGTCATTTTTGTTGGTATTGCCAGTTTCGAATTCAAAATTCCCCGATTTATATTAGTAGAAATAAGTGTTGGACAAGTCATTAGAAAATACAGATACTTAAAATAAATAATTTGAAAATGGTCAAGCGTGAGACGCGAATATGTAGTAGCGAGTGTATAGTGATGTACCTAGAAAGGATGATACGTTAAGTTTATCCAATAAAAACCGGCCAACTGTTTTTGTGTTTTGTGTGGTTTTTGGTATGTTAAGTAAGAATTTCGTGTCCATTTCGCAATCCAATATGGCTGCCAAAAATAAAAAGTTAAAAATAAAAGGATAAAATAAAAAGTTAAAAATTAAAAATCTAAAGTTAAAATTGAAAAGTTAAAAATGTAAAGCTAAAAATAAAAAGTTAAAAATAAAAGTTAATATTAAAAATTTAAATATGAAAAATTAAACATTAAAAGTTAAAAATAAAAAGTTGAAAGTCAAAAGTAAAAATAAAAAGTTAAATGTCTAAATTAAAAAATAATAAGTTAAAAATATTGGATAGAATCAGGCGTTACTTGGCGAAAATCCATGACAAATCAATGGTAAGTAAAATGTTTTTAAAAATTTTTTTTTTTACAATTTTTTTGACAACAATTTTTTTCTACAAAAAAGTGGTTTGTCGATGGGGTCGCCGCTGAGCCCATTGTTAGCTGAAATATTTATGGATGCGTTCGAGACTAACCACATAGTTGGGAACGTCCATGTCTTGTACTACTTTAGATATGTGAACGACATTATCATTTGCTGGACAGGAACAAGGCGTCAACTCAGCGTCCTCGTCTCTAAGTTGAACTCAGTACACCCTAGAATTGAATTTTCGTTAGAAGTGGAGTCAGATTCAACTCTCAATTTCTTAGACATTTCAATTACTAGGAGGAATGGTATGCATGAGTTTCGTATCTATAGGAAACCTACTTGTACAGACATGGTTATCCCTTACTCATCCAATCACCCATGGCAACATAAAATGGCAGCTTTCCACAGCTTACTGAGCAGGTTACTGGCGGTACCTTTGAGCCCACAGGCATTTAATGAGGAAGTGTCTATCATTTGCTATATAGCACACAGTAATGGCTATAACGTAGGAATGGTCCACTCATTATTAAGTAAAAAACGCAGAAATGCTAGTTTTCATTTATTACATCCAACTCAGGATCCACCTAGGAAGTACACTGCCTGTTTGCCGTTTTTGGGTCCCGTCTCGTTGAGTATAGCTAAGATTATGAGGGAAAATAGGATATTCGGGGCTTTTAAAACACAGAACACCTTGAGGGAGCTGTGTAATGGCAAGGACTCGGTGTCGGTTTCACACAGATCGGGTGTTTATTTGTTGAGTTGCGATGGCTGTAATATGCAGTACGTGGGGCAGACTGGCAGGTCCTTTGAGATCAGATACAAGACATCAACATATGGCGGCGTTCCGCAACGGTTGTCCTGAGAAGTCCCTCTTCGCGAAGCATCTCCTTGACACTGGTCATTCCTTGAACAATAGTAACACCTTTAGAGTTTTACGCTTATGTGAGAAAGGGTTCAAGCTGAGTGTTTGGGAAAGGCTAGAAATAGTTAGAAGAGATGCGGACACCTTACTCAATGAACAAATAGACTTTCACACGTCTCCCTTACTTAATCTGTTCGTGAATAGACAGACACATTAGTTGGTTGTTGGTTTGTATGTGTCATGTGGCATTTCTCACACAACTTAATAGAAATTGTGAAGATAAAGTCTTGTATTGGTGAATACCTATTTTTGGAACTTAGTTAGGATGATCTGAGGTTTCTACCCACGTTAGTTATTGTAAAAAATCCTACATCGCGATAATGAAATTTGCACACGCTTACTTATAAGCAAATATGTTTTAACCACAAATTTTACTGTTCTCTCTGAGACAGTTTTGATAATGCCTCGTTTAGAGGCGAAACAATTGTCGACGTTTTGTTGTCTTTTTTAATTCTGCGAAAAACAGTGCTATTACAAGTTTAAAGAGTTTTGAAAAAACAAAAAAAAATTTTAAAAACATTTTACTTACCATTGCTTTAATAAGTTAAAAGTCAAAGTTAAATATTAAAAATAAAAAGTTAAAAAGTTGACGCAACTTGTTAACTTTTTATTTACAACTTTTTAATTTGTTTTTTTTTTCCCTAAAAACATTCCTAAATAAAATGGGAAAATAGGAAAAGTTTCTTTAGCTGGCACCACTATACACCCACACAACGTCAAACAAGGCGAGTGTATGACAATACGCTCACGCACACTAGCATGCGTAAGTTGAAGTGTTTCTATTGTATGATTGCTTGGTGACGCGCCATCTAGTATATAGTTCATCTACGCTTCAACGTTAAATTTAATTTGATTTTACAACTCCAAAAAACGTCTAAATATAGTGCACAGAAAATTGACTAACCTACCTAACTTAGGTCTAGACCTAACTTATATAGGTAAGTACTTGAGTTTTTATTGCTTTCGATTGATTTACACTTTGTCACTCGTTAACACACTATTATCAATCACATTACGGGATGTTACCGGGTACCGTATTCAATAAAAATCAATAAACATTCTGTAATCCGAACCTAATTCCAACAGCAAGGAGGACCGATGTTGCTATCGACTTCGTGACCATACAATAAATAATATTAAGATGAAAGAACAAACAAACAACTTTACATTTCATCGTTTTGCAAAGGCGCCCAACGTTTTTCTTTTTCATTCTCCAAAATCCTCATACAGCCAGTGAACAATACATAAAACATGGTAACTTTTGGCAATATTATGTAACTTGTACTTAATAAAAGTAATTGTTATATTCTTGACTACCTCGGTGGCACAATGGTACTATGTACGGACTGCCACGCTCGAGGTCTCGGGTTCGATTCCCGGGTCTGGTGGATAATGTATAATTCACTTTAGAATTTTACCCAGATAATTATCCCAGAGTCTGGAACTTGTGCCCGGTAAATGGCAATAGGCTCGCCCCCTATTACATGGGATAGGTCCCATGTAATAGGTCTCGCCAGCTATGTTAGGACATAGCTGGCGAGATGTGGATGTGTTTGCACACCTCTGCCTACCCCTTCGGGGAAAAAGGCGTGATGCTATGTATGTATGTATGTTATATTCTTCATTAAGTATGTATTATGAAAACAGTCGAGAAATATACAGAAAGAAAATATTTATATCTAGGTATGCAATGCATGCTACTAATTGCAAATGTTGAGCGGAGCAAAATTCCTTAATTTTTTTTTATGCTCTATTTTCATGATTTCAGAGATATGAATTTCCGGGTGATGATGTCGACCAGCATACCAAATTTTGTCAAAATCGGTCGAGCCGTTTCGGAGGAGTTGGCACACAAACGATTTACACTTGTCGTCTAAGATAAGTAGATAATAGAGATGCGTGGCCTGACATATATTTGGCCGGTTTCAATAAGTAAGTCCCGTTTAGAAATCAATTAGTATACTAACGTTTTTAATAAGTAAATGCGAACACAAGCGGAATGGCCGATTGACGCCACGTAGACGAGTCGCATAACAATATTGTCGACATGTGTGACCTCATCCGACGCAAATGGGACACAAAGAGACGTTACATATGGATATCACTTTCCAACCGGCGAACATATTTTTTATTTTTCCTTGTATGACTTGTATAATATGGCTAATTAGACTTAAAGTAACGTAAAAAAAATAGTAAAAAAATTCCCATACCCCCCCTTTTCCACAAAATAACCCGCACGATCGTTACGATCAGGAATAAATTGATTTGCGCACGATTGTGAATTGAAAGGAATTCAATAAGGTAATGAATACAAATTCCGGTTTAATCAACTTTTTTTTTTTTTTTTTATATTTGGTTCGCCAAATTGACGCCGCCCGCCTGGTGGTAAGTCGTGACGACGTCTAGCGATTGTGGGCCACTCTCACAGCACACATTACTATTGAGGGTGGCCGTCAACTTGACGACCTACTGATGTGCCTCTTCACGCTCCGCTTAAAGAACCCAGGATTATATGTGGGAGGAAACACGTGCACAGGCAGGGCGTTCCAGGCCACTATCGTTCGGCAGAGAAACGAACGTTTAAAACGTTCGGTTCTCGCGAACATGCTATCCACTGTGTGGGGGTGGCATCTCTGCCCGGCACGAGTCGTTCGGGATCGGAAGGAAGAGGGTGGGATCAGATTGAAGAGCTCTTCAGAACACTCGCCGTGGTAAATACGGTAGAATGCGGCCAAGGAAGCTATTGTTCGGCGCTGAACTAGCGGCTCAAGGCTTGCCGTTACCTCCGGACAATCTATAATACGGATAGCCCGTCGCTGCATAGCGTCGAGAGCGTCCAGCAGATACTTCGCGGAGCCGTCCCAGAGGTGAGAGCAGTATTCGACGCAGGGTCTAATCTGCGTCTTGTACAGCAGACACCTCTGGTCCGGTGTAAAGAATCTCTTTACCTTATTCAGTATTCCTAGTTTCCGCGAAGCTAGCCCTATACATCTTTAGATGTAGTTTTTTTTTATTGAGCTCTCGACGAACGTCAATGCCAAGGATATCAAGGTTGTCCTTCATTGGTAATAATGCATTCTGAAGAGAGGGTAGGGGAAGGAAAGGGGATTTCTTCGCAGTAAATGCACACGCCTGTGTTTTGCGGGCATTGAACTCGACCAGGTTCTCGGTACCCCATTGAGAGATACTGTCGAGGTTACGGTCGAGATCAGCCACGAGTCGTCGTCTCTCCTCCTCAATCTCAGATCGCCCCGCCGTCGGACGAACCGAGTAACTCCCGTGCAGTGTGCTGTCATCTGCATAGCAATGAATGTTCCCGAGGGATAGCATATCATTGATATGCAGAAGAAAGAGAGTTGGTGATAGTACGGACCCCTGCGGTAACCCGGCATTCACTTGCAAGAAGCGAGAAGCCTGGCCATCGCAGAGGACCCGTACTCGGCGCTCGTTTAAAAAGCTGGCAATCCAGCTGCACAGTTGAGGAGGTAGACCATATGCCGGAAGCTTGGAAAGGAGCGAAGCATGCCAGACCCTATCGAAGGCTTTGGCGATGTCCAGGCTAATAGCCAAGGACTCGCCGTGCCTTTCCATAGCCCCACCCCAGACATGCGTTACGAATGCCAGAAGATCACCCGTTGATCGCTTTGGTCTGAAGCCGTATTGTCGATCATTGATTAGCGAGTGATCCTCTAGGAATAGCATGAGCTGCTTATTTATAAGGAGCTCAAGCACCTTGCAAATGACTGAGGTGACAGCTATGGGTCGATAGTTGCCTGGATCGGACCAATCCCCTTTCTTGGGGATCGGTTGTACGTTCGCCTCCTTCCAGACCTCCGGCACGAGCCCTGAAGAGTATGACAGGCGGTACAGACGCGTTAATACTGGAGACAACTCAGCTGCACATTTTCGTAGCACCACCGCCGGAATGCCGTCAGGGCCACTGGCTTTCCGCGTGTCGAGTGACCGCAGCACTGCCCGTACATCACATTGCCTGATAACAATATCAGGCATTGTGTGGCCACAGTTGGCGATGGCGGGGGGCTGCAGGCCACGGTCGTCGACCCGGTAATTAGCCGCATAGAGGTCTGCGAGCATATCCGCTTTCTCTTGGGCTTTGTGAGCCAGTGTTCCATCTGGGTAACGCAGCGGTGGCAGCGAGGGCTGACAAAAGTTAGATTGCACGGCTTTGGCCAGTTGCCAGAATCCACGGCTGCCCGTGGGATGGGAAGTGAGCTCCTGACCAAGCCGCGCGACGCGCTGGGCATCCGCTCTCTTAAAGGCCCTCTTACTCGACTTTGTGGCCCGGTTGTACTCTGCTTTGAGGTGGCCCACGTTTGGGTCGCGCACAGCCCGGGCCCTGATCCAGGCGCGATATGCCGACTGGTTTTGTCGAACAGCTTTGGCACAATCTCGCCCGAACCAGGGACGGGCTCTGCGGATACTGGCGACATTAGTGAAAGGGATGTAATAATCCATCCCTAAACTGATCTCGCCAGCAATAGCAGAAGCACTATCCGAAGGAGCCTTTCCTACAAAGCAGCGCTGGCTCCAGGGGACGGACGCATAATAATCGCGTAGACCGTCCCAATCCGCTGACGAGTAGTGCCATAGTCGTCGTGACGTTTGTACAGGACGTGCAGGAGGTGACACCTTCATGCCAGCGTGAACAACACAGTGGTCGGAACTACCCAGTGGGGCTCCTACCGAAACACTGTACTGGGCTGGGCGACTCGTCAGCAGTAATCCAGCAGAGCGGGCGCGTGATCTGACCTGTCTGGTATCCGGGTGATCCCGCATACCATCTGGGTCAGACCGTGGGAGAGAGCGAACGCATGGGCGGCTCTACCCGCATGATCAGTCTTGAGGGACCCCAGCCATTCAATGTGATGGCCATTGAAGTCCCCCAGAAATACTAGGTCAGCGTTCGGGAACCGCACCTGCGCTTCATCAGCCGTCTCGCTGAGGTACTGGAAGAGCTTTGTTGTCTCAGAATCCCCTGTGTGGGATCGGTAGACGCACACGTAGATCTGGCTCATAGAGCCATGGTCTACGTGCAGCCAAAGGACGGAATTGGAGGGGTTCTCTACGCAGCGCAACCGGCGGCAGCAAACATCCGCCCTAACGAACACGCACACCCCGGCTTTGTCTCGAAATTGTTCCTCGATGACATAGCCGGGGTAACACAGGTAAGACGTGTCGTCAGGGCGGCGTATTTGTGTCTCCGTGAGGAACATCACAGCGGGCCGTGTCGTCTCAAGGTGGTGGTGGACGGTATCGAGGTTCGCATGGAGTCCACGGACGTTAGTGAACTCCACCTCGAAATGTGAAGTTGTGGGGTTTCCTAGGGCCGCTGTGTAACGTTTATTTCTTTTTTGTTGCACTGCCATTGTAGATTTTGAAGAAGAAGCGTGAAGACAGGGCGACATTTGGTGCAGCAGTAAGTGACAAAGCGCAGGGGCTAGCTTTGTCTGGAACCGTGTGGTTAGGTCGGAGCCGACTCGCCGGACGGAAGGGCTCTCAAACCCCCCTGATGCAAGGCCGCCGCTACCCCACACCGGTTACCACCCGGAGCGGCGATCCCACATCAGGATTATGCGCAACATGTGGGGCAGCCTCCTGGGGTGGTTGGCCCCAGGCGGGCCCCATGACTGTGTTGCGGGCGGCCGCGGCAACGCCGTTGCTAAGGGTCTCCCTGGCCGGCGAATCGACCCACACCACCCACACTAGACTCCGTTTCGCCCCCACTGGTCCCATGCCTGCTGCACCATACATCGCCCCGGGCCCGGCGGTGCAGCTGGTGAACCCCTAACGCAACCCAGCCTGGGTTACTTGGGGGGCTTTAGCACAGCTGCACGGTGGTACCCCCCCGGACCAACACTGTTGTACCACCTGGTACCCACGTAGGGGCCGAAGCCACTCCATAGGTACCGTAAATTAACGTGCCTCGTCCGTTTATCAGCAGGTGCGCCACTAGCAGGTGAGGTCGCTTGGGCCCTAAAGATGTTGGTAGAGCCCCTTTGCACACTTAGTTTAATTATTAAAATCGTACAGTAATTCTATAATCGTACAGTAATTATATATCCCATCGCTTAACGTAGTCAATCTCTGCAGCACCAGTACAATTAGACGCCATTAAAACAGCTTTATTATCTTTCCATTTCACCAAGGATACTGAATCTCTTATAAACTGTTGATTTTCTCTACGATACATTTTGCTGTCTTTCTTGATTTTTAATGCCGTGTGCCCAGGGATTCGATTCATCATAATGGTTCCGGTACTATGAAGATTTCTTTTCTCCATTTCCTCAATTAGAGGGACAGCTGTAAAATAGCGGTCATGGTGAATGCAGCTTCCGGGTGGAATAGTTTTAAATAAATACAGGGCTACAGATGGACCTAAGCCTAATGTCCTATTTCCAAACATTGTTTTGGCGCCTTTATAAATCTCAAAATCTACCATGAGTCCATTGCTAGTAGTAGTCACAAAGTTTTTTAATCCTGTAGGTTGTGGCTTATTCCTTACGACCTGCCGTAGTGCACATCGACCTGTAAATGGTATCATCTGCTCGTCGATATTATAAAAGCCAGGAGCTCTTTCAAGTTTATAACAGGCTTCCCGTACTCTGTCAATGATCGGCTGTACTTTCCAAAGAGGATTAGGCGGACTATTCCTAAGCTGAAGGAACCAATCACTGCTCATATTATTAGCAATAAGTGGTAATCTTGTTGATCCTCTCCAGTACATTGGCAAACATGGGTAGGGAATAATCCCCATAATCAAATGTATGCCAAATAATTTCTTAAATTCTGTTACTGTAGTTTTAGTTCGATTCCATTTTTACATAGGTAGTAAACATTTGTACAATGAGCAGCCATTTCAAAAAAATCTTCATGGAAGTACTCCTAGACGTACTCCATATGTGTCCTGAGGGGGTATTTGGGTAGTTATGGTGTTTATCTGCGAAGACTGATTGATCCATCCACCAGACCTACAGGTAAGTGATTTTTTATTGAGTACCTCATTGATATCCGGTGCGTGTTGTTCCCGATGAGCTGAATGTGTAGCCGATGTAGATGGTGTTCCTTCCAATTCCAGTGTGACCGTTTCTGGTGGTAAGTCATCGCTGTCCTCTTCGAACAAACTATTAAAAAAATCTGGGTCGAACTGATCACCATCATCTTCGAAGTCTTCAATGTCAGAGACATTTCCGTCTTGTAAAAGCTCCAACACGTCTTGGTCCCTCAAAACTGGACCTTTACTTTTAAAATAAACTCATTAGCGTTAATATTAATAGTAAAAGGCAGAGACGAAAAATATGCACTTTTGGGAATTGTAAATGCATTATAACCCGGATCGTCACGATCGTGACGATGTAAGTTTAACTACCCACAACCAGAAATGAAGCTAAGTTATTACATCAAAAAATGCTCCTGCGTATTAATTGATGTTTATTCTTAACTTTGATAACAAACAATATTAGCAATAAAATGAAAAATGTGATAAAAAATATCCTTACGTGATCGTGATCCACGGCCAAAATGCGCGGCCATCTTTCACAGCGTCTTTCCGACAACTGACGAGTCGAAACGTGTTCTTGTAAAATTTGAAGTGAGTGCATACATCAACACGGCAGTGTGCGGCCGGTCGCGTTCACAAAAACAAATTAAATTTTGATACAGATTTTTTTTTATTAATCGTCACGCTCGTATTGAATCGGTTGGAAAGGGATATTATGTGTGTTAGAAGGCTCAAATTCCATTCTTATGCCAGGAATGACTGCAAAACATTTGCATAAACCATGAAGTTTTCTAACCATTGTTGTATAAAATTCCGTGATATAACACAGATAAAATACCTCTAATAGGTAAAATAATATATTGATTACCTATGATTTTCGAGTACCTATACCCCGTAGAAACTTCATATAATACTCAGGGCAACTATCTCTATACTACGCATATAGAGCGCTAATAACCGGTCGGAACCACTAACAAACACTCGGCACGTCAGAACAGTAACAGTCGAGGATAAAGTAACGTCACTACAGCTTCCCAGTTTAAGTTGTTGCGTGGCAAAAAAATGGAACTAATTCTTTTTAAAACGCTTTTATTAGCTTCACTTGTATGTTTGCTTGCTTGCTTGCTTGTATGTATGTTTGTTTGTAACCGACTCTTTTGGGTTCGATTTGGCCCTACTTTGAACGATCATTAGAGATTTAATTCAAACTTTTCACACTTTCACACACACAAACACAAACTTTCACTGTCAAAGACCGATGACAATGCAATAATTCGAATAAAAAATAAATAAATAATAAATAGATAAATAAAAAAATAAATAATAAAAAAATAAAAAACTAAAAAATTAAAAATTATAATAGTTTAAGCTTTTTTTACAATAATATACATTTATTTCTTATTTACACTATTCTTAATTCAAACTTATTAAAATTTATTTTCTACTTTTTGGTTGGATTATCTATAAAAGCGTGTTTTTTTAGTTTCTTTAAACTATTATTTTTTGTAGTTATTGTTCAGAGATCTTGTTTTTGACTTGTTTCAATGTAATGTGGCGACTCTATTGGAACGCAAACATATACCCCCTTAATAAACACTTTATGCGTGACTAGGGAATCCTATTCTATGCGTACTGCGTGCTGACACACAGTATAATTTAAACTAGCTATAATTAATAAGGATAACTCCACATAAGAACTTAGGTTTCGGTTTCGGAAACATTTTAATAATGAAACTATCGCCCACGCATCTACCCTTTGTTTCAACGCAGGCAACCGTAATAACGCTACCATGATATTGCTTACTCAGCTAAATATAAAACTAAAGGGGTGAAACTAAGGGGATTGTACTTGTACCTACTATAGAGAATGTCTACCTTTGACAAGGGAAAACTCCACTCATAAATTGGATGTCATCTTTTTTTATCGCTTTAAATGACATTAGACATAAACCTTTTTTTTTTGTAAATTTGCCATTTAAGGGACAGGCTAGAGTCCTAAGACCATACTGTCTAGTCTTTTAGACATAAACCGTGAGTACCTACCTAAGTACATTTTTAAAAGTCTTTTCAAATTCATGGTTTGAAGCGGTCACTTTCGTTCAGATGAATAAAACCATAATCCTATGTTTAGGGGTTGAGGTAGAACGATCATTTAAGAGGAGAGAAGGGAGCTCTCCATAGAGCCCTGACCTGTCAATCCCACAACCATCAAGTTTTAACCTAACTAATTGCGAGGGATAGATTAAAATTTAACTATTGCGGATTGACTGATCGAAGGTGTGGGCTCTCTCCTTCCCTTCTTAATTTGGTTTCGTTAGATTTCCACAATATAACAGTCTATTAAGCATCCAATACACGATTTACAACTTGGTTGTAAACTGAGCGCTTTGCAATCTACACAGCTTTAAACTTTAAATCTAAAATAGAACGTCTGCGTCGTCGTAAGGATAGTAGGTTATATACAGGTATTCCTTCCCCTACCCACTCTTCAGAATGCAATATTACCAATGAAGGACAATCTAGACATTGTTGGCATAGACGTTCGTCGAGAGCTCAATAACACAAAATACATTGAGTGATGTATTGAGCTAGCTTCGCGGAAACTAGGAATACTGAACAAGTTAAAGCGATTCTTTAAGTCGATTACTGCTCTCACCTCTGGGACGGCTCCGCGAAGTATTTGCTGGACGCACTCGACGCTATGCAGCGACGCGCTGTTCGCATTATAGACTGTCCGGAGGTAACAATTGCTTCCTTGGCCGCGTTCTACCGTATTTACCACGGTGAGTGTTCTGAAGAGCTCTTCAACCTGATCCCACCCTCTCCCTTCCGATCCCGAACAACGCGTGCAGGGCAGACATGTCACTCTCATACCGTGGAAACCGTCTTCGCGAGAACCGAGCGTTTTAAACGTTCGTTTCTCTGCCGAACGATGGTGGCTTGGAACGCCCTGCCTGCGCACGTGTTTCCTCCAACATATAACCCTGGGTTCTTTAAGCGAAGCGTGAAGAGGCACATTACTGGGTCGTCAAGTTGAGGGCCACTCTCTCTATAGTATTCCTGTGTACTGTGAGAGTCGCCCGCAATCGCCAGACGTCGCAACAGATAACCATCAGGCGGGTGGCGTCAATATGTCGACCTAAATATATATATAAAAAAAAGGTAAGGTACTATGTAATTTGGTATAAAACAAATGTCTACACGATTTTAAAATAAAAACTACTTTTTAAAACAGCCGTTTTAATCAAGAATTCGATGCTAATCAATGGAACCATAAACGCATAAAGTAAATATCAGTACCTACTGATATTATAAAACTGCAGAGTTTGTTTAGTTAAACGCACTAATCTGAGGACAGGATTCTATTCATCGAGGAAATATAAGCGAATCACATCACGCCATTTATAGAAACCAAGCAGCAATAAAAAAATGTGTTAAAATTAAGACCGCGGAAAAAAAGTCGTGGCAAGTTGATAAAATCAGTGATGCTTGTCTGTCTACCACAACACAGTAAAAACTCCACACAAACTATCTAAAGTGCTGTTATTTTTCAAGGCGAAATATCTGTGTGGCTCAGTGTAAATGGAGTATAACAAGGAGATAGTCCACTCCGGGTTATGCAGCATACGCTTGTTTTAAATTACAATAATGATGGCGTCCGCGCGGAAAAATTTTAACAGACACAAAATTATGCTCTGGAATACCTATATCTAGCTCTCTATTGAGTACGCTACGTAATGCTAACTGAGTAGAACAGAGATCACTATCTCGCTCACTCTTACATCATCATCAGTTGGTAAAATTGGTACAAGGTCATCTACCTTGACCTTACTACATCAGACATGAGTGACATTGTATGGTTGCAGTATTAATGAAGAAGGAAGGTCAGGTGTAACAAATCGCATGATGTGATCGCATGTGAAAGACAGATTATTACTGACCATCACAGCTGATAATGACTCAATGCAATACAATTTTAGTCATGTGAAAAGTTAAATAAAAGTAAAACAGGCAGAAGCAGAGTTTATACTCTGCAGACTCATGTTTGGCAAATAATAGGTCTATTTTTTTGCCTAAGTGTGCGGTTCATTGGAACTTGTCTCTATTCTATAAAGACTATAAACAATTGCGTCACTATAATGTTACACATTGAAACTCCATTATTCATTACCAGGTTACAAGGTTACCTGTATTTCTTTTATAATCACGCTAAATGTTAAGTAAACAATGTTGGAATCATTTCGGTAATACCCAGAAATGTAACAAGGTTATACATGGGGCACACTAAAAGTTTTGCACTTCTAGCTAATCGGAACTATTTGAATTTCGAATGTTATATTTTTTTAAACGTCGCAACTTTCTTAGTAATAAAAAAAACAATTGGCGGGAAATAATTTGTCAATTGTTTTTTATCACACATCAAAGTTCTACGTATGCAACGAAAATGGAATTAAGTCAAAAAGATTTTAGAGCGATGATTTATTATGATTTTAAAGTTCTCTCTCTCCGTAAGACTGTGCCGCTCGTCTTCAAAATGCTTTTGGGAGAGAAGCACCTTGTTTGAGCACCGTGAGGCGATGGTTTGCTGAATTTGAGAGAGTTCGAGTTTCTTTACATGACGAATTTCGTGAAGGGTGGCCTTCAATTGCCGTCAACGAAAATAATGATAAAAAAATGATCGCGTTTTTTTTCTCAGCTACGGGTCCCATATGTACAATTACACTTGAAGATCAAAAGAGTGTTAATGCCGAGTGGTATTCTACCATTTGTTTACCCAGGGTGTTAGAAAAAGTTCGCGAAAATCGACCCAAAAGCCGCGTTCTCCTACATCATGACAACGCTTCTTCACACACGGCCAACAAAACAGTCATTTTTAGCTTCCGAAAAAGTACAACTCATCACCCATCCTGCGCATAGCCCCGACCTAGTACCCTTTTTTTTTTTTTTTTTTTTAATTCCGCGGCCCAAGGCCCCGGCCGCTCTAACGTCCGTTGCCGGGCGTCCCTGGTTACTAGCAGAGGGTATGTCCAGTGGCGCCCGGCGGCGACCTAGTACCCTGTGATTTCTGTATTTTTGCCCAAAATCAAAGATTTGATGAGAGGTTTCACTTTTACCAACTCCGAAGAGGCAGTGATAGCGTTCAATCAGCACGTAGAAAACATGCCTGCAGATCTGTGGTCCTCCTGTTTTAAAAAATGGTTCGATCGCATGAAGAAATGTTTAAAATGTAAAGGAGAGTATTTTGAAAAGCAATAAACATAATATTTTGGTTTTAACATGTTGTTTTTTAAGTTACGCAAAACTTAAAGTGTGACCTACGTATTATTCATTAATATTATTGTCCGAATTTTGTTTACTGGTATACTTTATAATTTTTATAGCACTGGTAGTCCGGCCGGACCTAGCCATAAAATGCCAAAAAAAGCTGGCTGTCCGGCAAAACTTTAAAAATGGAACAGTAAATTGACTTCCCCAAGGAATCCGAGCAGGGCTCAAAGAGTAAATAATCACTTTAGCAGGAGACGGAGGCAAATTATCGTGTCTGCCAAATTACACCATAATCACCATATTAGGTACCTACCACAATAATGTAGTAGGTATGTCAATAGACACTTTGTCGAAAGACCGTTAAACCATTACAATCTATTTGGAATTTTACGTGTCAAATAACATTCTTTAACCTTATTTCTTTGTGATGGAGGAAGAAGCATCTATACTTTAAGTAGGTATTAGGTACTTCCAGTTTTCGTTTTGTGGCAATGGCGAGGTCGTCTTTTCGTATCAATCTGCGCAGGTTTTAGCTATGAGAAACATGAATGATGAATCCACACTAATATTAGGAATGCGTTTGTTTATCTTTTAACGATCCCACGGCTTCTACGATCGGAATGAAGTTTCACAAAGAAATATATTACAGTCTTGGACTGAATATAGACCATACTCAGACTATTCAGTGAAACATCTGTCCAAACTGTGAGAATTTTGGTTTTAATTACAGAGTGGTTATGGATTTTGTATAGTGCTCCGTAACGGTCAAAGGCTACACAGCACAGAATATACTTCTATTCTTTGTGCTACGAGGGGCCTACAAAATTACTGGCAAAGTGTGGGTGTGTAATGGAGCTCTGCCTACTCTTTCAGGGATATAGGCGAGATAATAAGTATGTAATAGACATTTCAATTATTTTTTAACACAGTTAGAACAAGGATACAATTACTGCATTTGACACGCCTGATTAGGTTTAGTAGTTGATGAAAAACCAAGGCAACACAACATCAAATAGTGCAAAACTAAGCAGAGCTTGAGGAATGAGAACTATAGTCCGGCAATTTCGTGCGCGACCGTCCCGCGGGGTGACAGACGGTGGCGGGGACGAGGTAGCGCGCCATTCTAGCACACGGCTACACACGAAGAGAAGTGTGCCAGGATAAATCTTGCGATAAGTTGTACTTACTTGTGACGTAATATAGGAGTAAATATAAAGATAGAACTACTTTTATTGTTTATATTTTTTTATTATACTTGAGGACAAATTATTAGGAAAACTAAAATTATGATATATTGTTTTATTATAAATCAATTTCCATATCACTCTCTGTTTGATCTTCTTCATAACTTTCGTCGTCTTCATCATCGTCGTTTTCACCCAGTTGAATTATGAATCTAAAAAGACAAAAATGTACTATAGAAATAATAAACAACTTCACGTACAATGACATGATTCCGAGATTATAGCTTGAGCACTCTGCCAAGTTAAAGCAATAATAATCGATTATGTTAATAAACAATAACGTACCTGTCCATTTCATCGTCAAATACTCGATCTGAATTATAATATTCGTCCTCGTTTTTCGCCTTACAAAAAATTGGTACACTTTATGTACAACTTCCTTAACTTGTCTTGAGATAGCCTTACTCATCCTGAGATCTTAATCTCGTGTGCGTCGAACTCAAAGTAGTACGGAATATCAAGCACGTGTTGCCGCTTCGACTGCGCGGCCGAGACTGCCGTATTTGATGCGCAGATGCACGCGTTTCCCTTCCCCGCTGCACCACCCGCTACCCGCCGACATCTTTAGTACCTCGTCCCCGCCACCGTCTGTCACCCCGCAGGACGGTCGCGCACGAGCTTGCCGGACTATAGCTTAGTGAGAAAACACAGAATCCAAACGAAAAATAGGTATTATCGGTTCACACACACACACACACACACACACACATATCATGCCTATATCCCGAAGGGGTAGGCAGAGGTGCACTACACAGATAATGCCGATCAACAGAAACACAAGAATGTGTCAACTTAGATTATGTATTTTAGGTTTAGGTATTTATTATTATGGGCCTTGATGCCTAAGCAATATTTATATTATTGTGTATTCTTAGTTTTAAGGTACATATAAGGGCCCTAGATTAGTTTATAAGATCTGTAACTAATCTAAGTCGCCTGAAATAAAAGTTAAAAAAATTAAAACTTCTCCAATGAGTAGGACACACTTATGGCATAATCACCTGTACAGTGAATGTCTCGGGCTTTAACGTTAAAAAAGGTCAAGCGGAACATAAAAAGGTCAAAATTATGAATTGGACCTACGTGACAACTCAAAGACCATTAACAGAATGTTAAGTAGGTACTTTGAGATTTTTAATTTTAATGCTATGCTTTAATTTTTTTTCTTGCTTTGTTTAGCATATTTCGATTTTTACTGAGCGCGTGCCTGGTGGCTTTTTAGGTTACCTCTGGCGCTCCCACACTGGGTTCCCACACACTCACATACCGAACAACGTTTCTTGTCCTGCACCTGGAGCTAGTTAGGAATAACTACACTGTTAAATTTTTTTACATAATTCTTGGGCAACTTTCGTTGCCCTAACCTTTCTGTATTTTTACATAACTATTTACATGACTATTACATAAATTTACATGACTATTAGGTACATTTGCATGTAAAATTACAGAATTTTTAACAGTGTAGTTCTTCTGTGCGGAACTATCAACTAAAGAAGAAAAAGAAGCCTAGCATATCAGCGCTAATAAACTCCAAGGCCTAAGTAATATTTACCATAAAGGCAGACAGAGCCGTTCGTGACGCCTACATTTCGAGTTGTTGGTCTCACGTGATAGGCCTAGAAAGCTCGTGCATTTGTCATCAGGTGCACAGCGAGCAAGTATGAATGACTTAACCCTTGGAGATGTAGATGAGCTCCTTAGCAGATATTAGGCTTCTTTATATCCCGATAAAAGGTTCCTGCGGAAATAGAGAACGGTTATTTACCGTTGGAGGTGTAGATAAGGGCCCTTAGCAGGCTACAATAAAAGGTTTCCGGTCTCAAACGGCTATTTACAATACAGATTGATGGCACTTGGTGGAAATTGCATCACGTATTGAAGCAAAGACGATACCGTGCGCTAAAACTAGTCAGAAAAAAAAAAACTAGGAAAAGTTTACATACGTGATTTTTAGAACGAGTAAACAATTCCACTCGTACGTAGCTGCGGGCTGCAAGTCAATACTATTTTAATAAACATTTACGCACACATATAATTCAAACAAGCCAATTTAAATCAACCTTTTGTTATATCCCGTACAACAAAAACATACTATCGTCCATTTCTAATCAACTCGAGACAATGGCTCCAGTTTTATTTAATTTTCTCTGTTGTCCTTACCGCTGACAAGGTTTATCCAATTCAGGTTGGAATATTAAATTAAGGAGTTCAAAGTGCGAACGGGGGCGATTCGATTAGATAGCACTCCAGTAAATCTTAAGGATTACCTATATTCCTTTGCCTTTATTATTCTTTTCTAGAATATTCTAGATGTCCGTTGACTGTAATTCCGCTGACGTAATTTATATTTGACAGGATCCTAGAGTATGACATGACGTTTCAAATAAACCACTAACTGTCTAATCTATCAAGGTCATTAAGGTCAGGCAGTGCATAGTGCTAGAAAGCTAGAAACATTAGATTATCACTGCTAGTAGCAAGTTCACATTAATTAAGGATGCGGATGACGCAAATGCAATGATATTAACGTGAACGCAAAACGAAAACTAATTAACCTTCCTTAAAGTGATACATGATGAACAAACATACTTGTACACTTTGTTGCGCTTTTCAGCATTATCAAAGTTGTTTCACTTCACAGTCTCATGATTGTTCATCATGTATTACTATAGGTTCCACCAAGTGCCAACAATCGAAAGTATAAACTTCCTTAGTGATTTTTCCTACCATGACAACCTCTAGTTTCGTTGCATGTCCCCTTAAATGTGAACGCTGTGGCTATCAGTTGAATTTACATGACATAGCTTTATTCTAGGTTTGTCTATGCGAATGTAAATGCGTAGATATGAGCATGTTAAGGTCCACATTGAGGTCATGGGCTACACGAAAGATATTTTTACAGTACACCGACGTAGTACAGTATTCATTAAGTAGGTATGTACTACGGATGTTTGTCTATTATCAAATACATCTGATTAGTATTAACATCATCTACCGAGCCTTTGCCCATTCCAGTTGGGGTCGCTTTTCCAGTTTAACTGAGAGCTGAAATTCGATACTTTCCAGTTTTTTAAACATTTTAAGTTGGTAACAGATAACAGAATAGCAGGCAACAGACAACATGGTAACAGAAGAAAACATTACGGTCTCACCATGCTGACCATACACACAATTTGGATGCTCGCGGTAGGTATATAGGTACCTAACACGGCTATCTACCTACGCTCTAAAAAAAATGGTAGATAGGACTTCAGTATAATTATTATAGATCTACGTATTCCAGATGGTGCCATTCGACAGTTACATTAACGGTTTCAACGGGATTTCAGAGTCCTTTTGGAATCAAAAGTTAAGACAGTACACGCTGATTTTTTAACGCAACTATTATTGGTCGACACCTGCATCATGTATCGGCGGAGGTCGGCTTGAGGCCGTACGATGCACCCCTCGTGCACACCCACTAAGATCTTTCACACTAACTAAGATACTTTAATATTATTGTTGCAACCACGAACTCGCTAATTACAACGGAATAAAAAATCAATAACAAAAACAATTTTTAATGCATTTTAGAATACAATTGTCGATGTAACTACGATTCGGAAACGGGATATTTACAATGATTATTCTTTTACTGAGCGAATTATAAGCGCTTGATGGAATAATATCATGGTAAATATCTCGTTTGAAAACATAGATAAACAAAAGATTATTTCGGTTGAAATTCACAATAGTCTGAAAGCCAAAACTTTGCCAAAATGTTACCGCTTCATTCTATCTATCTCAAAAACTCAAAATCTACTAGACAAATTCTCATTTGGCTTTTTCCAATAGATAGAATATAATTCATAAATAAGGTTTTGGTGTATCATTTAAGTTTATATTGAACTTTGAAACGTAAGCGAAAAGAGGGCAGGTCGCTGGTGTTTAATAAGTAAATATATTTCCTAAACGGAATAATTTGTTTTTACTCTCACCTTCCCGTTCTAAAACGTAGACATACATGCTATAAGTTATTAGGCATGCGAAAAATACAGCTAAAAACCACAACGTTTTGGCTTTAAAGCCAGCCATGCAAGCCAGGATATTTGTATGGTAAGGAGCCGAGCAGAAGCTTCGTGCTGGGATTCACTGGATGGGATGGGAGGCACTGAAAAATAATAAAGAATGTTTTATTCGCTTTCAAAATACGGACACAGTCATGCTCTACAAGATCAAGGATTTAATATCAATAATATTGTTACGCCCACGGAGCAAGTTCATAACAGTCTCGTTATAACATATAGTATAGTATAGTATCGTAGTATAGTTATAAGTTAATCAGACTTTCAGGAGTTTAATCACTAGTTATCAGGAGAGCGACATAAAGACGCATATAATGGAGTTGCTGATTAATGTCAGGGACTCATCCGTGCCGACGACCCACGCCCATGTCAATGTATATATTTATTTATTTAACTTATTTATTTAATTTTCTTCTATTATTTAATATTATATGTAATGTTGTATGTAATATATTTATACGTATATCCTGTTCCTATTTAAGAATACGCGTTTATACTTTCCTCTTCTCTCTTATTATTGACCGAGCGAGCGAAGCGAGCAAAGCGTCTCAGTTTTAAGAGTCCGTATGCAGAATCGAAACGGGCGGAATTAGGTATTTGACACATTTTGTGCGTGAGTCCGGAGTTACCGATGGTGGTCAGCCAGTAGGTACGGCGATTACATGGTTTTGATCTTTTTTTTTTCATTTTATAATAATAATGTCTTGTGTGGGGGAGGTGAAAAGAGGGCTAGGAGGGGGGGTGTTTTTTCTCTCTCCTTAAATTCAAGAAAAGACCCTCTATACTCGTATGATCCCGTAATCAAAACTCCTCTACCTTTCCTCTGTCGTTGCACTCTCAAAGGGGGGGCGAGGGCTAATTTTTTTTCCTAATCAAAATCATTTGACCTCCTCTATACAAAGGGGCTCTACCAACATATTTAGGGCCCCAGCGAACTCATCTGCTAGTGGCGCACCTGCTGATCAACGGACGAGGCTCGTTAATTTACGGTACCTATGAAGTGGCTTCGGTCCCTACGTGGGTACCGGGTGTTGGTCCGGAGGGTGCCACCGTGCAACTGTGCTAAAGCCCCACAAGTAACCCAGCCCAGGCTGGTTGCGTAAGGGGTTCAACAGCTGCACCGCCGCGCCCGGGGCCATGTATGGTGCAGCAGGCATGGGACCAGTGGGGGCAAAGCGGAGTTTAGTGTGGGTGGTGTAGGTCGATTCGCCGGCCAGGGAGACCCTTAGCAACGGCGTTGCCGCGGCCGCCCGCAACACAGTCATGGGGCCCGCCTGGGACCAACCACACCAGGAGGCTGCTCCACATGTTCTCGCGCATAATCCTGATGTGGGATCGCCGCTCCGGGTGGTAACCGGTGTGGGATAGCGGCGGCCTTGCACCAGGGGGGTTTGGTAGCCCTTCCGTCCGGCGGGTCGGCTCCAACCTAACCACACGGTTCCAGACGAAGCTAGCCCCTGCGCTTTGTCACTTATTACTGCTGCACCAAATGTCGCCCTGTCTTCACGCTTCTTCTTCAAATTTATAATGGCAGTGCAACAGAAATAAGTAAACGTTCCACAGCGGCCCCAGGAAAACCCCACAGCTTCACTTTTCGAGGTGGAGTTCACCAAAATCCGTGGACTCCATGCGAACCTCGATGCCGTCCACCATACCTTGAGACGGCTCGGCCCGCTGTGACGTTCCTCACGGAGACACAAATACGCCGCCCTGACAACACGCCTTACCTGTGTTGCCCCGGTTATGTATATATGTATCGAGGAACAATACCGGGGTGCCGCAGGGGTCCGTGCTGTCACCAACTCTTTTCCTTCTGCAAATCAATGATATGCTATCCCTCGGGAACATTCATTGTTATGCAGATGACAGCACATTGCAGGCGTGTGCATTTACAGCGAAGAAATCCCCTTTCATGCATTATTACCAATGAAGGGCAACCTTGAGATCCTTGACATAGACGTTCGTCAAGAGCTCAATAATAAAAACTACATCGAAAGATGTATAGGGCTAGCTTCGTGGAAACTAGGAATACTGAATAAGGTAAAGCGATTCTTTACACTGCATCAGAGGTGTCTGCTGTACAAGACGCAGATTGGACCTTGCGTCGAATACTGCTCTCACTTCTGGGACGGCTCCGCGAAGTATTTGCTGGACGCTCTCGACGCTATGCAGCGTCGAGCTATCCGTATTATAGATTGTCCGGAGGTAACGGGAAGCTTTGAGCCGCTAGCTCAGCGCCGAACAATAGCTTCCTTGGCCGCATTCTACCGTATTTACCACGGCGAGCATTCTGAAGAGCTCTTCAATCTGATCTCATCTTCCTTCCGATCCCGAACAACGCGTGCCGGGCAGAGATGCCACTCCCACACAGTAGGTACATGTTCGCGAGAACCGAACGTTTTAAACGTTCGTTTCTGTGCCGAACGATACTGGCCTGGAACGCCCTGCCTGTGCACGTGTTTCCTCCCACATATAATCCTGGGTTCAGTAGGTCGTCAAGTTGAGGGCCACTCTCTATAGTGTGCTGTGAGTGACCCACAATCGCTTGACGTCGTCACGACTTACTACCAGGCGGGTGGCGTCAAATTGGCGAACCCAATACAAAAAAATAAAATAAAAAACTACTTCTATAAAATTATTACTCAGTTTGACTCTACTCGGGAGCCCCCCTTGGGGGACTGGAGGGCAAGTCTCAAAAACTCGGAATTTTCCCTAGGTCCCCGAACCCCCTTTACATTTCTGCAAAAAAAACATAGGTACCTTCCCCTCCACCATCAAGGAGAACAATAAAATTGTGTCAGTGAGTGAGTGAGTAATCCAGCTTTATAAAATATAACAGCTTTTTTTAACAAAAACAATGATAAATACATTCTACATAATCACTTGTTGTATTTAAAAAGAAGCCTAATCATCACAAAATAATAACTAATATTACCAAAGTATCAAAATCTCACGCCACGCTATATTCGTCTGTAGACGGCGTCGAATTTTGGCGCGCAGAGCGACTCGTCCTCTCCCTGTAAGCGCTTGGCGCGGACTGCTTACTTGAGGCATGCGTCGAGTATTATAAAGCGAAATTTAGGTGTTTTTAAAAGATTATTTACAGCCTATTTTTTATTATTTAGCTTTCTTTTTTTTTGGAAATGGATTGATTTTGAACCAAGGTTTATTTATGTTGTTTTAATTTTATGAACGAGAGTTTTATGTAGCCGAAATAAGAACCAATTCATTGCCCATTTTCTCTAAAATTTGACTAACTTAAATATTTGTTTACTCATTTTTTTTTTATGAAAGTGATAAAAGGTAATCCATACATTTGATAGATGACTTTTACAAGAATACACTGTATTTTTGTAATACTTTTTAGACGTCAAAACGATTAGTGAATTTGTGATATTCTAGACCTCTTCCAGCAAGAGATACGAAAAACTACCGATTGTTTTAGGTCGATTAATCAAAATTTAATGACAAAAATAAGAAAGTAGCTCACTTATTAGATCATTATTGAAATGATATTTCATGTTGTGCATTAAAACTTATAAAAATACAGTATTTTCAGTGTAAAAACACGTCTGTAAAATCAGCGAAAACGGTAAAATTTAATAGGAGGACTCTTAACTCGAGGACTGGCCGATTTGGCGTTGTTGGTATGTGTGTCAGTTCCGGTCTACAGGCCGCATTTTTCAGCCGATTTTCATGAAATTTGGCACAAGTGTTCTTTGTTGCAAGGCGCAACTTTTGTCGAAGGAAGTTTTCGATTGGGGAGAAAATGGGGAAGAAATGGGGGGAAAATGCGAAAATAACGCGTTCACAGAACCACTAGTCTATCTTACGAGTAGTATTATCTATCTCCTCTATACCTCTAAGGTCTGCTGGATGAAAAGCCATTACTGGCTTAAGCACGCCTTTGTACATATTGTTATTGTTTGTTTTGTAAATCTGTACAATTAAGAATTTAAAAAATTAAAAAAAAAGTAAGATTGGGCAAATTTTTATTTCAAAGTAATTGTGGTAAATCTAAAACGTGAGAAAAACATGAAACGAGTAAGGGTTTGCATCTGTCTTGAATGAATTCACCGATAATACATTATTTATTTTATGTTATGGGCTGTCTGGACAAATTGTGCATAAATTGTCCACTTTACTGTATTAGGGTTTGCCCTGTAAACATGCTAAAGTCTTGGTAAAAGAATGAGTATATAATAGTACAATTAGTGGTAGAACCTAAGCACCCAGAAAAAAAGGACTTTCCCATATTCGTATCCGTCAAAAAGTGTGCGTTCAGAAATTAACTTTTGACACATTATTCGATCCCGTTATGAATAATTAGTACAAGCGTGTCAATCCTCAAAACCTCATCTTCAAATCATCAAAAAAACATGCAAGGCTAGCCACGTGAAGGTCTATTATGTAACTGTGAACTGAGTAGTGTTTAATATATTCTTTACGTGGTCACACTGTTTTAATCGGCAAATGTATCATGGGTAAACTCCAACCATTATTATCAATCGTATCAGACTGATACCTTCCTTCCCAAATAAAAAATATAGCTTCTGTATGCTGAAGGCTTTCTTACTACAACCTTCTATCATGGAAATTTATAATTTATTGCCACAATGTTAATGTATAGGTAAGTATTGCTATTTGTAACCTAAAATAGCTATCTCTGCCGATGCTGGTAATGAGTCGTTCCATTTCGCAATCCGCCAATGAGATTCTCTGGACTGACAGACACGACTGATTATTATTAGTGCAGCTGTACCCTAACTCCAAGGAACAACGGCATAATATGTAAGTGGGTAGGTGTACGCAATTATCCCGGCCCTAAGAACAACGTCCAAGACGGCTTCTAGGATTACGGCCTGAGTACGGCGGGATCTCGCCGTCGTTACGAAAGCAGGCCGTATATACTTATAATACTCTGTGGCCGGGCGGCGCAGCGTGCTCTAGGGGTTTCCGCCCACAAGCGAGCTCACAAGACTCCCAAAGATCCAGGACAACACCCGTGCCCACCTTCACAGAGACAACATAGATGGCCAAAGTCCACCGGCGCCCTGGGGGTTATGTTTCCAAAGCGTAACCGGGAGGTTTGACATAGTAGTATTTTGGACGTAACGGCGGCAGTATTAAAGGACATGGTAGGTAGTATCGTCGACTTCTCAGTCGATGGACATATTCAACCAATGGAAAATATCGCATAAAATTAACACCATTCGGTCACGTGTCCGATACTTTAGTCATTTCTGCGGTTAGAAAGAGTGGCGCGTAGTGGGAGAGGTTTATTCAGGAGCTGTGTAATATTGACTGCTAATATATAAATAAATACATATTAACAGGACTAGTCTCAAGATGATGTAATAAAGGATTCATGTTTTAGGAAATAATTCTTATAGCTACATATAAGTATGATACTGAGAACAGCAATGTCACCTTTATTAAACTAAATATGTCATTAAGTATAGTGAAGGTGCCATTTCGATCTCGAACGCAGATGGAGGCGACTGCAAAGAACATACGACAACTGTACGACTGATTTTCTACGTATTTGTATGTGGATTTCTGTGAAAATCATTGCAAACGCGCCGAACAAGTCGTGCAGCTTGCAGTCGCAGTCTGCGGTCAAGATAGGCATGGTAAGTACTTGTACCTTAATTAATAATAAAATAAAGAATTACAATATACAAAATATACATAATTATAGACTAAAAATATTTACATTACAAAATATCGTTTTAAAAAAACCTCCGCGTCATTGCCGACTGGGAAGGTTCCCAGAATGCTGGCTGTGTTGCCACGTTGGATGGCGATACTACGATAGTAAATAAAGTATGGTTTATGATGATTGTATCACACAACAATATTACAATGCTTGTCTACAATTTATTACTCTATTTTAAATACATTACATACATATTACCAACTATGCCAACAAAATTGTCATCCCAAGTAATAGGAATTATGACTAGGTACTGATGACAGGAAACACTTCAATACCACAGCCATTTGTGTAAAGTTGGCTTTGGCCATTAAGACCTTGGTATTGACCCATATAAACGTCCCATAACAAGGTTGTGATTTTTCTGGTAGTATCCAGTTACGAGTTGAGTGAGACTGCCGTTAGGTGCCTTTAAAGTGCCCAAGAATGTATTAGTTTGAAAACAGAAACATATGGCACAAAAATAAAACAGTTACTGTCAGGTCACCAGGAGATAAAATGGTGAATTCCTGGTGATTCGATTAATTTTTACATAATGTCACGCCTGTTTCCCATTGAGGTAGGCAGAGACTATGGAATTCCACTTGCTACAATCCTGGTATACTTCTTTCGCTTCCTCCCCTTTCATTACTATCTTCATTCACACTCTCCAGTTATGGGTACTCTTGACTTGGTCTTTCGTCAAAACATCTCAGATAAATGATTGTGATCATATAAATATTTATTTACACTATACAGTAACTTTTGGTGTGGAACATAATGATTAAAACATTCAGATTAACTAGTTATCACGGCGAACTTTGTATCGCCTCAAATATAAAAAAAAAACCTTCCCTAAACTTCTACAAATATTTTAATATTTCATGCAAATGTATGTATTATTAATTATAATTGAAAAACGCGACGGACGGACGGACAGACAGGCAAATTGTCGTATTAAATATACAGATTATTTTTTCAAATAATGAATATGGTGGTTCTTTTTTGAAACTCGACTTGATTAGCAGTAGTACCAACTTTCAGAAGATATAGACTCAGGATCTCTATGGTCCACGATCTGTTGACAGCACTATGATTGTTTTTATTTATGATCAGGTAACAGTTAAAGGCAAAGTAAAGCGAGACTATTGCTACTCCCTTCAAGTTTTTATTACCCAAATTAATAATATTAAATATCATTATTTTTATAATCTATACAGTTCCGCTAATTTGATAAGTATTTAATGTGGTGCTACCCACATAAAGAACAAAGAACATAAATATAACCATGCCTGTTTCCTCGAAGGGGTGGGCAGAGGTAATACACACATTGCCCATGTGGTCTCATATAATAGGTGTGAGGCGAGACACTAAAGGAATTCTTTTAAGATTGGCACAGTTAGAGTTAGTGAGCACCTGCTACACTTACATACAAGTGAGTTTGAATTGGGCCTCTATAAGATCTCGGTGAGATGGACCCTATGGAGCCTATATAAGTATCTGTTAATGTAAGCCGTTTTATTATATGTTGTATACTTACCTACTTTTAAAAATGCTGAAAAATTAAGTAAATACTGGTTATTTATTTCATATATCTTGTTTCTATTTTGAATTCCATCTCATGGTCTACTAGAATACCCCATTTAAATATCTATTAATAAATTAGATGTGTATTAAATACATATTATTATGTAAAATGTAAATGTAAACCTAATTATTTTATATTAAAAATGTGATATAAAAAATGTATAATTTAATATTCAAACAGTTGATAAGAATTACATATAAAATCGCTGACGATAAAGTTTACCTATTTATTTATTACTACATATTCATTATCATAACTGGAAGTAATCTTTTTATTCTTATTCAAAACAAGTTCCAAGAATCAAGAACTGTTTTAAGTACTATATAATTAAATAATTTCTAGATATGTATGACTTTCTGTTTAGTTTATTTAGATTAAGGATAATGTGAATAATACTTATTTATAGGTTGACGTGCTCATAGCTAATAATAATATAACAATATTATACTTAACAGGTTTCTAAAATTAGATCATCATATGGACTAAATAGGTTCCATAAAAAAATTCAGCATCAAATGAGGTAGGTATAAAAGTCTAAAAGATATTCTTACCTTGTTATTTAATCCAGGCTGTTTTCCGAAAGAACTTGCGCTAAAATTTATAAACTATTTTCACAAAAAAAAACAAGTCTGCATAAATAACGCACTACCTACACAATTTTCCTTTCCTTTATACAGATTTGTAATCAGAAATTGTACATAGGATTGTTTCAACTAGGGAACACGACGTGTTACACAACAAAATTAGGCAAAACAGGTGAAAGTGCGAAGATCTGAAATATTGTAAATGCGGTAAATCCACACTAACCGTTACCATCTACCACAAACCGCAATATTCAACTGACAGACTGACATGACATTTGATTCGCAATACAGTGAGCGTGTTGCTAGTGTCAGCGATCTCTTCTCCTAAATTTACATAATCAATTAGATACAATTTAATAGGCAACTTACGAGTTGAAGAGTTCTATGCTGTCCAAAATTTCATGAAAGAGTAGGTAGGATATTACAAGAAAGTTAAAAAAAGGTGAAATTAAATAAAAAAATATTATGATCTTGTATCGTTAATTGGTTAGTGGGAAATATTACTGCTCAACGAATATTACTGACAACGACAACTCAAAAAAAGAATGATACTAATAAATTTTTGCCAATTTTTGCATAATAACTTTTTTCGTTGTTAGTTTTTACCATTAACAGTAGAAAAAGAAGTAACGTGGTAACACCAGCTATAACGTTCCGTACAATGCAGAATATATGTAACCACAGGACATTCTGAATTATTTATTGTACGGAACGTATGTAGATATATCGTTCCCACTGAACTTTTCAATAATTCAATCAACATTTAGAGTGAGCGAAGTTACAAGCAATTCCAGTGATAATAATATATGGGCTCAAGCCTAACAGCCTTCATTGTTCTTTTTTGTACAAAATAAGCGGCAAACGTCCATAAAATGAAAAATCTAGCAAACACCGAACAAAACTGTACCTACTTAGTTTAGTATGATGCACCTATGCGTAAAATAGGCGTAAAATATAGAAGCTGCCATTTTATACGGGATAGGATTATGGGACTACTCTAGATTGCCTAGATGTTTGTTTTCGTCTATTTTAGTTTATGACGATAACTTTTTTTACCTTCCATCCTCTTCTATGAGATAAAGCCTTTGTGGGATACGTTGAGTTCAGTTTATTATGTAAAAAAGGCTTGGAAATTCGTTCAGTAACTGCCAAGATTAGAATGTATCTACATACGGACAGAGAGACAAGAATTAAAAAACCTTTTGTGTGTTTTATTTATTATCTTTTTCATAGAACAAATAAATTTAACGAAACATGGTGCAAACCTGTGCAAACTTCTTAAACGTAAAACTAAATTGCAAAATCTGTAAGGCATCGAAAAAATAGTAGAAAGTAAGTACTTATACTTATTAGAATTCATTCTAATTGTATATCCCTCTTTAAAAGAACTCCATTATCAGTTGTAAATGACGAACCAGTAATAGCTTTAGCCTTGGGACTAGCTAAAAACAACACTAAGTCTCCTATCTCTTCAGGATAAGATACTCTTCCAAGAAGGGTATGATTCTTCCAGCCATTCCAGAAATCTTCTTGATCAGATTCCCTAATATCAAATCCAGCTATTATCGATGTGCGTACTGGACCTGGGTTTACAGTATTTACACGTACACCCTTCACACCAAGATCTACAGCTGCACATCTTGTAAAATGATCCATACCCGCCTTTGAAGTACAATAAGAAAAATGTTTGGGCGAAATCGGATCTATTGCAGCAATACTTGATATGTTGATGATATTACCTTTATTTTTAATTAGATAAGGCGCTGCTATGTTAGTCAAATAGACGACTGATCGTAGATTTGTATTCATGATACGGTCGTATACATCCATTGCATTAGGATCATCAACAGCTGCTATAGCAATAAAACCAGCGTTGTTAACTAAAACATCAATTTCCTTGAAATTAGCCATAATTTCTATTACGGCTTCTTTTAGTTCATTGTCTTTGGAAACATCAGCGATAATCGTCATTGTTTCTGCACCGTATTCTTGACATATCTTGGCAACTGCTTGAAGTCTTTCTTTGTTTCTTGCAATCAATACGATCCTTGCTTTTTGCTCAGCGAATTTTACAGCAATAGCCGCGCCAATACCAGCGCTGGCTCCAGTAATAACAACAACTTTTCCAATGAAGTCCATCGTGTATTGTATATTGAATTGAACAAATGCTAGCTTTATATTGAAAAAGGTTTATCTATCAAGAGTTATGATTAACGTCAACAAGGAAATTGTTTTGCAAATAAGTACCTGTTAAGTGTTTCTGGTTTTATAATAAGAATAATAATAGTAATAACCTCTTCAGATAGCAATAGGCAATAGGTATATTTAACTAGTGTCATTATCGAGGGTAATGGATACGTAGGTAAATATTGTATGCAATTAATTTCTTGTTTAGGTTAATCTCACAAAAAGAAAATTATGTAGCTTATGAGATGAGATATGATGTTTTTATTGAAGTGAATAATTTGTCAATCACTTGAATTCGCGACACTGTTCCCATTACGGACACCTCTTATCTTAGTACGCTGATTATCCCTCCATGGGGCCTGGAAGCGAGAGCCCTTGCGACATTGTTCCAATGGCGCAAGGAGGCGCTGGAGCGGGACCACAGGCCTGCGTCTCGAGAAATCGAGGACCAGCGGTCCCAACTCCGCCAGGATCTCATGGAGTCATGGAGGGTGCGACTTGAGCAACCCAAGTGGGGTACCACCATCATCGCGGCGGTGAGACCGATCATGGACGATTGGCTGCAGAGGTAGCATGGTGACCTCACGTACCGTGCGACGCAGATCGTTGCCGGGCATGGATGTTTTGGTAGCTATCTGTTTCGCATGCAGTGTTGACAACCCGGTGTCAACACTGCGAGGCCCCAGACTCCGCGACTACGCCCAAGACTATCGACCTCCATGATCGGGGCCTGAGGACGTGCTGCGGGGCCTTTGCCCCATAGCACGCAACCAGATTCACTCACTGACGCGGGATAAAACCCTACCCCAACGACGCGGGATTCTCGTCCCGACCAAACACCCGCAGAGACCACAGAGGTGGTCAAAGTCCGCCGGGCGCCACTGGACATACCCTCTGCTAGTAACCAGAGACGCCCAGCAACGAACGTTAGAGCGGCAGCGGACTCGGGCCGCGGAATTTAAAAAAAAAAAGTACTTACGCTGATTATAGTGCCTAGAAGTAATAAATATATTTCACTACGAATTTAACGCAGAGAAAAGTTTGAAAAGTGATACAAAAATGTACCTTACTTACCTATAAGTACTTAGTAGGCAGTTTGAGATCGTAACCGATTTATCATTATAACATGGTAGTATAAAACAAAGTCTGTCCGTCTCTATGTATGCTTAGATCTTTAAAACTACGCAACCGATTTTGATGCTGTTTTCACCAATGGATAGGGTAATTCTCGAGGAAGGTTATTGTATATTATCTTTTTGTATATAAAGTCATGAAAAATATTTCCTAACACATAAAGTGGCAGTGTATTTTTTCCGCGGACACTTTCACACCTGAGAATAAATGAAGGGGATCATAAGATAGGTCTTTTAAATACACTGAGATTGCTTAAACCATGTTTATTGTATTCCTTTCCCTTTATACCACAATGAGATATTCTCTTTGCGAGGGTTAATATCCACAACCAAGTGTGTGTAGAGATGATTGGAAGTCCTTGATATGACTTTATATTCCAAATTTGAGAGACCATCCGTCTTGTATCTTTCTACGGCAGTTGCAAGAAGGTGATGCCTAAAAAACAAAATGTAATTAATAAATAGGTAAGTACCTACACACAAGCATAAAATAAAACCCCGATGGGGTTGACAACTGGCGGAAAGTGGGCAAATAGATTGCATCTGCGTAACCCTTCAAGGAAAAGAATTATCACACCTATGTTAGGAGTTGCTCAAGGAAGTGTCTTAGGGCCGATGCTATGTCGGGTTCAGAGTTGCTGTAGAACCATTATGGTTTTTCTCGACACAATATAATTCAAGAACACAGGTTTATAGGTTGTAGGTTATTATTTCAAACCACAGTCTTATTTCCAATAGATAGGCGGTACATGCAAAAGCCGTAGATAGATATGTCTGGGTATCGCTTGCAATATGACCCTTTAATACAATCAAACACGCCAATGTTCAACCCGACTTGGCGCTGAGGCAAGCTTATGCCTGGGCATAAGCTTGCTAGTGGGCATCAATTGGCTGATGAAAATGAGATATCAGTTAAAATTTACCTGTATTCGTTAACTGGAGCACGATTATGTGGCAATACTAGATAGATTCCGATAGTTTTGTTGTACCTAACTAAAGGATATCCCGATGCTCGAAGTCTGAAACATACAATTTTGTATCATATTTATTTGTTCCACTGTGTTCCACTGTGATCTAGGTGTGGACCTCGTCGTGAAGGCCGTATCCCAGTAGTTCCATGGAACTAGAATACCTTTTCAATCTAATCCCATTAGTTCCATTATATGAATATAAGTACAGTTGAATATAAACTTACCTATTTGCATACTACTGGCATAATAATAATATTATAATTGGACAAGAGGATCAATCTCTTCGTCCACGTTCATAACCAAGATTTCATAACTGATTATGAATATGGTTTTTTTTTCACTGTTTCATAACCAGTTATCAAACAATACATTTTTTTTTCATTTTCACAACCAGAACCTCCTATTCTGTTATAATCGCCTGGTACTTTTTCAGAATAATGAGTTCAAACATTCAATTGGTTTTCACTGAATTTAAAATCTTGAAGGTTCTTATGTTGTTATGTATTCCTGGTACATTTGAGGTTTGTGTCTTTTATAATGGACACTCATTTTCATCTGTACTCGGTGCACCTGTTGACACATTTAAATAAACTAAACGGATCGAGATTCGAATGCGATTTCGAGAGTGCTTATGTAGTTCTGTAGTCCTAGTATTTTATTCAAGGTGCGTGTCATTTATAACTAGGAGTTCCGGTCGCTGCCGTGGTACTGCGCTGCAGCATGCAATTGAGCGAAGCGACTATTTCTATGAAGGCATTTATCAATCAAAAAGGAGCAGGTTTTGTTCGAGACCGAATTTTGATTTAGGACCCTCAAAAACTGAGACTGTACCTGGGGATCGTGAGGAGTATGGCCTTATACAGGGCTCCCGTATGGGTGGATATCTATCCAATCTTGGCAGTCCGGGTAAAAGCGACTCTGTTAAACAGACCACTGCGAACCTTGGCCGTCAAAACCATACGGGGGTACCGCACGATCTCCGGAGAGGCTGCATGTCTCTTAGCCTCCATGGGACCTGGAAGCGAGAGCCCTTGCGTCATTGTTTCAATGGCACTAGGAGGCGTTGGAGAGGGACCACAGGCCTGCGACTCGAGAAATCGAGGACCAGCGGTCCCAACTCCGCCAGAATCTCATGGAGACTTGGAGGGTGCAACTTGAGCAACCAAAGTGGGGAACTACAGTCATCGCGGCGGCGGCGGTGAGACCGATCATGGACGAGTGGCTGCAGAGGCGGCATGGTGACCTCACGTATCGTGCGACGCGGATCGTTACCGGGCATGGATGCTTAGGTAGCTATCTGTTTCGCATTCATCGTGAGGTCACACCCCGGTGTCAACACTGCGAGGTTTCCGACGACGACACCGCACTCCACACGTTGGTGGAGTGCACAGCGTGAGCGAGTCAGCGCCGGGACCTCGCAGTGGTTCTGGGCGCATATCCTCGC
This sequence comes from Nudaria mundana, assembly GCA_963556515.1. Classification (NCBI taxonomy): domain Eukaryota; kingdom Metazoa; phylum Arthropoda; class Insecta; order Lepidoptera; family Erebidae; genus Nudaria; species Nudaria mundana. The sequence goes on along the minus strand of OY748305.1, from coordinate 4,598,683 downwards.
GCTGGAAACTCTCGGATGCTCCAAGCCATGGCCTCCAGCGCGAGTAGGTGGAACGCGGCCGTGTCCTTCTGCGAGCAAGTCATGCTCGCGAAGGAGGCGGCCGAGAGGGAGAGGGAGCGTACCCTCCCCGCTGAGTTCCGCAGTCAGCGGCCAGTTCGCCGCAGGCTCATCTACGCCCAGGATCATCGACCTCCATGATCGGGGCCCGAGGACGGCGGAATAGCTACCCGCCGTCCTTACAGAAGCAGGCTAGAAGGGTTGCGTGCTCCGGGGCCCTTGCCCCACAGCACGCAACCAGATTCACTCACCGACGCGGGATAAAACCCAACCCCTACGACGCGGGATTTTCATTCCGACCATTCCGACCCCCGAAGAGGCCACATGCGTTGCCAAAGTCCGCCGGGCGCCATTGGAAAGATCTTAGTGTCACCAGAGACGCCCGCAGCAATGGACATGGGAGCGGCCGCGGTGAGTGAAAAAAAAAATACCCTCAAAAAAAGTTAACATATTTTTGGTCAATAACTTTTTTTGAGGGTTCTAAATCAAAAATTCGGTCGCGAACAAAACCTGCTCCTGAGAATGCTTGATTTTTGAGTGAAAAATCATGAAAATCGGTTGGGTAGTTGTCGAGAAACAATTTCACATCGAGTTGTATTGGAGTAACCTGATAAGGAGCTACGCTCGCTTCGCTCAGTAAAAGATGGCCTTACCATCAATGTGACTAACGAAATATGGGTACAATAAACAGCTCTGTCTACATCATCAAAGTATAAAACATAAGAATCTATATGACTTTTTTAAGCACGATCAAAGGTGAACGGTTTCGGAACAAAACTTCTTCGAACACATTTTGAATAAACCAAACTGAGCGAGATAAGAGTTGGAAAGTGCTCTTTTGTAGTTCTGTACTCCTAGTACTTTTGTTGTTTGTGTATCTTATAATAGAGAGTTAAGGGACCCAAGCGGCTCTGGTAAGATATATCCATACTGCCCTATTAAGCACATGATACATTTTTTTTGTCTCGATGAAAAATAAAGAAATGTGTCAACAGGTGCACCGAGTACAGATGAAAATGATTGTCCAATAATAATTATATTCATACTCAAATGTACCAGGAATACATAACAACATATAACTACTTGGAATGAAAATGTCCAACTAGTTAGGTACAGTAATGTAACTGCAATGTAGCTAAGTGGTTGCATTAGTTACATTAAAATAAAATTCCTAAATCATGTAACTACTTGGAATGAAAATGTCCAACTAGTTACATTAATGTAACTACAATCTAACTAGGTGGAATAGACCTGTACTAGGTCACTATACCTGATTACTTAAGGGTTAAGCAACGTTTTTGTTACTAACTGTACCGGTACTAATGAGACTAATTTCATTTTGCCGGCAACAGGATGCTAGTTCCATGGAACTATGTGGGAGAAAAAAATCCCAGTAGTTCCATAATGGAACTAGAGGATGGAACTACTGGGATACGGCGGTAGTGAAGGCTGCCATCCAGCTCCTCGATACCACGGACATAGTGAGAACACTAAGGACTAAACCTTATGAGTTAGTGTAGTGTAATAGTGCAGTGAGTGCTATACTCAGACCACAAGGCAACATGAACATAGTGTCATTATTCATTCATATGAGACAATAAGAAAAATGTCAATGAACACATTCTTACATCTTAATTATTTAGCAATTTAAGTTTGATACAAATTACTTATTAGTCTTAAGGCTAGATTGTAATTATAGTTATGAAGTAACATATTATTACTATGTTACGACATAAACACGAGAAAAAGTCATGGGTCGTGGGCCACCTGCTTAGTTCACCTGAGTGGACCACGAGCACTCTTTCTCTTACCCAGGTGAACTGAGGTGGACCACCGGCACTATTTTTTGCCGGTGGTCCACCTATAAAAAATAATAATGACGATGACGACATTATAGAAATACAATTTTAATTATTTAACAAAGAAATTTCTTTGAAAAGCTTTGGAAAAGTTACGTTGATTTCTCTATACTTGAATATTATTTTTGTTTTACTTAAGTTAATGATTATTTCCCTTTGTTGCCCGAGGTACTACTGGTAGTACCACGGGATTTTTTTCTTCCCATAGTACTTACTACCAAGCAGTCTAGTCGTACTATCTATGGGAAGAAAAAAATTCCCGTGGTACCTACTACTTCAATGTTTTGTTTTATAACCCTTTAAAATATATTGCACAAAGACACATATACTTTTCCACTGTTATATGTACACACTGTTATATGTGTTTTTGTGCAATATGTGTAGCAGATTCCACCAAGTGCCGTCAATCGACAGTATAAATAGCCTTTAAAATATTATTATTTTATGACTTTATATTATGGTCAGTCTCTCTAATCTTACCTACTTAATTATGTACTGTATTTTCAGCCAACTTCCAAAAAAGGAGAAAATTCTCAATTAGACTGTATTTTTTTATAGATAATTTGAAGTCGGTTGTTGTTTCAATTTTTGGCATGTATTTTAATCAGATACTTACATACCTTATTCAAAGTCATGCTTATTAGAATATTATTTATAATGTCGATTGATGGCACTTGGTGGAAATTGCTGCATAAGGTACTCGTATTGAACAAACACACTTGTATAAGAATTTAATGTTTGCTATATAAAATAAACCTACTTAAAAACAAGTAGAAAGTACAAGTGTTTTATTTCAATACGACATAATTATAAATTCAAAAAATCTCATAACAATACTTGTCTACATAATGGCATAAATATCCCGAAAACTAACACTTTTTTTTTTTTTTTTTTTTTTTTTTTTTTTTTTTTTTTTTTTAGTTCCGCGACCAAGGCCGCGGCCGCTCCAGTGGCGCCCGGCGGACTTTGACCACCTCTGTGGTCTCTGCGGGGGTTGGGTCGGGATGAGAATCCCGCGTCGTTGGGGGTAGGGTTTTATCCCGCGTCAGTGAGTGAATCTGGTTGCATGCTATGGGGCAAAGGCCCCGCAGCACGCAACCCTTCTAGCCTGCTTCTGTAAGGACGACGGGTGGCGATCCCGCCGTCCTCAGGCCCCGATCATGGAGGTCGATGGTCTTGGGCGTAGATGAGTCTGCGGCGGCCTCGCCGCTGACTACGGAACTCGGCGGGGAGGGCACGCTCCCTCTCCCTCTCGGCCGCCTCCTTCGCGAGCACGACTTGCTCGCAGAAGGACACGGCCGCGTTCCACCTACTCCCGCTGGAGACCATGGCTTGAAGCATGGTCTCCAGCGAGAGGGTATCCACGCCCAGACCCACTACGAGGTCCCGGCGCTGACTCGCCCACGCTGAGCACTCCACCAACGTGTGGAGTGCGGTGTCGTCGTCGGAAACCTCGCAGTGTTGACACCGGGGTGTGACCTCACGATGGATGCGAAACAGATAGCTACCGAAGCATCCATGCCCGGTAACGATCTGCGTCGCACGATACGTGAGGTCACCATGCTGCCTCTGCAGCCAATCGTCCATGATCGGTCTCACCGCCGCGATGATGGTGGCACCCCACTTGGGTTGCTCAAGTCGCACCCTCCATGACTCCATGAGATCCTGTCGGAGTTGGGACCGCCGGTCATCGATTTCTCGAGACGCAGGCCTGTGGTCCCGCTCCAGCGCCTCCTTGCGCCATTGGAACAATGACGCAAGGGCTCTCGCTTCCAGGTCCCATGGAGGGGTCCCGGCTAGGAGACATGCAGCCTCTCCGGAGATCGTGCGGTAGCCCCTTATTGTTTTGACGGCCAAGGTCCTCAACGGTCTGTTAAGGAGCGTTGAGTTATTGGCCGTCAACCGCGCTGCCCATACGGGAGCCCCGTATAGGGCCATACTCCGCACGATCCCCAGGTACAGTCTCCTGCAGGAAGCGTTGGGTCCCTTTAGGTTGGGCATCAGTCGCGAAAGCGCGACCGATGCGTGTGTCACCTTGGGGACCAAACTTCGGAAATGTGGTCCGAAGTTCCATCGGCTATCAAGTACGATCCCTAGATACTTCATCGAGGGCTTGATGCCGATGCTAACGCCTCCCACATTTATGCTGGAACCTTCAGGTGGACCGTTCCGAGATCTGTGAAAACACAGAACCTCGGACTTGTGCAAGGCCACCTCCAGTCCCAGCCGCCGTATCCGACCCACGACTTGAGCAACACCCGTCGTGACCTTGAGTGCTGCCTCGAAAACTAACACTGTTCTAACATTGCTCGGACCGAAGAGATTATACGTAGGTCACACTATAAGTTTTGCGTAACTTAAAAAAACAACATGTTAAAACCAAAATATTATATTTATTGCTTTTCAAAATACTCTCCTTTACATTTTGAACATTTCTTTCATGCGATCGCACCATTTTTTAAAACAGGAGGACCACAGATCTGAAGGCATGTTTTCTACGTGCTGATTGAACGCTATCACTGCCTCTTCGGAGTTGGTAAAAGTGAAACCTCTCATCAAATCTTTGATTTTGGGGAAAATACAGAAATCACAGGGTGCTAGGTCGGGGCTATGAGCAGGATGGGTGTACTTTTTCGGAAGCTAAAAATTACTTTGTTTTGTTGGCCGTGTGTGAAGAAGCGTTGTCATGATGTAGGAGAACGCGGCTTTTGGGTCGTCTTTCGCGAACTTTTTCTAACACCCTGGGTAAACAAATGGTAGAATACCACTCGGCATTGACACTCTTTTGATCTTCAAGTGGAATTGTACAGAATCAAGAAGAATCAAAGAATCAAGAATCAATGCTTGTTCTCATTTTCAAACACCCATTCACAAGATTGCTGTTTTTTTTTCGGGTTCAAAACAATAAATCCACGTTTCGTCTTCTGTGACAATGTCATAAACAGCATTAGATTGTCCGTGGTCGTACTTCAGTAGCATCTGTGAGCACCATTCCACGCGAGTCCGCTTCTGCTCCGCTGTCAGTTCATGAGGGATCCAACGACAACAAAGTTTCCGAACTTTCAGTTCTTCGTGTAAAATTTTCTGGATTTGACTCATACCAATCCCCAATAGTCCTCGAATTGTCTCATAGGTAATCCGCGGGTTTTCTTCAATTAACCGCTTAACAGTAGCCACATTATTTTCGTTGACGGCAGTTGAAGGCCGCCCTTCACGAAATTCGTCATGTAAAGAAACTCGACCTCTCTCAAATTCAGCAAACCATCGCCTCACGGTGCTCAAACAAGGTGCTTCTCTCCCAAAAGCATTTTGAAGACGAGTGGCACAGTCTTGCGGAGAGAGAGAACTTTTAAAATCATAAAAAATCATCGCTCTAAAATCTTTTCGACTTAATTCCATTTTCATTGCATACGTAGAACTTCGATGTGTGATAAAAAACAATTGACAAAAGATTTCCCGCCAATTGTTTTTTTTATTACTAAGAAGGTTGCAACGTTTAAAAAAAATATAACAATCGAAATATGTAATTCAAATAGTTCCGATTAGCTAGAAGTGCAAAACTTTCAGTGTTCCCCATGTATAAGTGGTACTTTTTTTTATTTAGGAAACAAACAGTTATTTTCTTACATTCATTCATGTTACATGGGCGTACTTAAAAACCTAAAGTTCCATACTATTTTCATGGTCAATTGCATTGTATGTGGGTGATAATTATACAAAACTGTAAAAGTCGTTAAGCACACAATCGGTGACAAGAAACAACTACCTACTTTCCAAAACATATTTCTGATTTACAAAGTTACAAACAAAGCAATGGTATGTAACATTTGTCCTGACCGATGGCATTTTGGTAAGAATTACAGAGTGGATATGAATTTTTAAAGTGTCCAGGAACGGAAATAGGCTTGCCCCCTATTCCGTGGGATCAAATATAAGCGTGTCATGCACCAGTACCTACCCCTCGGGAATATGGGCGTGATAATAATATGTAATAGGTACATGTCTTTTTTTATATAGATCTTACCTCCAAAGCATGTCGTTGTCTTCTCCACCCCAACCGAAGTAAAGATTAGAGTATCCATTGACTCCAGACATCATTTCCATAGTCATTGACACGACGCCACCAAATATTGACTCGAATTTATGTTCGTGTCTAAAAGTAACAGAAATATGTATACGGTGGTCATGTAAAAATAACTCCGGGCTAGAGCGGGAGCGGTGTGTTTTCGCATCGGTACTCTCGTTATTACTCGCTGTTGCCAGGATATAGATATATTAATCGACTACTGCGCAGTTTAAAGGTCGACGTTCTTTTTATGTGACTCGAAGTATATTACCTAGGCTACCTAATATTATAATACAGTTCCCATAGATGTTTAATTTCACGAAGTTCGTTTGGCTCACGATTCTACGCTGACACTGGAGTCACTTCTTGACAAAACTGGCGCGCACCAAAAAGCAATAGCGTACTCGGGACACATCCCGAATTTAAAAAAAATGGAGTCTCTTACTGTTCCTTTCGCCCCTGACAAACTGAACGTTTCACAAGTACGCCTAAAAAATCGTGAAATAGTATGTAATGCTCGTCTTTTGGTCCTAAAATAGTAGTCCTGGAATAGAGAATAGAAAAAGAGATGCTTAGACCGCTAAATATGCCTGCCTTTTTCTAGCTTGATAGCTATATCTTTTAACTAGAGCCTTGGAAACCCGCTCGAAAAATTTATATTTTTTTTTAGTTAACCTTTTATTTCAGGAGGTTTTTTTTAAATTTTGAGACTAGTTACAGATCTTAAACTAATCTACGGCCCATAATAATAAATACCTAAACCTAAAATACATATTCATAAAACTTAAATCTATGTCAACACGTTCCTGTGTGCCTTTTGATCGACGGTGTCTCGCAGCCTGCCTCGGAATCGCCGGAACACCACACCCATCGGCCAGAAGTCTTCTTTGGTGAAGATCTCCAGAGCCGTCGACAGCACACGCGCCACGAACGACTTGAAGTTCACGTTGTGAGGCGACCCAAAGGCCCCACTCTCATGACGTACTTGGTGTTGATTATGATGTACTCCACGATGTCCTTGGTCTTTGTGGAGTGATGCAGGCGCGATACATACAGTAGCGTGTGGGTACTGCAGGTTTCAACAGGAAGTTGGGCCCTGTGCCCTTTTGACACATCTGACAGTGAAATATAGATAACGAAACGCGAAAACTTACCCGCTCTTCTTGATTTCTGTGTCGTTTATCACAGCGCTCATATGCCTCGGCAGCGTGGGACAGCTGTACTGTATCTCTAACCTCGTGGGCAACAAGTCCACGTCGTGGAACACTATACATTCGAACTTTTTCAGTTTACTCACTTCTCGGATGCCCACGTTGTATAAACGACCTTTATTGAACAGATCGAGTCCTAGAAATACAATTAATGTTGAGTTGAGTAAGTTTAAAGTAACAGGGGTTTTAGGTACATTAACAAAAAACACATTAAAACAAAACAATGGTAAGTAAAATGTTTTAAGAAAAAACTTTTTAAAATTATATAATAGCTTTATTATTTAATACATTAAAACAGGTTAGTAATTTTTTTTATTTTTGTGTTTCTATTGTGGACTTTCTTGCAATAAATGCAAAATAAGTAGACTACTCGCTTTTGGTAGACTTACATCACAAAAAATCTCTCGTATTGCTGAAATAGCTTACGTGGAAGCGGCGGAAATGATTAAATTTTTTACTAGTTTCGTTGTCCCCATTGACCAGGAGGCCGCCAATGGGGACAACAGGAATAAATATTAATATTTTTTATTGAGTTCCGTTGTCCCCATAGAATGGGGACAGTGTCAATGGGGACAACAGGAATAGACGGTAAATACCAGACCAATCGACACAGTATTTTTTCTGACTAAAATGACGTAAAAACGTATTTTGAGGCTCAGCACATGTTTATTCTTTCGTCGATATAAGTAATGAGTGAAGTCAGTGCAGATTGTACGTTCGATACTGAATCGGAACAAATATTTATTTGTAGGTATAGGTATGTGTGTTTGCTGGGTTAAAGTTAGGTAAGTATAGGTACCTATCAACTGCTTTAAGGGTTCCGTAGTTCACGTATAGGAACCCTTTATTGTTTCATGTCCGTACGTCCTCGGCTCACCTTACCTTCCAAACGGTCAGTGCTCGATAAAGTATGAGTTATGTGACCTCTGACAGCTTTAAAAGCTAATAATCTCGTGGTCTTACTTACCTGACTGCTCTATAACGAATATCTGGTATTCAATATGCTGCATCATCAGGAAAGGGTGTATGTTGTTCAAAAATAGCGAAAGGCTAGTGTCCCGACCTCTGTAATTGAACATTGAATTGACAGGCTTGTTTCGGAGTTTGCCGTCGCGCGTCGGTCTCGGTTATTGTACGAACATCTATGGCAGTCGTTACGGGTATTTGGAGCCCTAACGGCCTGGCTACGGGACTTTCGACATAGCGAAAATTCGCGCGCGCGGTGCGAACGGCGAAGCGTCTAGCGACTCAAATAAATGAATATAAACGTAGTGCTTATATTCTCTTTGGTTCAGTACGGCGCAAGCCACGGCGTTGAGCGGCAGTCGCGGCGACTAGGCCAGTGATCAAACAAGTTTAGTTGTTTTCGCCGCGAATAATGAACACCGAGGCTTTTGTTGTTAAATTCTAGCTAATTACTAATATAATCTCTTACTAATAAATCTAAACTAAAATAATCGAAAGTTTCGACACTCATTCTGGTGTATCAGAAAAAAAATTCTGGATACTACATTCTGTATTTCTCGTACCTACCTACTTCTTGTGGAATTCTCCATCTATACCTCGATTCCTATTCAAAGCATGTACTCCACAATCTCTTCCAAATATTAAGTCTTGAACCATAAAACTATTACTTTCTAAGCAACATCGAGATAACTTTGATAAAGAAATTTCGCTCTCAGACTTCCTTACTAGTCGCGGCGGCGACGCGAGTGTCCTGTGGCATGCAAAATAAACGCGCGAAAGTCCGCTGTCGCCGCCGCTGCCACCACCGCCGCCGCAGAAGCCCGTGGCCAGGCCGTAAAACAAAATCTGACTGGTTTTATTACAGAGCTTTGATAGCCCATAGGTTGTGGAGGTGAGATGGCAGCCGCTCCAAGGAAAATATTGAAGTTCTGCCGCATTGCAGTTAGACTAGAAAGCCGACCCCAGCTGGGTTGAAAAAGGGCTCAGTGGATGACTTAGACTTACCCGTGTTGTGTGTGCTTAAGCTCTACCTAATAGATACTGCCATATTATTATACACTTGCAATCACGAATGTGTAGTGGGCTTATCGTCCAGTCTGCCCTGCATAACAATTACTTACCGAAAAGCAACCACAATCGCGATTTTTCGTCTTGACACACAATTGGGGGGCTTGTAATAGCCTCCTTGTCCTACTGTCGGATACATATTTGCCAACTCGTACAATTGCAACCTTGTCATATTTAATGGATAATTGCCTGAAACATAGAAAGAAAGAAATATTTTTTTATTATTCCACAAAACAAACACTTATACAGGTTACAAAACAAGAAAAATACAAAAACTAAAAATAAAAATAATTCAAATTGGCCCAATGTTTACTTACAAATACTAATGTGGAATAAACGGCCGTCCCTCAGCGTAATGCTGTCTGCGTGGTGGTGCTAGTCAGACAGCGCTGGTTTTCAGGGACTGCCGGATAGCATTTTACACATAGGTGTGACAAACGAGTGGCAGTGGGCCATTGGATATTGTGGATATGTAACTATTATGGTCATGTGATAACGGACATCCACTTGCGTTGCTTGTCCATGGTACGATATGATGCATCGTAGGAAACGTTTTAAGCAAATTAGGTACCTATGTGTTATGTCGATAATTGGTCACAGTCACAGATAAAATACATCTATATCCCTTCCGATCAGTCCAGCACGCAACACATGCCAAGAGCTTATGCTGACAGCACACAAAAACAAAAGCACGTCGACCGCAACTCCATGACCGGTCATTTATGTAATAAGGATTTCTGTCATAATCATTCCGATCACGGTAGCAACTCAGCACACTGCCAATCGTCGATTGTCAGTGTCGCCACATAACCTAGCCCACTTAATGACACACAATCGTTGATAGTCAACGCTGCGTGCTGCACTGATCGGAAGGGCACCTTTTTACTACCTAATAATTATAAATGTGAAAATTTGTGAAGACGCAATCACGCAAGATACCTAGCTACTGGTTATACCGTTTATGGGCCCCCTTAGGAAATGGGAAGATCTCATCCTCTTGGGAGAGTGTCTTATAGTAATAAATTGCTTACCTACACGTTTGTAACTGGTACATGGTTTTAACGTTCCCCTTTTTGTTGTAGATGTTGTCCTCAAGGCCAACAGAGGGGCAACTGAAACAAATAATTCGCCAACTAATTGTACTGTCTATTTCGGATTCAATGCCCAGGTCGTTACTAATGAAATCTGCATTCCACCGCACCGGTTGCCTAATATACGTACTCGTAAATTAGACTGTTTTCAAAACTTATCTAAGTTGATCAGAGTAAGCGTTTTGATCGATCTTTATCATTCAATCAGGCAGCCTCGGGTTCTTCCGACGGACTTCCCGGGGAGTCTAACAATAAATGGTAGGCTCGTCCTATTATTTAAAAAATGTACCTTTTGAATATTTACATTTATAAAATCTGGTTGGCTCAGTAGAAGTTGGAACTGCTTGCGTTTGAGGAGTCCTAGTGGTTATGCGCTTTTCTGTCAGAGGTTGAGATGTTGTTAAAAATTCATCTGTAACAAAACGTCCCTTTACAAACAGCTTCAAAAAAAATTCAGTCACCCAGAACAAGCTAGAGACCCACTAGAGTTTATCCTAATAGGTTTATATTAAAGTCGCGGACGGCCACGGCTTTGCTCTCGTAAATTAATATTAGTCAAAACCTTCCTTGAAACCCACTCTATGCATTGATGAAATCAGCATAAGCAATCGGTGCAGTAGTTTTTGAGTTTATCGCGAACAGACAGAGCGACGGGGTGGAGGAGAACATGGGAAGAAAAAAATAGTTCCATACCTCCAGTATCTATAATCATTAAAGTTGTAGAATCCATTACGGCATCGTAATCATTGTACATTCCATATTTAAAAAAATAATTCAGACATATAAGTGAAAATGCAGCTACAATCCAATTTTTATACGACCTCCTTCGTTCGTGTGTGTTGTTTAGAGAATCTTGCAGTGAATACGGATGACGATCCCGCCCAACCATAGAATACAACTTAAAACGGTTTATTTTAAGGCGGGCCATTTATTTTTTTATCATTTTAGTCTATGGTGTATTCTTCAAGTAAAGTTTATTTTCTCTACACAATGAATGACCACACGGAGGCTTCAAGATACCGCAGCAAGGGAATGAAAATATAAATGACCTGAAATTTAAGCGCTCATTAAAATTCTTTTGTACACAGACACAAATAGGACTCGGCAAGACAATGATAAGATTTAAATTATGCCAAGTCAAGACACCCAGGGCTCCTAGTCTATGAACCAGGGTTGACTGGCCCACATTCACGATGAAACCATTTGGTTTTCGCAACCATCATTTGTCAAAATTGACGGGCCAGGCCAATATCCCAATTGTGATGGTTGTCGAAACATTTTCGATTTCTAAATAGATTGAGATCCACAGATAACTATACTATGTAGTTGAGACATACTTTGAGATCCACAGATAACTTTGTAAATTTATTTACATTTCGGATATAAGAATCAAAGAAGAATCAAAGAATCAATTTCATTTATTCAGTTTACAATTTTGTCAAGTAATATTATAAAAATACTAAATTAAGTAAGTACATAAATAACCATTAGAAAATGATTCTTTCGCTGGTTCGGTAAGTTGGTTCTCCTGAGAAGATACCAGCAAGAAACTCAAGTAGATTATCCTTTTTCTTTTTTAATACCTATTGTTTTGTTTACATTGTTACAATTAGTTTATATTGTATTATACGAGTGGCCAACAACAGAAGATTAGGGTGACCATGCATTTTTATCATTAAGATATTCGTCTACATTATAGTAGCCTTTCATCATCAAACATTTTTTAACTACTATTTTAAACTTATTAAGAGGCATGTCAACCAAATCCTGAGGAATTTTATTATAAATTTTTATACATTTGTCTACAAACGAATTACCAACTTTATGAAGTCTAATTTTTGTCATTGCCAGTTTATTTTTATTTCTTGTATTAAAATTATGGTTATCGGAATTTTTTTTGAAGAGATCTATGTTCTTCCGTACATATAAGATGTTGTCGTAAACATATTGAGAAGCAACTGTTAAAATATTAATTTCTTTAAATAGTTCTTTCAGCGAGTCACGGGGTCCGAGTCTATAGATTGCTCGTATAGCTCGTTTCTGTAATATGAATATTGTCTCAATATCGGCAGCTGAGCCCCACAGCAGCAGACCATATGACATAACGCTATGAAAGTAGCTAAAATAAACTAATCGTGCCGTTTTTTCGTCAGTCAGTGACCTTATCTTTCTAATCGCATAGGCAGCTGAGCTAAGTCTTCCTGCCAAGGCTGTGATATGAGGACCCCATTGTAGTTTACTATCTAGAGTTATCCTAAGAAAAACTGTGGTATTGACTATTTGAACTAATTCATTATTCACAGTAATATGAGTATCCACCTGTCTAACATTGGGCATAGTAAATTTTACATATTTTGTTTTCTTCGCATTGAGCAGCAAGTTGTTACTTGAGAACCAATGCAATATTTTCGAAAGGGTATTATTTACATCGTCAAGTGCTACTTTTTGTCTATCACTTTTAAAAATTAATGATGTGTCATCAGCAAATAATACTATCTCACAAAGATTTTTAGTGAAATAAGGAAGATCGTTTACGTATACTAAGAATAAAAGGGGTCCTAATATCGAGCCCTGGGGTACTCCCATGACTAATGAGGCGCCAGAAGAGTCGGTGCCATTAATGTTTACTTTTTGTACTCTACCAGTGAGGTAAGACTCGACTAAGCCAAGTGAGCTGTTCGAAACACCATAATAACCTAATTTTAGTAGCAAAGTCTCATGATCAACACAATCAAAAGCTTTTGATAGATCACAAAATATACCAATGGCATCCTGCTTTTCCTCCCAAGCATCAAATATATGTTTCACAAGTGCAACTCCTGCATCCGTTGTGTTCCTGCCTTTAGTGAAACCAAACTGTTTGTTATGAAGTAACTTATTGTCTGTAAAATGTGAAAGCAATTGATTAAATATAATTTTTTCAAAAATTTTACTGAGGGTTGGGAGTATGGAAATAGGTCGAAAATTTGAAGGATCACTTTTGTCTCCTGCTTTAAATAAAGGAATGATTTTACTGTACTTCATAAGATTAGGAAACTGATTTTCATCTATACATTTATTGAATATGAATGCAAGGTGAGGCGCTATAGCGGGCACTATTGATTTTATTATATTAGTTGACATGCCCCAAAGATCCTCGGTATTTTTTATATTTAGTTGTTTAAAAGTTTTAAGTATAGTGACGGAGTCAATATACTGAAAATCAAAGTTAATTCTACATTTATCAACACTAGATTTAAGAACAGAATTGGCTACGTTTTTTGACGAATTTAACTTATTTGTGGTGGTGATTGGAACATTTGTGAAAAAAGATTCAAATGCATTGGCCACTTCAGAATCAGTTTTAATATGTTTATCATCTATTTTTAACTCGAAGGATCGATCACGTGACCTTGCTTTACAAGTTTCTTTGTTAATAACATTCCATATTGCCTTCGTTTTATTATCAGATTTTTCAATTTTAGCCCGTATATAATTAGATTTAGCTGTTGAACATACTTTTTTGAATAGTTTGGAGTACTTTTTAATCTGTTCAATTACTTGTGGCTCATTAGTAGATGCCTTTGTCTCGTATAATTCATATAATTTCTTTCTACTTTTATAGATTCCAGGCGTAGCCCAATCACTAAATTTAATTTTGAATTGATTTACATTTATTGTTTTTTTAGTGAAAATGTTATCACATTCGTATTTGATTACTCCGAACAAATCTCTGTAATGATCATTCGGGTTTTTATCATTATTCAACTCCAAAAGAGGTAATTTATTCTTAATGTTTTCTTTAAATTTTTCTAATCTATAAGTTGTGATTGGTCTACAAACAATATTTTTTGATAATTGAACATGTTGGTACTTAAATCTAGCTAACTGACCTGCATGATCTGAATTTATAAAATGTATTATAGATTTCTCATCTACATCGCTATTAGAAAAAATATTATCTAAGCAGGTAGCTGATGTGGCTGTGGTGCGAGTTGGTTCACAAAAAAGATTTTGTAAGTTAAAAGATTTAAAAAGGTTGAGGAACCTTAGCGAGTTCTGAGTTTTCTAAAATATTAATATTAAAATCTCCACATACAACTATAGTCTTTTTACATTTACATACCTTCCTCCATAATGGACTCAAACAGGTAGTAATCTCCAGAAGGAGGTCTATAGACGCTAATAATAATGTATTGTTCTAGCTCTGCACACGATAGTTCAATATTTCGCTCACTTGTGAGTGCTACTACGTCTTTTCGGTCTTTTGATTTTAATTTGTCATTAATTAAAATGAGAGACCCACCTCTTATAGCGGAATCTCTAGTAAACGCACTAATGATTTTATAATTATCAATATTAACTAAGAGTTCATGTTTTTTTAACCAGTGTACAGTTAAACAAAGTACATGGATACGTTTTTCATTTAAAAATAATTCTAGTTCTAACTCTTTGCCAGAAAAGCCTTCAATATTTTGATGAATAATATTCATGAACATAGACTTTTCCTTTGTCCTTAAATTTTACTTGCTAGGGATTTCCTCTATTGTCCTACAACTAAGTTTAAATTATTGTCTCCCTTTTTTGGAACAGATTCTAAGGTCAATAAAAGCAGATTGTTTAGCCAAGTTTTTGGCTGAATAACTAATAAAATATGATAGCGAAGATGCTATCTGTCTCTTAAAATATCTATTCAAATAGAATTTATCTTCCGTCAATAACAATTTATTTTCTAAATACATGTTAATGTCAATCAGATGGAATTTATTTGGATTATGAAATGTCAATGTATGTATTGTTTGATTTAGCTTATATCTAAGATTGCTTTCGGCCTGTGACAAGCTACGGCTATAAGGAAGTATTAATAAAATAATGTTTTTAACCTAATGTTTAATGTTTTCGTTTAGGGCATTGTTTAGGTGCTGAACCAGGATCCAACCAACTTGCTGAGCGCTTTCGGTTATCAAACAGAATCCATTTTTCATCGCAAGTTACAATTCGGTTCAAAATTCCTTCATTTGTGTTGAGCAATTGAGTTTGTGCGGCACCCATTTGTCAAGCTTTTTTACCTTGCCAATTTGACGCAAATGGACCAATATCGTTTTGACGCTAACGTCGAAAGCTGCTGCTAATTCAGCCGTACCTAGATTGTGTATCATCGGCTTCCACAATCACCTTTAATTCGTCATTGTCAACCAAAGTCTTCGGACGACCGCGAGGTTCATTTTTCAAAATCGTCGAAATTTCCAAAACGGAAGCGAGCAAACCAATAACAGGCGGTGCGTTGGTTTGAAGTGTTAGCTCCGTAAACGTCGTTGATGTTGCGTGTCGCTTGTGCCGCGTTGCTGCCACGACGATACTCATATTCCATAATTCCATGATGACGAAAAATATTGAAATGCGATGAAAACGTAACACTATCTAATCAATAAAAAAATGACTACTTTTGGAAAAAGGATTCCATGTTTTTAAAATAAAATTAAATTTGAAATTAGAATTTTTAGCCAAACAAAAATTATTTTGATTTGAAATGGCCAGTACTGCAGAACGGCAATTTCATAGGTAAAGACCTATTGTGTGCCCGGTGAAGGCAATAGGCTTGCCTCCTATTACGTGGGACTAAAAATAATGGTAGGTAAATTGTGGGAGTGAAATGCACCTCTGTCTACCCCTGGGGGATATAGGCATAAAATGTATTTCATTCGGAGTTTAAAGTGAACGAAATTTCGAGGAACTATCCTTTTTACTCGATGGTGAAGCTATGCACAATGTGTATTATCTATGGCCTTGTGTTCCAAACGGTAGCATCGTCAATGGTACCATGTTTGGATGCATTACCATTCGGTTGGGGTGCAGCCATCATTTCTGACAAATGATGGTTGGAAATAAATCTTTAATTTTTTGCTAGCTGTTGGTCATTTATTTAATATGCAAGTGCAACTAACACAACTTCCCCACAGGCTCAAAGCCTTGTCCGTTTGTTAGTAGGTGCGCCATGTGCAGTTAAAGATAACTTGGTACTCGAGCCCTTTTTGGATATCGCAGATAAATACAAAATCAACACTTCAGACCCACGGTACCCCTGGCCATACCCCTGGTGGTACCGTGGGTCTTTTAAAGTTAAACGGTACCACTGACTAATAGTGATGTGATGTTAACATCTATGACTGAAAAAAACGGATTATTCCCAGTTCATTCAGCTTCATGGAACTCATGAAGCCAGTTCCACTTGGAACTTTTGCAACCTATATACGATATACGTACAATATACGATTATTGTCCCATTTGTTCCATGTAATTTTATACTACTTTTACCGCTGACATTATTTAAATAAAAAATATTTTAATTTTAAATTGTTTTATTTTTATGATCGCCTGGTACTTTTTCAGAATAATGAGTTCAAACAAACAACCGGTTTTCACTGATTTTAAAAGAATTTAAAATCTTGAAGGCTCTTATGTTGTTATGTATTCCTGGTACATTTGAGGTTTGTGTCTTTTATAATGGATAATCATTTTCATCTGTACTCGGTGCACCTATTGACACATTTAAATAAACTAAACGGATCGAGATTTGAATGAGTTTTCGAGAGTGCTTATGTAGTTCTGTAGTCCTAGTATTTTATTCAAGGTGTGTGTCACGCCGGAGGCATCGTCGACCAGACGACGCGGCAGCCCGGGAGGCGGAGCCATATGCGTCCTACAGAGAGGCTAAGAGAACCCTCCAGGAAGCGATGACGCGGGCTAAGACGGCAGCCCAGCGCCCGGCAGCCCGGCGCCTTTAACACCGTACCTTGGAGCTGCGTTAGAGAGGCACTGATCTACCACGGAGTGCCTCTCTACCTCCGTCGCATTGTCGAGGCATATTTATCCGAGAGGGCTATAGCTTACCCTAGCTGGCTCGGGCCAGCTCAGCGAGATGTGTCGTGCGGTGTTCCTCAGAGGTCGGTCCTAGAACCACTCCTGTGGAACATCGGATACGACTGGATGTTGCGGGGTACGTAGTCTGAGGGCGTCAGCGTAACTTGTTACGCGGACGATACCCTCGTCCCGGCGCGGGGAGCAACGCACTAGGAGGCAACACTCAAGGTTGACTGGGGTTGCTGAAGTGGTCGTATACGGCGGCTGGGACAGGACGTGGCACTGAATAAGTCCGAGGCTCTGTGTTTTCACGGACCTCGGCGCGGGCCGCCTCCAGGATCCAGCATAAATGTAGGGAGCGTTAACATCGGCATCGAGCCCTCCATGAAGTATCTGGGGCTCGTACTCGATGGCCGGTGGAACTTCGGACCACATTACCGAAGTTTGGTCCCCAAAGTGACGGGGGCAGCAGCCGCGCTTTTGCGACTGATGCCCAACTTAAAGTGACCCAACGCTTCCTGCAGGAGACTGTACCTGGGGATCGTGCGGAGTATGGCCATGTACGGGGCTCCCGTATGGGCGCTGAGACTGACGGCCAACAATGCTGCTGCTTTACACAGATCGTTGAGGACCTTGGCCGTCAGAACAATAAGAGGGTACCACACGATCTCCCTAGAGGCTGCGTGTCTCCTAGCCGCGACCCCTCCATGGGACCTGGAAGCGAGAGCCCATGCGTCATTGTTCCAACGGCACAAGGAGGCGCTGGAGAGGGACCACAGGCCTGCGTCTCGAGAAATCGAGGCTCAGCGGTTTCTGAACAAAACTTCTTCGAACACATTTTGAATAAACCAAACTGAGCGAGATAAGAGTTGGCGAGTGCTCTTTTGTAGTTCTGTACTCCTAGTACTTTTGTTATTTGTGTATCTAAGGAACTACTGGGTATATATTTCGGCTACAAGTAGCTATTCCCACTTGTCGGTCACCGTATAATAAAACTGAGCCGCCTTTGCGATGGAGATTCTTTTGTTTTATGCTTTGATGAGGTAGACGGAGCTGTTTATTGTACCCATATTTCGTTAGTCACAGGTAGGTCGACACATCACTAGGGTTACTTACTCGGTGGTACCGTTTAACTTTAAAAGACCTACAGTACCACCAGGGGTATGGCCAGGGGTACCGTGGGTCTGAAATGAAAATCAAAATACTAGGTAGTACTTAGGTATAAAATATTACCAACCTAAAACTTAAAAAATAGAACTCTCTCTCAACTCATTATAATTTGCAAAATAAAGACTTAACTTAAAAATCCTGTGATGGCACGACACAATCTTCTAACGACTGTTTTGAGAGTAACATAAACGTACATCATCTGCGACTAACTTCAATATACAGAAAGAAGACTGGTCCAACTCAAATTTCAGAGATATTAAACATTTTGTTTACAGTAAAACGTAAGGATGTTGACATGTTTAGAATAAAAAAATGTCGACTATGCGCAGTTTGTCGTTCCACTGAGTACTTTATTGACAACTAGCTGCTGCCTGCGGTTTCGCTTGTATAGCCTCGTTCCCAAAAAAATCGATTTATAAGCATTTCTTAAACTTACGCAAAACTTACACTGTTGTAACATTTCGTACATTTTGTAGCAAATCATTCAAAATTTTAAATGTTCCGCATTTAGTCGCAAATTATACACTTTCGCAAAATATCAACTTTATTTATTGTTGGTCCAATTATTATCGTAATCTTAAAAAAATGTATCACTTATGTAAAATGTAACATTTCATACACTGAACGTACAGTAGTCCACAAATTTCATAAACTTAAAATTACCTTCATCAAAATACACTTTGAGTTAATAAAAAAACAATAATTTTCATTTCTTGGTTTCATACCTTTGTCAAGAAATTGTAAGTGACTGTACAGTCATAGCTGTTTTGATAATGATCCCAAAATGGGTTAGAATAGTTACCAAACTGCTAATGACTCAAAATAACATATCATAGAGTGTATAATTTGCGACTAAATGCGGAACGTTTACAATTTTGTATGATTTGCTACAAAATGTACGAAATGTTACAACAGTGTAAGTTTTGCGAAAGTTTAAGAAATGCTTATAAATCGTTTGAACAACACTAGCTAAAATCAGCTGATTCGGTCATTGACATCGAATAAGTAGTACAAATAAAGCGCGCCTGTGAAAAACCTACTCTCTCTCTCCTGGTTGGAACATTTTGTCTCTGTTTCGCATCAAGGTCGCGCCGTTTGAAATTTCCTACTATTGGACGCCGTCAAAGGACACCGACCCCGTCGTGTTTGACGCGGCCTCCCGCCCTTCCCACCATTGTCTATTAGTAAGTACGTCAAGCACTAGTGTTGGGACATGTTTGTTTTGATTTGAAATAACGCATATAACTTTTTTTATGATGAACTTTTTTTCTTGTTTCGCGGTCGAAACATATCAAAAGGCGTTCTGGGCGATCAACTGATGGGAGTGTCTTCGGGTTGATATAACCCTTACGTAACACCCTGTATCGCTGACAAAGCTAGAATAAAATATTATTTTTGAGGTAGAACCTCCCCTACACGTAAAGTGAGTATGATGAAGAGAAACGTTTTTGTTGTAAACAGAATGACACAATACAAAGTGTGCATTTTTTTAAAAGATAGCTTTAAAAGATAGCTGGCTCGAAAAATCTGAAAAAAAAATGGTTGTCCATATAAACTTTTTTTGACTGCTTCGATGGCGTGGTTGGTAGTGCATCCGCTTTCGACACCGGAGTCTCGGGTTCGATTCCCGGTCGTGACAAACTTTGTGTGATGACACATACATTTGTACCGAAGTCTGGGTGTTTCCTATGTATAATATGTATTTATTTAAAAATAAATGTATATAAGTATTTATATCAGTTTATCTAGTACTCATATCACAAGTTCTGCTTAGTTTGAGACTAGATGGCGTTGCGTGAATTGTCCTAACATATTTATTTATTTAAACTTTGAAGGAAAACTATAACGGTTAGCTATAACTCTGTTAGTTCAAGAGTTATAGAGGCTTTTATGGCTGACTACGGAACCCAATTCTATGCGTGTGGCCGGACACGCACTTGGCTGTTTTAACCACGCTTAACTTCCAATTGCCTGAAGTGTAAACCCAGGGCGCCAGCACAAGTAACTATATAATACCGTAAAAAATGGTATCTACACTTAACAATTTACCTAAATCGAAATATAATAATTCAAATGAAATTCAAATAAGTATTAATATTTTAAGTATTAATAAGTCTTACAAACTTATCAAGCGTCCCAGGCTCGGCATTGTGCTTGTCCAATTGTTCCCGGTATTAAATTCATTTAAAATTCCATCAGGGTTTTCGAAGAAGCGAAGTTGTTGTAAAACGTAAATAGAGGATTAAACGCATAACCAGTCTGTACTGCCACTTAATAATTCAGTGTTTATTGCCGCTTCGATACTTCATAGACCTTCGTAGAGTTAGGTCACAGATATCTTTATATATATAATTCTACTGTAGGTACGTGTGTTTGTCACTGAACTCCTCCTAAACGGCTGGACCGATGTTGATTAAATTTTTTGTGTGTTCAAGGGGATTCGAGAATGGTTTAGATTCACAATTTGGTTCTTTTTTTTTTGCAGGACAACGTCTGTCGGGTCCGCTAGTTTATATATAAAAGAATATATTTAATATCTACCCTACATCGTAGGCAAATGGTTCAATTTGGCAGATTATGTTGTGCCGCCATTTCTTGATGCGGTAATTATTTCATCATATTACCAACATAAATTTGGGCAAATCGATGAAAACAAGCTATTTGTCGATTTTCCCAGATAATCACTTGGCCATTATACACTGTGAAAGTACCACCGTTTAAAAAATAATTTGTACTGTTTCGATTTTTAAAAAACACGGTGTATACCTGGATACATCGTATTTGTAATTAGTTAAGATTTTTGTTTTTTTTTTATTGCGTGGTCCAAGGTACATTGCTGGGCGTTCCGGGTGCGCACTCAAAAGTATTCCCCATAGCGACGACGTACTTTGGTCACCTATGTAGGTAATATTTTGGCTTGTGTCACGCAGTTGGTTAGGGTTTTATCCCGGCGTGTGTCGGTGAGTGAATCTACGGGCCCTCAGCCCTGCAGCACACAACATAACCAAACGTCCAAAGGTATTTTCCTAAATATCCCCGTGGGGCCCTGTGAATGACACCCGCGTGGTCTCGTCAAGCCCCATGTGAGGCACCGTCACACAAGTGGCATCCCTTTATAAAATTCACACAAAAATTCTTCCAAGTCCAAACAAATTCGATCAAAAGTCTTACTTAAGTCTGCTTGGTGCCCCCGTTTTGTAACTCCAACCAACAGTAACCTCACCCGCCCGATAGTAAACTCCGGTGAAGTACAAGAGAGTGATAGCTTCTATCACCATCCAGGGATAAATGAACCTATGACGACCTCAAGTGGTACTTTTTGACGCCCCACTAAAGGACAGATTGTAAAGGGACGGTCACGGAACCAGATAGATAGGCTGGAGTGGTACGAAGCAGAAAGAAAGAATAGCTAGCATTAAATTGGATTTTTATGTCCCTAATTATACTCCAATAGGCTCGCTCCTTATTACGTGGGGCTACCGGCTAATAGTAGTGAAATGTGGATATAATTACTTCCTACGTGTTTTCATGTTGTGCGTTTTAAACCTACCATCATAGGATGCCGTAAAAAGTTAAAAATCTGGAACGAATGAACTACTTAGAGCAACTTAAAACTTCACTTCATTCATCCTTGAATCATGTAAACAAAGGTAAAGTAATTGTAAATTTAATGTAAAATCAAACTAATACTTTATCAAGTACTTCGGCAAGACAAATGACAGTAAATTTCTTAGCCTTGTGCATCATGAGACAAATGGTTGGTTCAGTGACAAACTTACAAATGTAAACATCACCACTATCAGTATCTACCTCTAATCGTTTAAATACTTCTGTCACTTGATCCACGTAGTCAGTCTTCCTACTCTCCGGCAGTAACACGAAATGCCATGGTAAACATATTCGTAGCACATTCCATATAATATCTTGGCTTACACTGTAAGCTAAGTTTGGATCCGGCTCAATTACAGGCTTTACTTCTTCATCTGGTTCTATCTCTTGACTTACCTCTTTCTCTTCTTCATCTTGGCATGGAGGACAGATATATGTAACTTTGACATTTATCGCTGATTGTGTTGACTTACCTCTAGCCAGTAAATTTTTCGAAGGTTTCGGTGCCCGTGCACTTTGAGAAGATTCAAGCTTTTTACCTGACCCTTTACGATCACCTTTCCCTTTCTTGCCTTTATTTTGTACCAAAGGTACGTATTGAAGTTCAGTAATATCGACCCCTTCGCATTGATCCATTATTCTATTTAAAACCTTTTCTAGAAATTCAAAGGCACATTTTGTTGCACACTCCAAACAGGCATCTTTATACATTTTATCCATTATCAATTTACATACTATTTCCTCACATTCCTCCGGCACATATGATATTCTTTTCCCAACAGCCACGGACAATGCCGAAACAAGTCCTTCAATAGGATTATTGTTCTTACAGAACGCTAATAAAAAGGCTGAATAATTCATCATATTTCTAGATGTTTCGAATAATTCAAATAAGAAATGTTTGATCAAATTTTTTCGTAACATTTCACGGCAATCAGCGGGATCATACTCGGACTCAAACCAAAGCTCTACTTCCATGTATTCATCTCTACTGATTAACTCAGTAGATGCATCGTCCAAACATCTAAACTTGTGGCGGATTTCTAATAACTCATCTAAAGTCGGGAATCTGATATTTAGACAATAAATGAGGAAATCTCGCCAGTCAACGTATACAATTTCTCCATACAACAAGTATACCAATTTGCATACTTGTTCGGGATCAACTCGTCTCCATATTTCAGGAAAAAGACTTCCTTCACACGTTTCTTTACCAAAGAAAATAAAATCTTGTAACAAATAGACACATGCCTGTTGTAAAATAAGACCATTCGGTGCTACAATCTTAAACTGCGAGCGCAAAGAAGATAGTTGACTAATCTTGAAATCCATCTCTCGCATCATTTCAGTTACTTTTTCTGGTCCCATAGGAGGTTCTGGAGGTGGGAACTGCAAAAGGTTGGGATCGATTACAAACGTATCATGTTCAAGAATAAGGCTTTCAGGTATACGACTGCCCTTTTCAACGGCCATCTGTAGATATTTACATAATCTATCAACAGATATAATTTCATTAGTATAATAAGTGTCTATATCTGTCTGAATTTGCATGAATGTTTTAAATATATAATCATTGAACAATTTCATGTCGCTGTAACATTTGTACTGTAATACCATGATACGTAGACTAGCTCTGAACATCTCTCCGTTGACGCCAACTGTCCACTCTTCTATACACTTCAGTGCGTTCTGCTTAAACATCTCTTCTAGATTTAAAGACTCTCCAGAAACACTGTCTTCTTTCTTTTTCACAGCTGGTGAAATTTTAGAAACATCAATATACTCCTTGGCTATTAAACTTCTATAGGAATCATTAGTATCCTTGATAATTTTTAGAGCTAATATTACGTTATTCTCAATAACAAAATTGAATGGATTATTGTAGTAGTCCATCTCAATATTTCTTAAATGTAATTCTTGAAATACGGCTTTTAACTGTCTATAAACTTTATCTTCGCCCCCTCTCTTGCTTCCAGAAGTTTCATCACTGTCTTTATATATTTTAGTTAAATCTTTTGAAGATAGTCTATTATTTGGTGGCATTCGTTTTAACATGGCGAAGTAGAAATCATGAAAGGCTTGGAAAGTCATAATGGACCTGTAACATGGTCTAAATTAGTATAATTACTACCGAGTAGGTACTAGTTACTAGTTATCTTTCTAACTTATGTTGTTACCTTATATTCTAGATTTTGTCCCTGGCTCTACCGAAGTTAATGTAAAATCTTCCTCAGTAGCTAACTGGGTCGTTTTAAATTTATTTTTAACAGTAAAATATTTCTTAGATTAATAGTTTATAAAGTACATTTGTATCCTACGCTAGCTAAACCGTGACCACAGTTAATGCAATCCAACTGAAACATCGGGGAATCAAAAGTTACTTATAAAATAAAAAAGGTAAAATTATACACTCTAACTTACCGGTTTATTTCCGTTTGCATACACGATATGTACGTGTTGGCCATGGACGTTAACTCGTCCATAGTCCAATTATCACGTAACAATAGCAATCTTTGCTGCTCGGCAAACAACTTTCTTTCATCACAAATTTGATATAATCTATTTTGTAGTTCCTTAACACGACAATGCCATTCATTTTTTGTTAAATCAACATCTCTCCAATCATTTTCAAAGTCATTGTACAACTTTTGGAAACGACTTACTAAATCTTGTTTATTTGATGGTAGTGTGATTATCTGTTCCATTTTGTCTTTGATATACCTAGCGTAAGGGACCAAGCAATTCATTTGTAACCTCTTAGCAAAAAATAGTTGTTGCATATCTTTAATATAATTTTTTTCTACTTCTTCCCAGCAGTTCGCTAAAGATATAGCTATGAATTCTGAAATTGGTATTTCAGCGTAATTCCATTCTTCCTCGCCGGGCATAATTTGTATTGCTTCAGCACTAACTATTGACTTATCTCGTTCCTCTATGTCTTTTGCTCCTGGCTCATGAGCTGCAAAGTCTAAAGAGGGTTCTTTAACAACTTCTAACTCATTATCAAAACAGGACAATTTACTCATTTTTGATTTTTGTCGCATTTTTTCTCTTGATTTAACACTACTACTTACTTCAGGTTTAACTAGTTTAGATTTTGTTCTTTTATCATCTGACAAGGGAAAATCAAGAACGCTTAAAACACCCTGACCAAATAAAGTTTCACAAGACTTGAGCGGCAACATTAGATCTCCAATTATATATTTACATATCTGTGCTAGTAAATCTTTATCAATTACTTCATAATATAAGCTATAATTGAGCCCCATGGCAGCGTAGAATCGATCGATAAATTCAGAGTTTTCTTCAGTCAAGTCCCAGATGACAATTTCTTGTAGAATGTCTTCAGTGCTTCTAAGGTCAATATAGCATGTAAAATAACTCTCGAATGGTTTAAATATTCTTTTCTTATGAGGATCGTTAACTAGCTTAGATACTCTAACATCCTTATACGGATCTTTTTCCTTTTTGCGATGTTTAATAATACTTTCTTCTAAGTAAATATCATCTCTATCGTCTAGCATATTCTCATCAGGTGGAGCAATACCTAGGAATGTTTCTTCTAAAATTTGCGCTTCTCTATATGTATTTGGATAATTTACTATAACAAATCCATTTATGTCTTCTTGGTTCTTAAGGTACTCAACTATCAAGGCAGCTAATAAATGGTCAGTTAAAGTATCACCAGATTCTAGTGCTTCATAAGTATATCTACCGAGTTCAGCGGCTGGACTGAGTACAATTTCTTCCTCCGGTAAAGTTTTCGGAGTTTGGGTCTGCTTGGTATTAGCTGGAATTACTCCAAGCATAGCGGACACAGTCAAGTCACTTAGTTTGTAGGTAGAATCATCATCAACCTTCATTAATTTAATTAAGTCCTTATCTTCTTCAACAGCTGCAGTAATAAATTTATCAAAAGATAATTCGATATCTGTACAACCAACGAGCTCTGATTTGAATTGGTGTAAGGCATAATTTATGGCGGTCTCAAGCCGAACTACATGCAAATGGCGATAATTTAACAATTCTTGCATTGATATTGTAATGGATCTATCAGGAAGGCCCCGTAGAATGGCTTTTGATGCATAGTGAGGTAGTTCAGCTGGTGGTCTAGGTGGTGGATACGGATATTTAATATCAAGTAAAGTATAAACAACATGACCTAAAATCCTTGTTCCTAAATATTCGTATTTTCTTTCTTCTGATTCGGGATCATAATTTGGTATCAACAAGTCCAAAGTCCAAGGGTAAGCATAATTGTGATACTCTTTGAATTCACTATCGTTTAAGGCTTCTTGACGATCTAACTCCAGTCTGATAATTTCTTCTATTACTGGTGATTCCTCCTCTTCACTACGGTCTTTTAAAATATCCTCCATAGGCTCAAGAATGTCAAATATAGGCTGACGTTTAAAATATAAAGTTTTCCATTCATGGATAAAATGATAAGGAATTTCATCTTCTATCAATCTTCTGAAATAAGCATACTTCGTGGCGTAGTCAACTATTGACAGCATGGTTTCATAGCAAATTTCGTAATAATGCTGGCGTTTCCGTCTCATTTTTTCAGCGTATAATTTTTTATGTAGTATTTCTTGTCTCTTCTTTTCGAAGTCTATTTCTTCAAATTCCGATTCAATGTTTTCCTTTAAGTTATCAAGAAATTGACTAAACTGTCTCTCTCTTTGTTCACTAAATTCTTTCTGTGCTTGTACTCTGCTATTAAATAAGTTACGCGCTTGTTGTTTCGTTTCCATTATTTGTGTACACATTTGTTTTTCAAATTGAGATAATTTCATTACTTTCTTAGCAAGTTCTTTGTCAAGTTTAGTTTCTTCTTCTGCTACTGACATATCCCACAAAGAGCCGCTGAGAACATTCGAAATCTGTTTTTGAAAACTTTCCGAATCCGCTTTTTTATCCATTCGTGTATGTAGATTCTCCATATAATTTTTAGCCCAATCAGTACTAGAAATTGAGTCTTTTTGTTTTAATGTCTGTTCTTCCAAAGCAAGAAGCTGCTCATATGTATAACTCTCAAACTTACTGGGATGCCTTAATGAGAACTTTTCCATGTCTTTTTTTTCTTTGTTCGTCAGCTTAGGGATTTTAGTAACTTTATAAGTCAGAGGTGTATTATCTTCTTCAATTTTTTTTACCTTTTTAGAATATTTATATCGTATATAGTCATAAGTGTCTTTTACTTTTTCCGTTTTTTTTCGTTGCCATTCTATGAAATGTTTTTCATTCAATAATGGCTTTGAAAGATTCTCAAAAAATGATTCCTCTTCCTCGGGAAGTTTAGAAACCTGAAATCTGTGTCCTATTTTCTCCACTAAACTTGACACCATTTTTCTTTCACGTTTAATGAAATCTGTACGATCCCTTTTGTCTAAATGGAGAAATAATTTATAAAACAATCGTAGAATACAAGCACTTTTACCATTCATAATATTTTCTACGTCTAAGTTATCTAGGTGGATGTTTATTCCATGTAACCATTGTTTAATATACATCCAATTATTTTTTACATCTTCGGGGTTATTACCGGATCTTATCATAAAGTATTCCTCTCCGACTATAACCCCGTAGCTAAGGAGAACCCCAGCAATCATGTATCCATTTTTCATCATATCTCCGAAGGCCTCAGCCTCCCACGTAATTGGTCTTTGAAGTCTTCCTGTCAACCATTCTTTTAATATTTCTGCCATTGTTAGTAATTTTTTAATTAATTAGTAGATGATTTTAGAAATTCTTTACAAAAGTACAATACATTCGGTGACATTTAAATTTCAAAAACTGCTGTCACATTTCGTTAGTTGAATAGGTGCAGACAGCTAAGCCAATGTTGGAGTATTAGAACCTTTTTGCCTCGACCAGTGGCATAGACCAACACGCAGCGCAGGTTCGAAATTCGGTTACTTTGTGCTTACGGTAGGTTACCGCCCGTAGCAAATTCAAGTCAACATTATCGTACACACAACACTAATGACTTAATGGATTTTCGAAGACAACAAATTCTTATACGACCCACTAGCAGTGGGTTTTGGAGATATTTTATTTAGTCTTCAAGATCCAACAGTGGATCTGCGTGGTGGGTCTAAGAAGACGAAGTGGTTTTAACCACAGATCTAGGATCCCGCTTGCGCTATCTACCTAATTCTACGGTTACAACAATGTACCTACCCGTAACGAAAAAGAACAAGAGATGCACCATATGCCTGTGAAACCTAAGCTTTAAGCTTGCGTACGCAGACGCGGATGCCCGCAACTGGTCTACCAGCCTCGCGTGGAGGTTCGTAAGAACAAATTGCAGATGTATGGCGCGTCTTTCCGCGATGGGTCTCCGCTTAGGAGTCCGCGAGTATGCATTTTTGTATCTGCACCTTGTCATTTACTGCTGCAGCATAAGGCAGTGCAGTGCACCCCGTAAATTCCTTGCGAGTTGGAGTTCACTAACATCCGTGGATTTCATGCGAACCTCTGTCCACCATCACTTTGAGACGGATGTGACGAGAGTGTCTCCGTGGTGTTCCTCACGGAGACACAAATACGCCGCCCTAATGACAGATCTTACCTGTTACACCGACTATATCATCGAGGAGTTCCCGAACGCTAAGCTGGTGTGTGTGTCGTGGGACTTCAATGACCACTACGCTGAATGGCTAGAGAGAGCCCCTTAGGACCAATTATGCAGGACGAGCCGCCCACGAGTTCACTCTCTCCCACTGTGTCTCCCAGAATGTATACGGGGTCACACACGAATACCAGACAGGTCCGATCACGCAATCGCTTTCCTGGATTTACAGCTGCCGAGCCGCCCCCAGTACAGTGTGTCGGTAGGCACCCCCCTGGGTATGTGTACATCGTCGCTGGTTTTCAAATGCTACATCTAGGGTATGCTGCTACTACTCGTCCACAGACTGGGACGGTCTTCGCGATACCGTCCCCTGAAGCCAGTGCTACTTTACAGAAAAGGCTACATCGGATAGCGCCTCTGCTGTTGCTGGTAGTAAAAGATAGTTAAATATATGTGGTGTTTGGTATTAAACCTCATTATAGTTTTTATTTTTAAAGAAGTAGGATGACAACTCGCAGATGGAGTGTCAGGGGGTTGATAGAAAAAAGGACGTACGATGAAGTTACTTGTTTATATGTAATATCCAGTGACCTCAGTGTCAGAAATGCATTTCAAAAAATATAATCGAACTGTTCGATTATAAACTATATGTATATATATAAACTATAACTATCAACTATACTATTATTATATAAACAGCTTCCCGCTATTTATTGACAATTGTTGTCAAGGGTTACGGTTGTTTAAGCAATCAAAATTTTTTGGCCTAAATATGCCTAAATGTGCAATAAAAGTTTGCAGAAACTACACAGGACGACTAAAAACAACCAGCAAAGTCACCTACCATCTGTAAGTAACTCATTATTCAACATAATTTTATATTTAAATAATGTGTAATTTATAATTGTCATTTTTGTTGGTATTGTCAGTTTCGAATTCAAAATGTCCGATTTATATTAATAGAAATAGGTGTTGGATAAGTCATAAGAAAATACAGATACATAAAATAAATAATTTGAAAATCTTCTTCTTTGAGTCAATGACTACAGTATCTCTTTTCTGCTAGACCTTCCCAGCCCAATAGTTGGCCACGGCCACGGCGTTGTCCGTTGCTCCATATAAGTCCTCGACAGTGCAGGTGGAAGGGCACAGTGGGCAAAAGAGCAAGTGGGACATGGAATGGTATGGGGCACCGCAATCGCAGGACACTCGCGACTGGTCAATTTAGCCCCACTTTGCCATGTTTTCCTTACAGCGGTCAACTTGTGTCCGCAGGCGATTCAATGACTTCTAAGTTGGCCACTGGAGATGATGTCTAGGCGGCAGGTTTTCTTTCGGTGTGATAAAACCTGCCGGAACTGGATGTTTTTCGGCCTACGTTTGCTCTCTCGCCCGCCGCGGGACGCTGTTTGTGGCAGAGGTCGTCCTCAAGAAGCTGCGGTGACACTTCTCCACTGCACAAGCTATGTCCCGTCGAACTTCCGGGGGGGCTATGCCTGCCAGAGGATATATAAGATTGAGTGGTGTAGGTTTGAGGCAGCCCGTAATTATCCTACACGTGTCATTTAAAGCCACATTGACTTCCTTCGCGTGGGCTGAACGGTGCCACACTGGGCACGCGTACTCTCCCACGGAGAAGGACAAGGAAAGTCCGGTTGTACGGAGAACGTGAGGAGACGCACCCCAAGAAGCCAAAGCGAGACGCCTCAACAGATTGTTCCTGGTCCCTATTTTTAGCTTCGTGTTGAAGCAGTGACTTCGGAAAGTCAGCGCTCTGTCCAGGGTAACACCAAGGTAGCGCGGTTTCGGACAGTGCACAATATTGACACCTTGCCACGGTAGCTTCAGAGTTCTAGTTGCCTCATGATTGCGGAGGTGAAACCCACACGATTTTGAAAATGGTCAAGAGTGAGTCGCTAATATGTAGTAACAAGTGTATAGTGATGTACTTAGAAAGGATGATACGTTAAGTTTATCCAATAAAAACCGGCCAACTGTCGGGCAAGGTTTTTGGTATGTTAAGTAAGAATTTCGTGTCCATTTCGCAATCCAATATGGCTGCCAAAATTAAAAATTTAAATATTAAAGTTAAAAAAAAAATGAAAAATGAAAAATTAAACATTAAAAATAAAAAGTTGAAAGTTAAAAATAATAAGTTAAAAGTCAACATTTAAATAATAAGTTAAAAGGTCCTATATAAAATGGGAAAATTAGAAAAGTTTCGTTAGCTGGCACCACTATACACCCACACAACGTCAAACAAGGCGAGTGTATGACATACGCTCACGCACACTAGCATGCGTAAGCTGAACTGTTTTTATTGTAGTGATTGCTTGGTGACGCGCCATCTAGTATATAGTTCATCTAAGGTAATACATTGGTGATAAAATAAGAAATTAAATATAAATAATCCAAAACTCCAAATCAATTTAATTGTTCACATATCCCACATATATGTAATTATTACATCCCTTGCACTGAAGTCGCAAACATCCTCAAAAGTTCTGGTTCAGGCGAAAATGTGCCGAGGCTGTTCCGGCGGTGCATGACCCGCACTTAGGCCGCCTACAATAGGGCTACTAGATCGTGCGGCATGGTCTTGCACTCTTACCTTTAAATTCAAGATGACGGATAATGCAACCAACTGAAAACCACGCAATTTAGACTTCCAGACCAGAGTGACCTCCAAATTCCGAAAGAACATACCTACTTAATTTTTTTCCGGATTGACTCAAAAGTTTAGGCCTCATTTAATCTTTGATAAAGATTAGTGCGAGTTCATGCATTTTGTGCCGGATTTCTAGCTTACCATGGCTTGAAGCATGGTCTCCAGCGAGATAGTAGTCACGCCCAGACCCACGACGAGGTCCCGGATGGCGCTGATTCGTCCACGCCGAGCACTCTACCAACCACCAAATTATAGAGCGCATACTATGCGATGCGTCGCCCGACATTTGGCCGATTTCAATAGTGTCAATTATATTACGATAAAAAAATCATAGTTGCGTAAAAAAAACCAAAAAATTTATTGCAAGAAACATTAAATGGCAACACAAAATCGCAAATGTCATTCCGTATTGACACAAAGGCCTTTGAAACCATACCAAAAATACTCAAAAAAAAAAAAAAATGTCATTCCGTATTATGACTTTTGTGATGTTTATTTTCACTGTTTTTTATGTATATTTGTTCAATTCAAACACGATCTAATTCAGGATGAAATGTAATGAATTCCAAAAAAGTGTATGTAATATCCCAAATGACACTTACTACTTAGCGTAATTGCGTAGTCACACTAGTCACTTACTATCATAGTCATAACCATGTACCTACGTTGTTCACAGAAATCTCGTCATATGAATCTGGAGAATTTAGATAAAGCATTACACGATTTGGGCATGCTGAGTGCAATAACTGAAGCACGTAGCGAGTATTTACGTGAATCGAAATCTGATTACAGCGTGATGCGGCTAAACAGTCGATATGTATCTAACGTGACGGTGGGTTATTGTATGAAACGAGCGACAAACAAAAACAGACTCTGCCCATACGTGTTACCAATTAGACACAGAACTAAGAGTGAAAATTCAGACGCTATTGGTAGTGAGTTGAACGACAGCGCTTGCGAATACAACAGTTTACTAGAGCCTTCGACAAGCGGCTACTTTCACGAGTGCGCCAAGAGCCCGGCGAAACGATGTCAGTCATTGGAGAATCTTAATTTATCTGTGGAGTCTGGGCCAGGTGGTGAAGTATCCCCTGATATGGATTGTGTCTCAACACGAATCCAAAAGTTGCAAGTTGATGAATGACATCCATTCTGTTAGAAACACTCAGAAATCTAGTGTGTACCTTCAAATGGCATTTGCTCCGAGTTGGAGCATCGAAGGTCAGAATTAGTAGTATTCAAATGATTCAATATGATGTGGATAATGTATTTTCAGTGTATTTGTACTGTTGTATGGATAATGTGTAGAAGCTGATCATAAATGTTCCTAGAATATTGGTGTAACTGACTTAATTTTGCATGTATTGTCCCAACGATTTATTAATGATATTAGTGCAGCTATTATTGTATTGATGTTTAAGCAAATTGCTCAAAAGAAAATTTGTCAGAATTGGTACAAATTTTAATTATATTTAATCACATTAGAGAAATATTTGAAAATTTGATGTGTTTCTTGTTGATAAGATTATAATAATTTTGATGGTTACCATTTCATAAACACAGTCGTTTTAGAACAAAATATGTTTTCATGTCACATAATATGTCATATCCTACATCGTTTAACTTATTTTAATTATGAGTTATTGTGTAACAAATAAGAAATAAGTAACTTTTATGATACATTTATAAATGTTAGTAGCAAATTATAGTAGAAAATTTGTGTGTGAATATATTAAAAGACTGTTCAAAGATCTCATTTCAATTACATAATTATTATAATTGAATTGTCTTTTGAATGAACACTCATAATTTATTTTGTGAAACAACACAATGTGACTTAGGGAATGATACTTATGTTTGTTTACATATTTTGTTACTTTGTTCATATTAATTTAATAACAAATATTTGAAATAAATATTGCTTTTATTAATAAAACACCTGTTTTAATGTTATTTTCTCCAACATGCTTTCGATGGACATGTTTCATACATATTTGGTCTGAAATTTGAAAGTCTGCCAAATCAAATCTGTACCTGGTTCTGTTAGAACTAATCCTTACTAGCAATAATCTCACACATTTGCTGCCATAATAAATATATTGTTGCAGCAAATGTGTCTTTGTAAATAAGAATTGTATCTCTTTTTAATCAATCAAGTTAAGTGAAAGGATGCTTTGGTACTTTAGTTTAAATCTCTGGGGCACATTTTCATTTTGGTTCAATACAATTAAAAGTATTTTTGCTTGGTATTTTGTATTTAGAGCACACTGGATGAGCAAAAAATCACTAGTGATTCTGAGAATAGACTTCTATACTTTAAGGATTATTTAATAAAATTATTTTTTTTGAACTGGATGTCGAATGTTAAAAAATAAATATAGTTATTAATTTTGGATTAAGTCTAGGTACCTACCTAAGCTGACATCTCGTTGTTGTTTTGATAGTTATTTATTTTAATTTTTATATTTCTATTCTGACATGCTTATTATTATTTTTTTAATATTGTTCGTAATCTTATTGACATTATGACATTATGATACGAGTATATCTTTATTTCGAACACAATGTAAGAATTGTTTGCGAATAAATAAATACAATACAATACAAAACCGGAAGTTGAGCTAGTTTCTAAACCGGAAGTGCTAGAGCTCCAATTTTTTAGCATGGTTCCAGTTATAGTATGTTCTGAGTCGATATACGTAGTTGGTTTTTCTATATCGTTTACCGTTTGACCGCTAGAGGGTGTTAACAGACGGACGGTCAAATTATAAGACTTCTTTTTTTTTTGCTTAAGCAAAGTATAGAAGTCTAAAAGCTCTGCCTTCTGGGCAAACACTTGCGAGCAGTGGCTCACAAAAGTTTTATGAGAATTTATCACCTGTAGGTACTATTGGCAAGTAGTCACTGGAAACACGCTGTAAAATATTGTAACGTTACTGTTGTTCTGTTTTTTCCTAGTTGTTACAAATCCGAAGCCAAAGAGTATATAACCACTATGGTTACCCATGTAAGTGAGCTGAACCTAAACAACTCTGGCGCTAACTGTAAGAGCAAAGCATCATCGAATCGATAGATACTTATTGCAATAAATTTGGGTGACCACGTGAGCCTGAGGATGGCGGGATAGCACCCGCCGTCCATACAGAAGCAGGCTAGAAGATTAGGTCAGATTCACTGATCGACGCGGGATAACACCCGACCCCAACGACGCGGGATTCTCATCCCGACCAAACCCCCGTAGAGGCCACACAGGTGGTCTATGGCCGCCGGGCGACACTAGAAATACCTTCTGCGTGTGAGCCAGAGACGGCAACGGCCGTGGGAGCGGCCGCAGCCTTGGTCCGAGGATTTAAAAAAAAAGTGACCACGTGACTATAGTTAAAGCGGCCCGATGCGTATGCGTAGACGCGGTTTTTAATTCGTATACACAAACATACGTTTGGCGTCGTTGCGGTTCCAGTGTCCTGTACTTGAAGCCTTAAGGGACCCACACACTAATAGATCGCCCGCAGGCCCTCTGCGGATAACGACCTGTCAATTGGTTGATAAGGTTGAAATTGGCTACGGAATCGAAAAAAGACTGAACGATCTGTTACTGTGGGGGCTGCGTTAGTCTATTTCAACCATAAGTCCTCCTACGGGAGCCTAGTCTATGGTCTCAATTATTTTAACGGGCAAGGTGTGGACACGTGTTACGTGCGGGGTAACCGCAGGTATTCGCTTAAAAATAAAAATAATTTAACTTAAAGTTCATTTATTCGCAGCCATGAAGTATGTAACACTTATTATAAATAACAAAAAATCACTGTAAATAATATTGCATTATGACTGTCTGTGTCGGGCGCCATCTTGGAACGCCCTATTATAGCGCTTTTACTTTTAATTGTTTCATTTTAGGATTTTTGCGCTTTTGTTGGCGTTTTTGTTCCTTCAGCTCCCAACGACGTTGCTTTTCGGGATCATCTTCCTGTAACATTTTATAGAAATAATTATGTTTCAATATACAAAAATACATAATATTCTAAATCGTTCGGTATGTTTTTATCTGGTAACCCCAGTAAAACTAAACAAGTAAAAAATGGCTCAAAAGCCTCAGTACCCACGTCAAAGCTAGGTATTTAAAAAAATCGACCATTAGCGAGATGGACCCTCGTGCGAAGACGAAGGGTTCCATAACATAATTTTTTTTCTTCTATATTTGAGGCGATACAAAGTTCGCCGGGATAACTAGTTATTTTTAATACCGAGCAAAAAGTTTCTTTTCTTTCCCAAGAACCCAATAATATTTTATATTATTAAGAAAGAAATTATAAATAGATCACAAAAACTGATGTCATCGGCGGGACTCGAACCCACGGCCTTTTCCTAACAGGGGGATTGATCTGACCACTGAGCTACGATGACCACTACCGACGACATCGAATTTTTGCTTCATATCATATTCATAATTTCTACATCGCGCTATTAAGGTTAGCGTTGGATCCACCTACCGGAGTTCTACCGAACTAACGGTACCAGTGTATCGTGTTACAACGATATTTAAACACTGAATTTTTAGATGAATCCTTACCAAATCCATATATTTTTGTATTTTAAAGCAATGAGTTTACTTAAACTATTCTAAGGCCGTGGGTTCGAGTCCCGCCGATGACATCAGTTTTTGTGATCTATTTATAATTTCTTAATAGTTTAAGCAAACTCATTGCTTTAAAATACAAAAATATTTTATATTATATAAATATTTTAAGTATTTCTTATATTGTTGTTATAGCGGCAACAATAGTAGATTTTATGACAAGGGGATAAAATGTTATATTGTTGCCGAAGGCGCTATTTAGAATCCAGAGCGAAGCGAAGGATTCTAGAGTATAATCTCGAGCGTAGCGAGGGTTTCTAAAGTAGAATCCTGAGCGTTGCGAGGGATTCAAAGTACGTCGCCTTAGAAAAAATAATTTTACTCTCGAGTCGTAAATATTACTTTTCATCACATTCTATGAAAAAAAAAAAAAGGAACTAGCGATGAGAAAAGTTCGCAATTTTTTGCACTGTCCATAGACAATTTTTTGCATTGATAAATCACGGATACTGAACTGTCTTGGAAGCTTCAATGATATGTGTGAATCGACCTTAATGCACACGATAGACTTAAACTACACCGTAATTTATGTAGAGATCTACTGACTACATAAATTACGGTGTCTTCGGACAAAAGTCCGACAGAAGACAGAAGTCGTCTGTGGGGCCCATTTTTTTTATTCTGCGGCCCAAGGCTGCAGCCTCTCCTACGTCTGTAGAGCACTTAACTAACCGCGAGTATCCTCTCCTTCTCCAGCTTCCTCTTGTCCTCCCTGCGCTGCGCCGCTTGCTCCTGCCTGGCGGCGTGCGCCCCGCGCAGCCACGCCTCCGCCACCTTCTGGCGACGCTTCTCGCACTTTGCCAATGCCTGGAGAAAATACATTTTATAAAATTAACGTCAAAAATTGACACAAAATTGAAATGTTAATGCACTTCGGTTGCAAAGGATTCAAAACACTGATTTACCTATACACGAATATTTTATGACTACCAGAAAAATTTCAGGGCCTCATCTAGAACGTATGTATTTCAATATATATGGAATAATACAAATACCCAACCATACAAAAAAACAAAGTTATTAACGTTTTTAAAATCTCAAAATACGTGCGTCACGCATGGACACCACCATTTTATTTTACGCACAATGTTTGATAGTAAATAGGTCGTACCTATAACCTCGAAACATGCCGAGGACGGCCGACTTTGCACGATATTATTGCGATCACTTTATTATTGCGATGCGAGCGAGACGCCACAGTCTTCAAGGTCAAACACAACTACGATTATTGTATGGTTAAGGTAACCTATACCTAATTACTAAAATTTATTTTACGATTCCATATCCCCCCATATCCGCAATTACTATAGTAAGGTATTAAATGGTTAAGTAAGAGGTCAAATTACCTACCTATCTAGCAGATAAAACAGGATAGGTAGGTTTCACCTAGGTACTGTTTCATTAAGAAATTTTAAAATTAGGTACCTAATCAACTGGCAGGTACTAAAGAACTTGGAATAGTAAATTGGCTTAATGATTAATTTATGTATTTAATACGTGAAAGACTTACCACTACAAGTACTTTAGTTGTTGCTCGAAATGTCCTCCGTCATTTTGGATGCATAAGCGAGCCCGTTTTAATAAGTTCGATTTCAAACTGAGGAGAATGTCTCTTTGTTGCCGGATTTCATCGAAGGTGTCAATTATCCTTTGTCGGAGGTCCTCACGGGTGTTGGGTTCACTGACATACACTCTACGTTTCACTTCACTCCACATGAAAAAGTCCATTGGCGTCAGATCCGGGGACTGAGCGGGTCACGCGACCGGAGCACCTCGTCCAATCCACCTGCCTTCAAATTGCGTATTGAGGTAGTCTCTTACCGCGATGTGGTAGTAGGGTGGAGCACCATCTTGTTGGAACCAGAGGTCTCGCAAGTTTGCGAGTGGGATATCATCCAACATGGTTGATACCATCGTTCTCAACAGCTCCAAATAGGTTACGCCCGTTAGACGTCCCTCGATGAAGAATGGATCCACGATGTTATCATTTAGGACTCCGGCCCACACGTTCACACTAAATCTATGTTGAAATGAATGTTGTCGCGCCAACTTGGGATTCCTGATTGACCGCCAATGTTCGTTTGTTGGTTGAAAACCCCTATTCTTGTAAACAAACATTCATCACTGTAAAGGACGCTGGTATCCGGATGAAGAATCACCCAGTTGCAGAATGCAATCCTGGGTGCTCGGTCGATTGTTGTCAGCTCTTGGACCTTTCTGTAGTGATAAGGGTGCATACCAGCCGAGTTCACAATTTTCCAAGCACAGTGCTGGCTGATGCCAAATCGACGTGCCCCATCGTTCGTACTTCGTCGCGGATCTTCCTCAAAAAAACTCGAGCACCTCATCGTACAAGTTCTGCGGATAGGCTGGTCTACACCGGCCTTGTGCGTGCGTAGGTACGTGAAATGAGCCGTGATCTAACAGACGTTGGTAGACACTTAACATTGTGGAGTAATTTGGCTGTCGGGCATTCGGGTAGAGATCGCGTAACCAGCACTCACATTTTCACCGGATATAAAATATGTACGTAACATTAATGCGTATTCGCGATTGGTAAATTGGTACGCCATCTCGATAGTATTAGTTGGGATTGATCGAAAGGGAAGCGTGCGCGCATCGAGATGTCACAACCGGAACTGCATTTATAATTGAAATAATTTGGCATGCAAAGGGCGCGTGGCCGTGAACGCGTTGCGGTACGTGGGGAGGCGGGGTGACGACGCGCCGCGCGCCGAATGAATGAAAGAAATATAGTAAATTATTTTACGTAGTGAACAAGTATTATGTGTTTTTAAGGACAAAAATGACATAACTCCTTTATTCTTTTTTTTGGCATGGATGGGTTTAGTATCGAATACCTATCACTTCCCTGAAAATTTTCTGGTAGTCATAAAATATTCGTGTATACCTTTAAATTTTTTATTGGATTTTCAATAGAATAGTGTAATCCGCAATGTTGAGTGAAACATCAATTACAGCACATGAAGTTACTGATCAATATTCATTTATTTGCATAAACTTTACGGTGTTTTGTTCAATTTTGTTCTGATTGTCATGACTGACAATTTGTGACGTCAGACCCATATCCCGGAACACACAATACACATACAGACAGCCAAACAAAAGCAAAATGTCCTCGATCGCGCGGTCAATCGATCGATTGTCAAGAAGTCTACTCACCTCCTTGCTAAGCCGCAGTCTCTTCAGCTTGTCCATGAGGTAGAACACGAGCTGCAGCAGCGGCCTCACCTCCTCGCCGCCCCCCTCGGGCCCCAGCGCCAGGCTCACGAGGAGCACGCGCTCGCAGTCTGGAGGCTTAGGAGTTGCACCTTCCCTGGTAATATTAACCAACTGGTGGTCACCCATATGGTCGAACCGTAGACCTCATGAACTTTAAAAAAAGCTTCCCCCACTAAAGCCATCAAAAGCTTCAGGCTTTTGTCAGAGCCTCATCAGTCTGCTGGTGTACCCCGTGCAAGTGAGGATATCTTGATAAGTAAACTGGCCCCTTTTTCTGGCCCCTTAGCCCTATTTGCACCATGAAAGGGAGACTGCCCATCTTTCAAGACTCCACCAGCCCAAGACCTCGAAAATTGCGATCATATTTTAAATGTGCGATTTAAGGTGTCGATACAGAGTCATCTGAGTGCTCCGTTGACGTGGTCGGTAGTGCATCGACTTTGGACTCCGGAGTTTCGGGTTCGATCCCTGGGTCGAATCCAATATTTGTGTGATCCACAAATGTTTGTTTCGGATTTTGGGTGTTTTCTATGTATATTATGTATGTATTTAGAAATATTTAAGTATGTTTATCAGTTGTCTAGATCCCACAGCACAAGCTTATAGCTTAGTTTGGGCTAGATGACGTTGTGTAGCGTCGCGTAGCGGTCGGAGCTCCTTATCAGGTGACTCAAATGCAACTCGATGTGAAATTGTTTCTCGACAACTACCCAACCGATTTTCATGATTTTTTCACTCAAAAATCAAGCATTCTCAGGAGCAGGTTTTGTTCGAGATCGAATTTTGATTTAGGACCCTCAAAAAAAGTTATTGACCAAAAATATGACAATAGTCGCTTCGCTCAATTGCATGCTGCAGCGCAGTACCACGGCAGCGACCGCAGCGAGTAGTTTATCTACTAGCAGTTGTCATAGTGGTTAGTTCCTTAACTGCTTGAGATGGCTCTGTATTGACGCTGTCTCTGGGGAAAATTAGAGACAGAAAAGAGAAAGGGGTTTCGGGAGGTATTAAGTCCGACATGACGGACAGTGCGGGAAGTAGACCATGCTTGTCACCCGAAGTGGCTTTGAGATTTATTGCCAGATTCTTATTGAGATGAGGATAACTTGGACTTTGATAAAC
This sequence comes from Nudaria mundana, assembly GCA_963556515.1. Classification (NCBI taxonomy): domain Eukaryota; kingdom Metazoa; phylum Arthropoda; class Insecta; order Lepidoptera; family Erebidae; genus Nudaria; species Nudaria mundana. The sequence goes on along the minus strand of OY748305.1, from coordinate 4,558,497 downwards.
CCGTTTTTGGTCTCTATATTGCAATGTTTGAACTAAAAAGAGAAAAAATTGGAAAAGGAAAAGGACTTTGAAGAGGATTAAGAAGTGGTGTCTTACTTAATCTGTTTACAGTGTAATTTACACCCAAAGTTTAGTACTATTTGAAAGATAAAGAGAGAGGGACCAAACAGGGAAACAAGGAAAAACTGGAAAAGGAAAAGAAAGGGAGTATCAAGGGGGATTAAGGAAGGGGGAACAAGAAGTGGTGTCTTACTCGATCTGCTTAGATCCTAAATATCTATCTAGGTAGAGCACTAACGCAACGGTCACCCTCTTGTCCAGTAATCCCGCAGTCGCAGCGTCCGTCTCCGACATGAGGGACAGTGAGGGAGGTAGACCATGTTTATGATGCAGATTCTTACGAGGTAATGATGACTTGGGTCCTAGACCTTGATAACCCTTTTTTGCCTCTCTATAGCACTATTTGGGAGCTCGAAAAAGAGAAAAATTGAAGAAAGAAGACAATTGAGAAGTGGTGTCTTACTTAATCTGTTAAGACCCAAAGTTGAGCACCTTTTGAACACTAAAGGGGAGCACGCAAGGAAACGAAGAAGAACTGGAAAAGAAAGGGAGTTTCAAGGGGGATTAACAAGAAGTGGTGTCTTACTCGATCTGCTTAGGTCCTGAATATCTGTCGGAGATGTGTATGTACTGCACGTGCTGGTGGTAGAGCTCTAACGCGGCAATGACCCTCGTGTCCAGTATCCCCGCGGTCGCCTCGGCCGTCTCCGACATGACGGACAGTGCTAGAGGAAGGCCATGCTTGTCGCCAGCACGACGCTCCGGGCAGAATACACTCTGGAATGACATGTGGACTGTGAACCGGTATCCGGTACTATGTCAAGACAACTGTTTAGGATAAAGAAGAAACTCGATACTAGGTCTATTAAATAAATATACGTAGTTTTATGAATTCATGAGTTATTGAAAACTAGTAACTGTTATTACTATAGTGTTTCTCAGATACGAAGAGTACGGTGACGTTAGCGCTGTGTTCGGCGCCACTGGAAATAACTTCTGGTGAGTACCAGAGACGCCCGCGGCAATGGACATAGGAGCGGCCGCGGTCTCGTGGAATTAAAAAAAAGGCCCTGTGTTCGGGTAGCGTGCTTTCGCGCTGCTAGTGCACTACGGTTACGATCACGTTTATCTCATAAAATATTTTTATGTTCTGCTTTTTAGTATTTCTGGTTATAGAAGCAACAGATATACATCTTCTGAGGAATTTTCAACTTTCTTACTATCACGGTTCATGAGACGGACGGACGGACAGCGAAGTCTCAGTAATAGTATTCCCGTTTTACCCTTTTTTACGGAACCCTAAAAACGTTCCGCGTTCCTCGGTTCGCCTTGGTATTTGACCTTAATTACATTAGTTACGTCGTCACACATCCATATCACATATTTCGTTCGACTCATATATTATGATAATTGTTTTAGACGAGCAATTAGACGTAAGACGTAATTTTTTAACATCTTTTTTTTATTTTTTTTTTTAACTTCCAACGTGAGTGTGTAGCCCCAGTATTATGACTAATACCAAACGTCATCGGAACTTTCCTACCTATAATACAGTATAGCATAGTTAGTACAAATTTGAGTTGACTTTGCCGCCAAATTGAGAGGTATTTGACATGGGATGACATGCATCTTGCGTGTGTCTGTGTGCGATATGGTCATGTCATATACATACCAAGTCCTGCATCTCTTTGGCGAGCTTGGTGGCGATCTTCTTCTGCGCGATGCAGAGCACGAATGGGTCGCTGTCGTCTTTGCCAAGTTCTACCCGTAGCAGTAAGGTGTCCGGACTGGGACGTACTACGTTTAGCATCACGTGGACTAAATCTTGACGCTACCGAACATACCACACAATAAAGGCTCATTTCAATATTTAATCTCAATCCGCATTTTGCTACCAGGGATTGACAATTCAATCAGTTCCTGTCAATATGAATCACCAAAACTATAGTCTTGGACTGGACTCGAGCCAGCGACTGGAGGAACGTTCTACCAACTGACCAAGACACCACTAGCCCAAGATATCTAATTTTGTGATCATATTGTGTAAATATCGCGATTTACGGCGTCGCCAGAGCGCCATCTACCGGTAGTTGAAGAACTAACTACTATGGTAGGCTGTGCGTAATGTTGCAATTACGTTTAGACACAGCTAGAGGGCTCTGATGGCAATCAATTAATATATTTTATAAGCAGTGAAGTAGAAGTATTATGCTAACCTTTTCTTACCTATATAATTTTTAAAAATTTGCGAAATATTGCCCGAGATTGAATATTGAAACTGGCAGTAAATCCCATTTCTAAAGGAGAATGACCAGTTCTTCATACATGGCCAACAACTTTCGACTCGATTACTCAAACTATATTTATTAATATAGGTTATAGAATAACACTTATTAACGTCAGCACATAAGAATTTACATTTAAAGCCAGATTCGCAAAACAATGGTGAAGACAAAGAGAAAAGAACCTGGCAATAAAAACTCCCGGCCACTCTTTTCCAATCATCAGTAACTACATTCATAGTATAATACACAAAGTATCCAGTAAGTATGCTGCAACAAACTATATTGATGATGTTTTTTATTTATTTCTAAGCTTGTGCTTGCTTTCGACCACACGAAAGCAAGCACAATCGTTTTAATATAGTTTAGTTCTGACAATATGAAACCGGTTTTTTTCGTTAAAATAATTGTTCAAGTGTAAAGTACAAACCTTGATAAGTTTGAGTGTAAGTAACATCCCCTCGCAGCACACCCTGCCACTACACCACATGGTGAAGCAGTGCTCCGCCTCCCGGCGCCACCCGCGCTCGTCACTCGCCGCTACTATATCTAAACCTGATTCCCCTGCGAAGTGGATGGACAGACTGGTTAGGGGCGAGGCAGACATATTGCAACCTCATAACCCGAGCGAGTAAAGCGAACGCAGTCTATACTGTCTGTGAGTTACTAGCGACCACATTTTATATTCAGTAGGAATGGAATGAAATCACAATAACAGGTTATAAATCACGTGATTTCACCAATCATAGATCACTGCAGCGACTGGACTGGGATTGTGATTGTAAACAGTGATTCGTATCGTATCGCAGTTCACACCGTTCTTCGGTGACTGAAGTGAACAGTGAACAGTGATTTGTATCGATATCGTATGTATCGCAGTTACCGTTCTTCGGTGACCGTTAATGCGCAACAGCTGAGGAACCGGGTGCGACAGAGATAAACATATTTTTATGGTGTACATAATGTTGTAAATGTTGTTATGGTTAATTAAAGTAAAAATGAATCTTATTTTATTGTTTCGTTACAAAATTTATTTTTTAGGTACGCATATTTTCTTAAGATACGAGTATAATATTCCTTCATCCCAAAATATCCCGGCCCGTATTACGGTTTTTATTTTTGTTTTGTTCAATACGAATAAAATTGTATTGTGTTGAAGGTAGACCACAGATTAGATAAGAGATTTGTTGAAGACGTCTCGCCTCTTTCAGAATTGACACACAGATATGATGGATGTCGTCCAACTTTGGATTACCAAATGGATTGAGATCCATTGATCGCTATATACTATGTAAATAGAAAGACATCGATCAAATTCCGATTTATCTGGGCACAAAACATTCGAATGTTGAAATCAGTAACTTATGTCTATGGTTGAAATCTTAAAAAACAAGTTATTTATATAAAAACGTTTCCCTCATAGAAATAAATGTTTTTTGGTTTGGTACACCTGTTTTCATGATGAATATGTATTACAGAGCTAAAAGTGAAGTGATATTTTATCCAAATAAACCTGTCAAATAATGAAATTTCGGTGTCCCTTTTTTACTCTATGGTGAAATATATTTTTACTCTATGGTATTGTCCATGCTTAACCCCGGCTCCACACATTTGTCCCAACGTTGCTTGGTATAATCATTAAGTACGTAAAAATATCCAAAACTAGACCGTACCAGCATGAAATTAGGTTTATTTTTTATACGTGCTTGACGTGAGACTGAACAATAAAAGTTGTTCGTCACCGGGACCTAATGGATGAAATACACGTAACGGCATACTTGTGCAAACCTAGTATAAGATTGGGTGTGCGCAAGTATACTGTTACGTGTATTTCATCCATGAGATTCCCAAACGCCAGCTCCACACGTTCGTGCCAACTTTGGCGTCAATTGCATTGGCCCAAAGTGTAGATCTAGGAAATGGCATTGGCACCAACGTTAAGGCGAGCGTTGATAGTTGACCGTCTAAGAGGAATCTTTTGAAAATTTGATCTGTCCACGTTTGCGCACAATATAGAATAAATTTGGACTAGTACTGAAGCACCTCAGAGCAATTTAGATTTCTGCATCAGATATCTTCACATTGGCCGGCCGCTACGCCAAATTTATAGGCACATCCACATGTACCAATGTTGCAAACCTATAAATTTTTCAGTCAACTGTACAGTAATAATAGCATAACCTCGATTTCACGCACGATTATCACTAGGAAAATAGAAATCACTATCACTGTGCATTTTTTTTTTTTTTACTACTACTCACTGGTAGACTAATCACGGCATTCGACTAATCACTGGTGAAATCACCGTGACTGGAAACAATAATATCGTGATATTATAGTGATTTTAAAATCACAATCATTTCCATGCCTAATATTCAGTCTCTAAGAAATGTGGAGTACCTAGATTTAAAAAAAAAATGTTTCATCGTCAGATTTTTTTAATGGGGGTGGAGGAAATGGACGGGAAAATCCCCAAAAAATGTTTTTAATGATCGCAAGTCTACGGTTTGATCAAAAATCTTTGGATGATAAGAATATTTTAAATTAAGGAACACCTGTGTCAAGTTTCGTCGAGATCAAACAATTTTGAACAATTCTTCGATTCGTGGAGATCGTATAATTTTAAACAATTTTGCCTTCATATGTGTGTGTGTTCCAAAGAATCAATTTCGTTTATTCAGTTTAGGCACATAAAGAGGACATATGTATAATATTTTATTTAGTTTATTTATTTTCTTAATATCGCATTGATACTGATATTGATATTTAAAATGCCATCATACTGTGCTGGTAAGATACTGCATGGGTGCGCCATTTTCAGTGTTGCCGGCCTCCTCTAAAAACCAGCGCTGGCAAATGTGGGTCTGTCCACGTCAGCACAAGCTGAGAGGAGACCAAATTCCACGCAGATGTGGCACGTACTAGCATACAACCGACGGTTTTTTTTTGCGAACTAAACACATTTTCTTTCTTCTTAATGAATGTCAATATACAATACAATTTCATGTCAAGCAATAATATAAAAATACTGAAATAAGTACATAAATAAACTATTTGAAAATCATTCTTTCGCTGGTAGGTAAATGATACATTTTTTTTCTGTTGCGGGCGCAACCCATACACACAGATGAAAGCAAAATTGTTGAGTCATACTGAACAATTTATCGAAATGTAGATATTTCGCTTGCTCGGTCAATTATAAAGAGGTAAAGTTTATATGCTTGTTATAGGGGGTATCTCTGGATATACTGAACCGATTTTGAAAAAATCCTTCACTAATATTGTAGATGTATTAACTATCCCAGACGGCTATTTTAAACTACTTTTGTCCGGGTAATGTGTACTTGGGATGTGTTGTATGTATGTGTAATATAAACTATAGCAGTCTTAAACTATAGTATGAACCGCGCACAATGACACTGAGATGGAACCTTGTCAGTATAACCGCTTTGTGACGTCGATAAATCGCTAAAAAGTACTGATAAAAAAGTTATCCGTAGTTGCACTGTCATCATGCGCGGCTTATGCCTCTGTACCCCTTCGAGCCTTTATGCGTGATTTTGTATGTGCATGTAAAACAATGAGTTTGAACTTACCAACTAACGTAAAATTATCATCGAGCAATGGTTTGTGTAGTTTGAGGAAGTTGGTGGCTATGGATGTGTTCTTCGCACGTCCTACTGCGTATGCGAGCGCGTACGACGCCAGGAGACAACACAGGATTAGTTCCAGCCAGTACGCGTCCCAACGGGGACGGATCAGTATAGGAACCTGAACAATGAGAAAAAAAAAGAATTAAAAAATTACATAAAAAAAAAATTTTGTTTGCTCAAACAATCTAGTATACAGATAAATATTATTGTCTGTTTGGTCATAGAAATCTCTGAAATAGCTGGATTGATTTTAACGCGACTTTCATTTGTAGATAGCTGATGATGTAAAAAGTTACTTAGGCTTCTATTATCCCAGGATTGTGTTCTTGGGGTAACTGGAAACTACAAAAAAAAACACTTCAAAAATTGACACAACAACCGACTTTAAATTACCGAAATGGGACCAATTAATGTCGGAATGGGATCAATTGGGAAGTTTTTCTTTCAGTTAAAAAAACAACAAAATCGGTTCACCGAGTCCAAAGAAATGAGGAACAAACATAAAAAAAAATACAGACGAACTAAGAACCTCCTCCTTTTTTGGAAGTCGGTTGAAAATGATACCATGTGGACATCAGCTAATAGATTGATAATACTAAAGGTCGATTCACACATATCAGAGAAGCCTCCGACAGTTCCTCAGATAGGTCAATTGATATTGAACTACTGAATAAACAGCCGGTACCTAATGTGTTGAAGATTTTAGAAATAATATTATGAATTTGATGATGATGATTTAAATTACATAAACATTATGCAGTTTAAAGTATATACAAAAAGTTAAATTTACCTGCTCATATTCAGGGTCAGTTCGAAAACGCTGTGCATTTAACTCCAAATATAAGTCTATCACCTTCATACTGAATTAAAGGTTGTATATCTTTTTTTTTTAACTTTCACGTTCTACGTCACAATCGTTTAAACGTCAGGCCAAACAGAAGGTAAATTACGCGTTTAAGTCCCGAATTCGTTAATAGTATAATGAGGTTGTATATCACCTTCTGAATTAATTTACCTATATTATGACTTTATGAAATAATAAATAATATTATTTCATACATCTTCTTTGAATATGTCAGCGTCAGTGTCAGTGATGCTGATGATGACTGAGTCGTATTTGACACTGACATGTGAGGACGCGTTCATAGCAAACAAAAACATACAGTCGTCTTTTTTGGAAGTTGGTTGAAAATTTATGAAATAATATTTTGCAATGATACTAAACTGTGCCGGTGCTGTGTCGGAGGCTTCACTGATATGTGTGAATCGACCTTTATTTTATAATTTTTACCTTAGAAATAGTGATTTTTGGTTGTTCGTTAGTTCTGGGCGCACTGTCCTGGAACCCTTCAAACTCCTCAGGGTCTTGGAAGTGTTCGAACTCATTGTCTTCATCCTGTCAAACATACAACATCTTTACATTGTGTAACACAAAGCCTGCATTCCATTTGCAACCGGTAATAGGGTCGTCCCTTTATAAGTAGGGCTAATAGGATAATTGGACCAATGATGCTAGATGCTAGGTGCTGTATCAAGATATCCATGGCCTATACCGGGTGTTACGTAAGGGTTATATCAATCCGAAGCCAGCCCCATCAGCTGGTCGACCAGAACCCGTTTCGATATGTGGCGACCGCCAGAGAAGAAAAAAAAAGTTCATGAAAAAAACATTATTACCGAATAAAATACACACTTGTTTAAACAACACTAGCTAAAATCAGCTGCTTCGGTCAACGACATCAAATACGTACAAATAATAGGTGCAAATAATGCGCGCCTGTGAAAAGCCTTCCGTCTCACTCTTGGTAGGAACATTTTGTCTCTGTTTCGCATCAAGCGATGCCGCACGAAGTGTCGGTCGGCGTCGGTCGCCGTTTGAAGTTTACTAGAATTTTATTTAAAATCATTTAGCGAGGTCACAGGTCAGTTCAGTTGCATTCTTTGCTTTGTGCAGTGAGGTAGCTAAATAGTTGTTTAGTGTGTTAATTTGTGAGTTGTGTCAAGTTGTGTGTGATAGTGATTGTGTTGTGTAGTAATGGCTCTGAGTAACGAAGAGTATTACGAGATGATGCTTTGTGTAGGAGCATCAGAAGGCAATTTGGGCGCTGCCCGAGAGTTGTACCGTGAGCGTTGATACCTAAAAATACTGTGTACGCAGTCGAGTGCGAAACAGAGCAAGAAATGAAATTACGGATTGAAGCAACATTTAGCACTGTTACACAATAAATGCTACGAGTTGTGCCGAGCAATATGCGCCGTCGAGTATCTTTGTGCATCGGGCGGGAAGGCGGCCATTTTGAACCTTTCCTGTAAACAGGTAAGATTTTTCTAAAATTAGGGACAGAGATTTTACTATCACTTGCACGTGGTGCACCTGTCGAACCACGGACGAGGATCTGGGGAAACATAACTGTGTTGGTCAAACTTTATTTACATAAACAAAAATAATCCTTTAAGGACGCCCACACCGCCGCGACGCCCGCGCCACCGCCAAGGGCATTGTACATACGTACCACGCGCTCATTGTCTAGTTGTAGCTACGTCAAGCGGTAGCGTTGGGACACGTTTGTTTTGATTTGAAATATCATTTCAAATTTTTTGATGAACTTTTTTTTTCTTCTTTGGCGGTCGCCATATATCGAAACGGGTTATGGTCGACCAGCTGATGGGGCTGGCTTTAACCCTTTCGAAACATCCTGTATAGACATCCTCAGATGCACGTGGTGTGGCTTTGGCAGACTATACAAATAATAGAATAGAATAAACTTTATTATACACAAATAAATATGAGAAACATCGTATGAAAGTGTACAAATGGCGACCTTATCACTAAAATCGATCACTTACAGGCAATGATTTTAAATACAATGGATTTCGGATCATCGCTCAAAAGTGTCCGAACTAAAAGAGAAACAAAACGCTAAAAGAGAAACAATCGCGCGCCAGTCTTGATTTTGACAACTGAACGACAACACGTTGCACAATGCCGTACTGTATTGTAAAAACGTGTAAAAACTACGAAAAAAAAGCAAATTGAAGACGGTGTATCATATTTTCAGTAAATAAGCTTTTGTTTTATTATTTGCAATTTATTATTTCACTTAAAATACAGTATTTCGTATATAATAAATTAAAAGACAAAAGTAAATATTGCAATCCAGTCCAATACCGAAGTACCTATCTGTCTCTTTCGAACTCATCCCAAGCTCAGTAAAAAGAAAGAGACCATTTCATTTTCACTGAATAATGTACTAACAAAATGACCATTCAGATTTATTCGGATTACCGATAGCGATAAAACTATTTGGAACAAAGATTATAGTGGAGACGCCTTGGCTCTTTATGATTTTTTTTTCGTTATATGAACCAACATCTATTTCAGTTTTCCTCGGGATCCAGTACACTGTGCACAATGGAAAAATATTATTGCCCTAGCACGGCGAGAAGAATATTTTGATCCAAAAAATAACAATCTTGTTTGTTCGGCTCATTTTATGGACATAACAAAAAGAGGTCCGATCTTTATGAAACTTGTACAAGAATCCCTTGATTGAATGGAGGAGATAAGCCCAAAAATGTTTTTAATTTTCACAGGGTATCATTGTTTTGTCATAAATATAATTACACATGTCATTTTATTTCGTGTATGTACTGTTATTTTCTTTTTATTTGGATTCTCGGTAATGTATTCCCACGGGAATCGGGGCCGAGATAACTATATCTCGCGGGCGGAGTCACGGTGATCAGCTAGTAGCCAATAATTTCGTATCCCAAAAATTAACCATAAGATAAAAATAAATTAATGATGCGCAGTTTTAGCAACTAATTCAGTCACTTGAAACACGGCTATCTTGTAGTAGACGTAGCGACATAGCGTTATGAAAATAGTAATGAAACTTTGACACCCGCAAGAAGTTTGGCATTTATAATATTATAATTAGTTAAATTCATTAATTCCCTTTTTGTTATTCATACACTACAGTTACTTATTATGAAACTGACTCGAAAAAAAAAATCTTTGTCAGTCGTTAATTAGTTTTTCAGCTTATTTCGTCTAACATAAACAAGTAATTACAATTTATAAGATTATGGAATTTATTGTAGTCTTACATTAATTATTACGCCTACGTAGGTACATATCATGGAATCCTTAAAAGACTTTAACAAAATAAACCTACTCCATTGTTTCTATGTTCACGTAGTTCAAGTATAAGCTGCATAAGGTGAATTAGTCAGGCGGACAGATAGAAGCTACGTAATGCGATAAATTAGTGCAAACAAAAGTGAACACTATTCCGTTGAATCAAGGTTTAAATTTTAATATGAAATTTGTTTATATCTATGTATGCCTATGTATAATGTATAGGTCGACTCGGGACATTATTTTCTTGCGATTTGTTCTAGATCCTATGTCCGTTGTATTATAAGGTCTTTGCTTACAGGCAACCTTTGGATGTACATAAATGATTAGAAATAAGATGTGAATGTGGTTAGTCATTGGTGTTTGAGTAGAATCAGTGAGGAAACATACAAAACAATCTTATGGAGACAATACTAATATCAAGAAAGAAATTATAAATAGACCACAAAAACTGATGTCATCGGCGGGACTCGAACCCACGGCCTTTCCCTAACAGGGGGAGTGCTCTGACCAACTGAGCGACGATGACCAATACCGACAACTTCGAATTTTTGCTTCATATCATATTCATAGATTTGTGATCTATTTATAATTTCTTTCTTAATTTTTTAAGAATAGTTTAAGCAAACTCATTGCTTTGAAATACAGAAATATACTAATTTCATAAGAAAAATATCATAAAAAAGTGCCTGGTTAATGCAATAGACTCGTTCCATATTACGTGGGTCCACCAAAACGACTGGCGAAATGTGGGCTTACTTGACGGTTTCATCTTCGAGACTTCATGCGTGATTGTCTAGTCTAGACAATCACGCATGACTTCACAAAAATGCGAAACAGAGACAAAATGTTCCAACCAGGAGAGAGAGAGATTTTTGACAGGCGCGCTTTATCGGCGCAGGAGGCGGCGTCGATCACGACATTGATGCGAAACAGAGACAAAATGTTCCTACCAGGACAGAGAGAGAGAAGGTTGTTCACAGGCGCGCTTTATTTTGTACTACTTATTTGATATCAATGACCGAATCAGCTGATTTTAGCTAGTGTTGTTCAAACAATAGTGTTTTATTCGGTAATAATGTTTTTTTCTGAATGATTTTCTTTTTCGTGTTTGGCGGTTGACACATATCGAAACGGGTTCTGGTCGACCAGCTGATGGGGCTGTCTTCGGGTTGATATAACCCTTACGTAACATCCTGTATAAGTATAATAAATTAATAATATTGAACAAAAAAAATCCGACTTCAACTGTAAACTAAAAAGCAATTTGGGATATGTAAAGTTCTCTTGAATACAAATTAATCAAACCCAAACACAACGTAACTGCTGTAAATCGTTGATGAGTTCCCTCGACTGGTTTTCGGCTCCCTCCTCAGATCGATTCCAAACCTTCATTAAATGTTAGTCCTTTAATGAAAAAATTACCAAACGTACTAGTCACCCTTATTTGAAGGTTTCCCTCGATTTCTATGGGATCCGATCATCAGATCAGATCCTAGTTTTATTATAATGGGAGCACCTTGGAAATATCTCCTAGCCAAAAAAAAGCATTAAAATTGGTTCATAAACGACGAAGTTATCCGCAAACAAACATAAAAAATAAATAAATATATGGTCGAATTGAGAAACCTCTTTTTTTTTAATCGGTTAAAAAGGATATTGCAAAATACTGCAAATATTTTTAAATGCCAGTTAAATTATGAGGTCAGTGTTGCCCACTATAACGTTGTAGCACAATGATTTTTATATAAATATAAATTCAAAATTTAATAATAGACCGTATTGTTATTTCAAGCTTTATTAAGCATTATTTGAATTATAATTTGAATTTCAAATAAAAAATTGTATAAGAAAAATGCAAGTTACTTGTGTATAGTGCAAAAAACTATTTGAATGATTTATTAATTGTTTTAAATGGGTATGTTCAGAAAATATTCAACCATATATGAACAGATTGGCATTAGTAAATTAACTAGTTTTGGTACTGAAACTAGCATCTAATTATAAATGTATTTGTTCATTATTTATAGTGCATTCACGCATCTCAAGAGTGCCGTGCTGTGAGGTTTCCGACTACGCATGCCCTCACTCACCGATGCGGGATAAAACTCGACCTCAGGATAGCACCCAACCTAACCCCTGAAATAGGCCGCACATGTGGCTCAAGTCCGACGGCGCCCTGGGGTTATTCTTACGAGGGCTTACTCGAGACGTCCAGCAATGGATGATAGGACGCCATGTATAAAAAAAGAAATCCAGTCACCTCAACAATAAGTTCATCCTCAGTCTCAATAGGTGCTTCAAATTCGTCATCTGAAGGTGGCTTATGATGCATAGGAGGAACATCTTTGTCTTTGAAATCTGGAAACATTACAAACATATTGGTTTAAAAATGAATGAATCACTTGCCAAAAATAAACAGTAGGTTTGCTATTCCCGATTCCCATAACAACCAAATAGCGAGATAAAGTGTAGTTATATCGAGCCTGTCTGAAATCCTCTGAGAGGATTACATAAATTTTTCCGTTCCGTACTGAACGGGAACCCAATTACTGAGACTCCAATATCTGTCTGTCTATCTTTCATCTAATGCTGTATATCTAATGAACCAGGATGTTAGAAAGTTGAAATTTTCACAGATGATGTATATCTGGTGACGCTTTAACAACAAAGACTAAAAACAGAATTTAATTAATATTTAAGGGGGTTCTCATACAACAAACGTGATTTTTTGCCGATTTGGTACGGATCCCTATGTGCGTGAGTCCGACTTGCATTTGCCAGTTTTATTTTTACATAAGTAGTAGAATGCAACCTTTAATCACTTCGCTTCCCCGCAGCGTAGGGCTCTATCATATGAAAATAGTAATAGTAGGAGTAGACTACCCACTAAACCATAGGTGTTTATCCCTTGCCATAGCAAGGTCATAGCATATGCATAGACTGCTATTCAACGGCAAACCAGCTACATTCAATTGACATGATAATTTTATTTTAAATTTCTACTATCTAACTATTTAGTTTTCACAATGTTTATAATCTTAATGAAGTACCATTAGCCGAATCATCATCATCAGCTTCAAACTGTTCAAATTCTGCAAAGTCATCATCCTCTAAGTTCTGGTCCTCAAATGCTCGAGCGAATGTGCCACATAGTAATAGTACTACTGAAAGTAGTAACAATCTCATTTTGCACACTGAAATATAATGAAAAATTTATTATCTACACATATTACGTGTCAATTGACATCAAGATCCATTGAATAGTTTAAGTATGATTGAATACAGAACTACATTCTAAAAATTATAAATAAACAAGCTGTCCCGGAGAACTTCGTACCGCATTCATTTTTCTAATGTACCGCATAACTTTTTTTTTCTTCCATAAGATCCTTCTCCTGATAATTACGAACACAACAAAATAAGATTAAGCGAAATCGGTCCAGCCGTTCACGCGTGATGGCGTGACCAAGGGAAATAGGGATTCATTTTTATATATATGTAGAGAGATAAATATTTTGAACATCTCACACACCGTCATCTAGCCCAAACTAAGCTATAAGCTTGTGCTATGGGATCTAGACAACTGATAAACATACCTATTTGTGAATCACACAAATATTATTTAATTTGACCGGGAATCACTATCGACCACGCTACTGAAGCAGTTATATATTTTGTCTTTGAAACCATATTTAACACACAAAGTTTGAGTATTTAATGGTGGCTGAATAAGTTTTAGTAACAGCCAAAAGTTAAAATTTAAAAAACAAAATATGTATCATAAACAAATAGAAGACTACTGCAAAATTGAACAAACCAAACTAACTTGATTTTCTACCACTATAAGGATGGATATGGAACCACTAAAAGGAATATTATTTAAGTAGGTATTACTACATTAAAAGAGAATACACTCATGTTAATTCCTTGTATTCACAGACTTTTGTTGACTTATATTTCCAATTAGTTACAAGGAAAAGTAAATCTTATCTCCTTCAAGGCTGCTCAAATAAAACTTGTAAGGTTTCTAGTAAGACCATGAAAAAGCTAATAACCATCCAAAAATTACCTTGAATTACTCAATTGAAAGAGAAAATGTGCTTCAGAAAATAGATAAGGTTGATAAAACACTTTGTAAATACATACTTAGACTTTTATTATCTGTATATTTTATTAGTGTACATAATTTAATAGCAATAAATACATAGAAGTTGTAACAAAAAATTCAATAGTCTTTCTATTATAATTCCTAGGAGATAGCTATTTTTTGCTTCAGTTACCTCAAGGTGCTCTAATTATAAATATATTCTGTACTCAGCTATTTAAACTATAGAACTGACTGTGCATGTTTTAAATTACCTAATTAACTACTGCAGTGACGAATGAATGGTTACCTGCTACAATATTCTCACTGTTTTCTATAATTACTTTAAGTCATTAACTTATTCAATTTATTTAAATTATGATTATATCATATTACTATTTCACCCACATATTTACTGCAATAAAGGGGATTCTTGACGTGGGTTTTCGTTACCCATTATATTTAGAAAACGTCAAGAGCTACGGTAAAATCTATTGGTTAATGGAGAACATTTTTTTTGGAACTCCAATGATACAGTTTTGACCTATTTACTAAATTGTAATTTGTAATAGAGAACGTACATGGCAGTATGGCACGTCACAAGCGTCACATGAACTTTGACTCAACTTGACGTGTTTTTTTTTATAATAGGTGTGGCTTGGCTACTTGCTTATAACAAGATCCATCGACAGCTGAAATGTTTGTATTGTTATTCTGGGAGAGTTAAGTTACTTATACTAGATTATGCTCATATCTCAGGTGATTATTGAACAGAAAGATTCTTTAGAGAAAGGAACCGAATTATTTTGAAAATTAAACGTAGATTTATAGTCTTTTTTATGATGAGATATGATAAGGCTAGCAGATATTGACAGAATAAATTTATTTATTCTGTCAATATCTGCTAAGTGAGATTATACCCATACACTTTTGGAAGCATCACAGACTAAGAAGATGTATACTACTTTAACGTAGGAAGCATTAACCTCGCAAATCGAGAGAATGCTCCCTTTTTTTTTTCTGTCGTTTTTTTTTGTCTCTGGTTACAAGCAGAACGTATTTCCAGTGGCGCCCGGCGGACTTTGACCACCTCTGTGGTCTCTGTGGGGGTTGGGTCGGGATGAGCATCCCGCGTCGTTGGGCTAGGGTTTTATCCCGCGTCAGTGAGTGAATCTGGTTGCGTGTTATGGGGCAAAGGCCCCGCAGCACGCAACCCTTCTAGCCTGCTTCTGTAAGGACGACGGGTGGCGATCCCACCGTCCTTAGGCCCCGATCATGGAGGTCGATGTTCTTGGGCGTAGATGAGTCTGCGGCGCCCTCGCCGCTGACTACGGAACTCGACGGGGAGGGTACGCTCCCTCTCCCTCTCCGCCGCCTCCTTCGCGAGCACGACTTGCTCGCAGAAGGACACGGCCGCGTTCCACCTTCTCCCGCTGGAGACCATGGCTTGAAGCATGGTCTCCAGCGAGAGGGTATCCATGCCCAGACCCACTATGAGGTCCCGGCGCTGACCCGCCCACGCTGAGCACTCCACCAACGTGTGGAGTGCGGTGTCGTCGTCGGAAACCTCGCAGTGTTGACACCTGGGTGTGACGAGAATGCTCCTGACCTAACCAACTGAGAGACTTCGAAATTTCGCACATTGATAATGTTTCTGAATTATCAATGCTGGCCTATTGGTAAGGGAGCCGTAGTACTGAGAAATTTATTGATTAACAGCAAGCTCATTTTTCTTTTGTAGCTTTACTCTACCGAGTCGCACCTATTTCGACAAAAAAATCTCAAATCAGGTAGCATACAGTTTTATCCAGTTAAAATATTCGGAATAAAATTGGAAGGTTCGCATAAAGCTGCAAATTGGTGCAGGTCTTAAGTACACATTATAAATCAAATATCAAAAGTTCCCATCGATCCAACTTGTGCTAAAAAAGTTATTTATGGTTAAAGTTCAAAATTTTCGGTATTTTGGATTTTTCTCGTAAACAGTGAATTATATAAAAAAATTGTTTGTCACAAAATTGTAGGTAATCAAATAACCTACCAAAATAACCTTACAACTTTTTTTCTAGGACTTACCGTTTCTGAGAGATTGCGGTTATTAACGTCCAACAAGCTATGGTCTACACGCAATGCTGATCCACTCCTATTAACTTTGTCGTGATGTTATATAGCCTATGTTACTCGCTTAAAATGTAGCTTTATATTGTCGAAAGAAATTTTTAAATCGATGCAGTAGTTTTTGAGGAGTCACGTTGTCCCATCCAAAATTCTCCCCTTTTTCACCCCCTTAGGAGTAGAATTTTGGAAAATCCTTTTTTAAAACAAATAGGTTCCTAACAATTAGGTGACCCACCTATTTCTTAGGTACCTACATACGTAAAACTACCTACCTTAATTTATAAATAGGGGAATAGGTATTACCAGGTAGGTATGTAGTTTTATAAGTAACTAGCTGTTGCCCGCGGCTCCGCCCGCGTGGATGTCGGTTATCGCGACCAAACATACCTCTTAAGAGAGGACATCATAAATGTCCTCTCTTAAGATCTAATCTATCCTTGTACCAAAAAAATATTTTCGTGTTCAGTATCGTTAACATAACATAACCCAAGTATTTTTTTTCAAATATCTCCAATGTACAGACACGACCACTTTACAATTATATAATAGTATAGAAATTAAGTGTATTCCACGAATCTTTGCAAACATGTAGGTACCTAAGTAGGTAGGTACAACTTAAGTACCATACCCACCTACTTAACTACTTACATTATTTACAAAGATTCGTGGAAAAAGTCCTCGGCGTCATCACTGACAGAATTCCCAAAATACTGGCAGCATTCTCTGAGCCAGAAAATAACCAGCTTTTGGGCTTGTGAAGTAGGTATCCATCAGGAAGAATAAGTATAATCAGCTTACATTTATTGCTTGGCATCAGTAGGTCGTACCACCAGAGATTAATACCTAATATGATCTTTGTCCAATACCGGAACTAATAAAATACCTGCATATTATTATTAACTAGTAAGATGTAGATATACGACTTAATTTAAAACACAATAGGAATATATTTTAGCCATACATAACACTTAGCGTGCATGAAGTCATCAGGTGGGGATTACGCGAGGCCAACCACCGCGTAAATCCGTTTAACAACACTTCAAAGCAAAATAATCTTGATCAATTCTTATTCATGAGTACTTAGTTGTAAACCTACACGCACGATTATCATCGACCGCGTCCCCAGGTTCCACTCACCTGTATAGTAAATATCACACTTTTGTCCAGGGATAAAGGTACTTCGGTAGATAGCTTACACTATAATTTTATGGCGGCTGTATACAACCGTCGAGAGCCTCTCGCCGAGAGCCTCGACCGAGAAGGCTCTGGTCGAGAGCATGCCTGTACACACTCGTAAGCACAAAGTCTCGTAGGACTCCCGCGACAATGGACGTAGAAATTGCTGCTGCTGTTTGTCTTTGTGCCGTGATCTATTATTATAACCTTTTAATTTACCATACAAAGAAAATTCGTAAAACGAGTGTGTACATGTTCGCTCTCATTTACCTCGCGAGAGCCAACGAGACCCATTGACTCGGGCGCAAAAAACCGATACGCCGCCACCGAGAGCGTCCGAGACGAGAACGAGAGAGCGTGACAAGATCAAGACGAGACGAGTGCGCCCTGTACACACTTTCTGTCTGTCTCGGGGTGTCTCGACGAGTGTGTACAGCCACCGTTATATTATGAATCGAATCACAGGTATATAGTCTTGAGCTGAACTCGAACTAGCGACTGTTCCCTTTCCAAAACTCTCTTTGTGGTTCATATTGTAAAATTATATGAGTAATAGTTAGCATACTTCATTGTTTATAAAAAAAACTATAATAATAACCTTTTCTTTTCCATTTCCTAACTCCGTTGCCTTTGCCGGGCGCCTCAAATGCGCAATCGGAAGAATTCCCAGTGTCACCCTGCGCGGCGGCAGTTCTTCAATAACCTGCAAAATTTTCTATTTGTCAACGATATTACATACTCATAATATACTTAGGTAGATATTCTTTAAGTGTTTGTCCGAAGCTGTTTGTGCAATATTTTGCATGGTTACTCTCTCCTATTAGTCGCGTCGTCATCAAGGTTATTCTAAAGTCTAGTACCTATGTCTCTAGCGTTACTCGGTTAACTACATTTGCAAGCTAGCCTTGATAGCGTGTACCGTATTCAAAAACTAGAACTAGAACAAAATTTCTACTAACAAATTATTTGGGAAAGTAGACAGAACTCATAAAGATATCAATCAAAACGTACTAAAGCTGTATGCACACATATAATGGGTTATGTCCAAAATGGCCGAATGAATTTAATGAAAAGTACCTACTTAAATTGTAATTTTGATAAAAATTTGAAACCCGTTGCCTTGCGGTGAAATGTTGATTAAAGGTAACAAAATCTTACGTTGCAGCCGCTATGGCACAGCCAATTAAAGTCCTGGGCGTCTCGGATAAAAACTATAAACTAAACTATACTTATATAAACTAAATAAACTAAAAAAACTGAAATAATCCGTTTTTATTTACATTTTAAATGCAAATTTGAACGTTGCCTGACAGGATATTATCTAAAGTTAAACTAATACAACGAACAAATAGCCGTAAGTTAATATTATGCCGTTATTCCATCAAAACGGCAGGTGGGTCTGCGCTTAATTCGTTATTAAAATGTTAATACGCTTCGACATTCAAGTTGGTTGTTTAACCTGTTCGAAGACTGTGCCAACTTGAACTTGAGTTCTGGCTTGATCCGGCTCAAGGTAGCGTTACTTAGTACCTAAGTTTATTTTTTTTAAACACCCAGCATAGCGTAGGTAAATGGTACTTGCAGGATAACTATCTATTTGCGACTTAAAACAGATGATAAAAACAGCGTGTTTTAAACTGGTTATGTAACAAGATGCCATGTCCTCGTTCCCAGTTCCAACTTCCAATACCTAGAAACAAGTTCATTACCCACTGAGCCTTTCCCCAACCCAGGGTCGATTTTCTAGTCATCTGACCTCCACAACCCATTGGGCGTTTTCACATTGCACGATAACGACACACGATACCGTAACATAGCAGTAACTTTAGGTAAGAATGCAAATTATCGTGACGATATCGTGCAATGTGAAAACGCCCAATGGCGGTTTGGTAATCAGGACTGAACGACTTAACGTGCTGTCTGAGACATTAGGGTCTCAGGGTCCAAAGGGAAAACATTATCCGTATAATATTCCCACCCCAAGGATTATAGTTTTTGGATTAATTCATATTTGACCGAGCGGGCGAAGCGTTTATATTTCGAGATAGGACAACGTTAAGTCCATCTGTCTGTCTGTATGTGTGTTCTGGGCTAGCAGCCTTCTTTATCCGATCTTCACAAAACTTGGCACAAGTGTTCCTTGAACTTGAGTTCTGGCTTGATCCAGCTCAAGTTAACGTTCCTTGTTGTAACGTTATATTTAAATTCAGTAAAGTTAACATAAACACCATCTTAAAAACTTTTAAATCTTTAAATATCAAGAAAACAAAGCAATGGTAAGTAAAATATTTTTAAAATACACTTTAAACTTATTTTAAATTTCTTAATAGCACTATTTTTCGCAGGATTAAAAAGACAACAAAACGTCGACAATGTTTCGCCTCTAAACGAAGCATTATCAAGACTGTCTCAGAGAGAACAGCAAAATCTGTGGTTAGAACATATTTGCTTATAAGTAAACGTGTGCAAATTTCATTGTCGACGTTTTGTTGTCTTTTTAATCCTGCGAAAAATAGTGCTATTAAGAAATTGAAAATAAGTTTAAAGTGTTTTTTAAAAATATTTTACTTGCCATTGCTTTGTCATGGATTTTCGCCGAGTAACGCCTGGTTCCATCCAATAATCAAGAAAACAGCTGACCTCTGGGGCATCTCTGTTTATTTAGTAAATTCTTTTGTTGAAATGGTTGCTCCTGAACTAGTAATAATATTTAATAATTGTGTTGATAGTGGTGTGTTCCCTGATTTAATGAAATCTAGTAAATTAATTCCCCTGTTTAAATCGGGTAGTACTTCAGATCCGTCCAATTTCCGTCCCATTTCTGTACTACCTACATTTAGTAAAAATTTTGAAAAAATTATGCCTAATCAAATGCAAAATCACTTTAACGTTAATAAACTATCACATACAAAACAATTCGGTTTCACTCGTGGTCGGTCCACCACTGATGCCAGAATTAAATTATTAGAGTGTATATACAGGGCCTGGGATGAGTCATATGATGCTTATGGTGTATTCTGGGACTTATCTAAGGCCTTCGATTGCGTTCAGCACCAGACTTTAATTAAGAAACTTGATCATTACGGAATCCGGGGGACGGCCTTGAATTTCATCAATTCTTACTTAAGTGATAGGGTCCAGAAAGTAGTGATCAATGGTAAACAGTCACCTGGTTCTCCTGTAGCAATGGGGGTACCGCAGGGTTCAATTTTGGGTCCTTTTCTTTTTCTAGTATATATTAATGATCTCCCTCACCTCATAAGAGACGACCACGAGGTAGTTTTGTTTGCTGATGACACTTCTTTAATATTTAAAGTTAAACGTGGACAGCGCGAACTTGACGATGTAAACATTGCCCTCTCTAGGATAGTCCACTGGTTTTGTGCTAATAATTTATTATTAAATGAAAATAAAACTAAATGTGTAAGATTCACCTTACCTAATGTAAGACTTGTTAAAACCAGTGTTAAGGTTAGGGATGATATAATAGAATTGGTCGATGACACTGTCTTTCTGGGCATAACGTTAGACTCCAAATTGCAATGGGGGCCTCATATCGGGAAAATTTCGACCAGGCTTAGTTCAGCAGCCTATGCTGTCAAAAAAATCCGACAACTTACAGACATTAAAACGGCGCGTCTTGTCTACTTCAGCTACTTCCACAGTATCATGACATATGGCATACTACTGTGGGGTAACGCTGCCGATATTGAATGCATCTTTGTGTTGCAGAAGAGGGCTGTCCGGACTATCTATGGAATGGGGTCTCGGGAGTCATTAAGAGATAAGTTTAAGCATATTAACATCCTTACAGTGTATTCACTGTATATTTATGAAATTTTATTGTATACCCACAAGAACAAAAGTAAATTTGTGAAAAATAGTGATAATCATAATCTAAACTTAAGAAATAAGGATAAACTGGCTGTTCCTAAATTTAGGCTTTATAAAGTGAGTAATTCTTTTGCGGGGAACTTTATTCGAATGTACAATACATTGCCAACCGAAATAGCAAATTTATCTGTTAATAAATTTAAAAAACTAATAAAACGTAAATTGTGCCATAAAGCTTATTATAGTATTAATGATTTCTTAGATGACAAGGCTGCCTGGTTGTAACACGAATTGCTCCTTTCTAAATAACTCTGTATTAGATTTAAGATGAAATATTTTGGAAAAAAGCCGAACTGAGTTTCTTGAGGGCTCTTCTCAGTCTCGTTGCATTTTGGAACCCTCGGTAGAGTCACACCAACTTTTGACGAATCTAAATAATTTTCTAAAAATTTCAAAGATAATAAACGTTATTTTATTTTATATTTTATTTTTATTTTGACTTAGTACAATTTTATCATTGTTAGTTTTTGGATTTTGGGAAAGCTCAAATAATGTTTTTTTCCGGGATAGCGCCCCATTTCTCATACAATCACCACGAAACTTGGTACATTAAATATTACTTTACTTGAAAAAAAAAAATTACTTTGTTGGGATGGGTGGAAAAATCCCGAGGGGAAAATGGTCGTCCATGTTAACCCCTTCAGTTAAGTTCAAGGTGCTTGTGTTAGGAGTGCGTTCTCGTCAATATTGTGGTGGCCGGGCATTGAACTCACGTCATCAAAACGCAAGTCCAACTACTTAGTTTAGTCCTACTTTTTACCCGTAACAAATGTTCGTGCGCCATTCCGCCTCGCTCTTGCCCGGTTTTTATTTACTTCTCTCGATTATCATCAATGATGGCTTTTGCCAACATAATGGTATCTTACCTCCACAAGTTTCTAACAACCTGAAAGAACACGTACGATTTGATCCAGGGACTATTAGGTTCATGTAGGTACATTGTGCTTATATTGTAGTATATGTAAGTTGTATATATAGCTCAGTATACATTTTCCTATGTATATATTATAGCACCCATAGTTTATGTAGGTTTATTTATTTACTTGCACTGCACACACTTAGCCTTTTCACTCTTATTTCTCCTCTCAGGCCTGCTGGAAGAGATTCCTTTAGGAATAAGTAGTGCCCTTGCCCCTGTACTATGCTCACTTTATTCTTTGGTACTTCTGTTTCTTGTTTTTTGTTTGTGTGTATGTACAAAAATCCTACTAATATTATAAACGCGAAAGTTTGTGAATATGTATGTATATATGTGTGTATGGATGGATGGATGTTTGTTACTCTTTCACGAAAAAACTACTGAATGGATTTTAATTAAACTTTACAATAATATAGCTTATACATCAGAATAACACATAGGCTACAATTTATATAGATATTGTGTGAATTGTTCAAAATATGACGCGGCGCGACGGGAACGGGAAAAAATCCAAATTACCACGCGGACGAAGTCGCGGGCGACCACTAGTTATAAATAAATTATAATAAAAACCTACCTAGGTGGCGGGTTTGTGCACACCAGTACCTAACAGTACCTAGAACAAGTCTCCAAATGGACTGGCCTGGCAGAGGTATATTATTATACCTACCAGCAAACTGCTATGTAGTTTGACAGGTTAAAACAATGCATAAATGTATATCACACTCTTAGATCAAATATACCCCCGGGTATATTTGAGGAACCTACCTATATTTGATCTAAGATCATACTCAATAAATTATGCCTGCTATCCTACTACTTGTGCATACCAAAGACGTCCGGCAATGGACGAATTGCGGACGCGACTGCGAGAATTAAAAAAAAAACTACCTACTACTACTATACTGTTTCGAAATTTGGATTATAACTATGTATAATTATGTATACTGGGTGAAAATTCTAAGTTTTCCTTAAATTTGCCGTATATCATTAGATACTTCTCAGAATTTGATCAAATATTCAATCTGTATATGTACTTATTTAGAAATAAAAAGATATATCATACTCGTATTTTAGCTTATTTGTTTGGCTTTAAAAAAACGTTTATTTACAATAAGAATTACAATATACATAATAACATACATACATACTAAAAATATTTACATTACAAAATATCGTTTAAAAAATCCTCCGCGTCATTGCCGACTGGGAATGTTCCCAGAATGCTGGCTGTGTTGCCACGTTGGTGTGCGATGCCGAATTCATTTGCGCATGTGGTGTTAGCCTATATAAGTAATTGTTACACTCTAGATCCTTGATCATTGTACATGCTTGCTGCATGCAGCTTGTGGTATGGGATCTAGAGTTCTAGACGACTGATTTTATTTCTATTACCTAACAATTATTACACCGTTTAAATTACAATAAATAAAATAAACAACATAATAATGTAACAATTACTTATAGGCTAACACCATATTAGCATATTATTAACTTAATTTGGGCTAGATCAAGTTATGTGAAAATGCCTAAAAATATTTATTTATTTATGTCCACTTTAGTGGACTAGTAGCATTAGCCTCGTCGATACCAAATAATACGAGTAGAGGTGAGCCTTTTGCCGCTTACTATGATTGTTTTCTGTTTCTCAGTACTTACTGTATGCCATACGTATTTAAAATAAGTGAAATTAACATTGCCACAATGGTGGCTATTAAGCTATTAAGCTTGACCTTGGTATTGTGCAGGGAAAATATAAATAAATACACTCACGGATCTGTATTGAGAGACAAACGACACTGGAATCAAAATTCAATATATTCTTCGAACACGATGATTCAGATCACCGAGTATAGCATATAAGCTAGCTAAAGGCCATGACCATCGCCAGTCGGTATTCGGTGAGCGCGTCAACATACGCGCCAACACATTATAGTTATTTTTTTTTAATATTTTTTTTTAAGTTACTTTTTTATCCCGCCGAAATGGCGTCATCCGTGATTATTTTAAGTGCCATATTGATGTTCATCGTTGTGTGCGCCGCTGACATTTGTTAGTATTTTGTTTATTTAATTTAAATGTTATTTTATGTCATAAAATTATTAATAAAATTTAATAACACTAATATTTTGATAACTAAAGCAGTTTATCATCACATGACGGCTAAACTATTCGCTACGGTTCCACCCGCAGGCAGGACAGGACATAAGTGCCTTACTCAACTCTCCAGTTCGCACTTTTACTTTGCAACTTTTTAAATGTTTAATTTTTTTTTAATATTGGGAACTCAAACCAACATTACATGTTAAATATCCCGATAAATCCAATAGTGCGTCGCATAAACGATCATGTCAGTGATTGCTTTATAGGTCATCCGTGTTCTAATTATTTGTATAATACTAATCTGTGGTTTTGCTCACAGAATTAATAGGATTAGAGATTAAGTATAATAGTTATTCATGCTTATATTAAAACTAGAATAACATCATTGTCATTTAAAAGATAATCTTCAACTAATTCATATTTAACTACTAGAGCGAGACCAAGGCAACGATGTGCGCCATCATATTTTTTTATTTTATACAAGGTACAGAAAACACAATAGTTTTTAACTTTTGGTGCAAAAACAGCAATTTATTTTATATTGCACATAATAGGTATTAACAGTTTATGTAAATTAGAACTTTTTGTTCCATATAGCTAGGTACCTACCTAGCTGGTACGTATACTTACATAACTTGACTAATTTTGACCAAAAAAGTATAAGAGAAAAGAACAAAATGTAAAAAAATGCTATTATGTCGATGGTTTATTGTTTTTTTTGCTGTACATTGAGAAACATAATGTGTGTAATCGCCATCCAACGTGGCAACACAGCCAGCATACTGGGAACCTTCCAGTCGGCAATGACGCGGAGGATTTTTTAAACGATATTTTGTTATGTAAATATTTTTAATATATAATTATGTATATTGTAATTCTTATTGTAAATAAATATCTTAAGTACCTATCCGATAAAAAAATTATGTGTAATAATTTGAAATTTGGTAGCTTAACGATCATTTAGTGCTATATTTTTAATCTTCCCATTTCTTCCAAACTTCTATTGTTTCGCCGGTTCTAGTGGGAAAGTTGCGCAAATAGCATAGACTTAGGGTGGATATTTGATACTCGTGACATATATAAGTACCTAATGCTGGAAATTACTACACAATTAATTTTAAATTTTTACATTCTTACAAAATAATATATTTTATATTATATTATACTTAATTATATTCCGACTAAATTTATATTTAGTCCCATTTCGGTAACTTGAAGTCTGTTTGTATTTGCTAAAATTATTTATAATATAGGTAGATACTTATACTACCTATACGTATAGTCCGAGACGCCCATGCTTAATTATTGACTGTGCCATAGCGGCTGGCACGTAAGATTTTGTTGCCTTTCATCAACATTTCATCGTAAGGCAACAGGTTTATTTTTTTTTTCAAAACAACAATATAGCTGCTACTTTTTATTAAATTCATTCGGCCATTTGGACATAACCTATTATAAATGAGCCCGGTGACGGCCATTGGATTGTCCCCTATTACGTGGGACTAGAAATACTGGCAAAAAGTGGATGATGACCTCTGCCTAAATGTCCGAAAATATTTATAGGCGTGATATTTATTTATTTATTATTAACACATCTACAGCTATCATAACAGGTGACACCTAATGCGATAGAGCAGTAACTTAGTAAATTAGAATACTAATTATATATAAGTTCAATGTCAAATGACGTACATACTTTGTTTATTTTAAGAATTATAATATACATAATAGTAGATAAAAATACTATTTACACTTACTAAAAACTATACTATACACATTAAAATCTACACTACAAGTAGGTATACAGGCGTCAAAGAACTCCTCCGCCTCGGCGTCTCGCCGACTGGCAATGTTCCCAGAAGGCTGGCAGCATTGCCACATTGTATGGCAATGCTTATTCTTTGAGCTAAAAAGTAACCAGCCTTCTGGTCTTGAGAAGTATAAAGTCGATCATGAGTTACGAGATGGTTTTGAAGAGTCCGCGAGCGCTCGGACCCCAAGATCCCAGCGTTTCTACCCCAAACGGCTCAAATATGTAGTCTCCTCTCTATTTAATTAATACTTTAACAAAAACACAATAAGCTTTACCGGCATTACTACTAACACACTACACATTAAATATGTGTGTGTGTACTTACCTCATAACGGAAACTCGAAACGATAAATGCTAAATATCACGATAACTCTAATAGAAATAAAAAAAAAATGTTTGAACCCCGGATATTAACATCATTTTCACAGACTCACGAGCGTGAACATTTAACCTAGCTATCTATTTGAGGAAGTAGTTCTTTTTTTCACTGTGCCGTACTGTTTCTAACTAGTTATACAACACCAAGTGTTATGTACGAAACTATGATTCTTAAATAGTAATAGTTTATGTAACTTTTTTACTTTACTACATATTAGATACTTGATTTATTTCAGAATATTTACAAGAAACAGGAAAAAACAATTACGAGAAGCTTAAATATAAACTACAAACTATCTAAAACTAAAATAAATATGTAAAACAGGGAGTTCTGGTAGTGTGTCAATAACACATGCAGGCAGCATTCCCGCTCTGGATTACCAATGAGAGTCTGCGCGAAAAAGCTGCCTGCGCGAAGATCACCAGGCTCCTCCCTCAGACGCTTGTTGAGTTCCGTGAAGAGCTGATGCGCGCCGTGGTCCCATGAACCTAGTGTTTCGACTATGTAACTTAGTTGATTGAAGCGTCCTTAGTAGCCAGCCGCCATCACTCCTGCCCCTAGCTAGAGCAGCTTATAAAATATCCCGATATTCCTTGACTTAGGGCGTAAGGGAAGAGAGACCAAAGTGTGTGCATGTAGGTACTATTAGCGAAAAGAATTCCGAATCGAAAGGTACACGCATTCTCGAATGTACCTAGGTCAGGTATTCCAGCGCGATGTAGGTACCTACACTTTAGTGCGAGCCTATTTCCTTGCGGAAAACTTTCAGGTTTTTAAACGTTAACATTTCTGTTTTACCGACTTAAAAAAAGAGGTTTCTCAATTCAGGATTTTATGTTACGAGAATATAAGTCCTCGTGCTTGCTAAAATATTTTAACACATCCTGGTTGGCGTCATGTGATTTTTATTCTGTGTACCTTAAATTTTCTGACGACCTTTTTGACATTATTTACTCAAGCACTCCTTGCATAACCGTAAGTATCTTTGTCACGAATATTCTTGGCTAATAGATTACAATCTAGTGGCAATACTGGCAATGCTCTATTATTTGTTAAAATACTATTGTTTATTGTCTCAATTTGAGATGGTTGTTGATTTTCGGAACATTGCAAATATAATGACTCCTGCATGAGTGTGGCAGTGTAGACTACTGTCAAATGTCAACTAAAGTGGATCAACATAATATTTCAACCAATAATATCACAGTAAAATTAGATAACCTGACCAAAACAATTCGTTTTGAGACTTCCGGCCCTGGGCCAGAATAAAAATAAAAGCGGGCAGGCATGACCGCTGGCATACTTTGACAGGAGTTCTGTTGGTCCCAGGTAGGTTTGGAACTAACAATATTTATACTGTCTACCTGTCTACCTAGGTAGGTAGCAAGCCCACAATTGCAACTAAACCACCTGAATAGGTATAGGCACAGAATAGGGAATAGTACTTACATACAGAACTTGCACTTCGACGGTAATTAAAGCACATTCTTTTGTTTACAGAGAACATCATTCAAACGTTAGGGTTGTCCAGTAAAGTAAAATATATACCAGCATAATTTGAACAATCATTATGACGTTAATACCTCAATATCAACTCTATAGTCAATGCCGTGTCACAAACAAGAGACAACCCTTACTGATTTACAACTTCAAGTTGTCGCTGACGTCACGTACTTTTTGCGGTTGTTAGGCGAGTGACATAGGTCTGGTATAGGTAGATACATATATATATATACCTAGTTAATAAAGTTAAATGGGTCACACTTAACTATAAATACCTACCTAATTATTTTGTACGAGGCAACCGAGAACTAACAAAATACCTATTTAATATGCTTAATAAATTCGGCCCAAAATAACAATAATATTTCGTCACGTTGTCACAACACCTGTAGACAGCCATAAAATAAAATTCCACTTAAATAATACAATTTTAATATACTTACTATAGTTATGTAAATAGTATTTTATATAGTAAGATTATGCATGATTTTTTTTGTAATAATATTAAGTAGACAGTAGGTATAATAAAAGTAGATTCGCAACAGTAGGCTCAGTATGAGTTTCTTACGTTAAGTTGCTCGAAATACGATTTCGTAAGCGCCCCTTGTGGTAACGTCAGGGAACTAAAATCGGTAGCTTCGTATTTCGAGATCGTTTCGTTTAAGTACAACTACGTTTACTCGAATATTTCAGCCATTTGGTAGCATGAGTTGCTATTTTGACATTATAGCGTTGGTTAAATCGTACGAAGTCGATGAAACTTTCGGTTTTTGAACTCGGTAGGTATAGCTATTTGTGCAGTGAGTTGAAGTGACGATACTGTTATAAAAGTGGTAAGACCGGACTTTGATACCTAGTTAGATCGATTTTAATTTTGTTTTAATGGATTTAATAATTTCCTGCTGCTAATTGTTACTTTAACTCACCTATTATATTTAACTACGTTTTCATTGCAGAAAAAGTAAAGCCTTAATTTTACAACAATGACAGAGCGAAAAGGTTTGCAATATTCCGAACGGTAGACCGTGCGAGATTACGTCCTACAATTAATTATGGCAATATTTATTTATTCACAAACAAAATAACGTCTTTATTTAGAGGGGTAGACTGAGGTACTGGTCGTTTTACAGAAACTCACGACAGACTCAAACAGACTCCAACTGCTTTGGGAAAACCCTTCATGGATGAAGTTGTTAAGCGTAATAAATATGCATGACTGTGTATATTTTATGAAATAGTTATGTTTATTAGTAGGTAGTTGGTATGCAACATCCTGAATCCTAGTATGGAAGTATGTTACCGAGCAAGTAGGACCGGTCTGTAACTGGATTGAGTCATGTTGCAAACACAATGTCCCACAATATTATTATACTCACGTCGTTGTAGTCACGGGCTGATCTCCGCAAGTTCACACCAAGTGCGCGGGTTTTGCGTGTGGGTGCGACTCTCTCACTCGAGCCAACCGATCTCTTCCAGGATAGTTGTTGAGTGTAATGTTATTTATTTCAATGCAAATTTGTTTTGCTAAGTAGGTATAGGTACATACCTACTTACCCACTATTCCCTATTCTGTGGTTTCGCTTAGAAACAGTTCGTTTATGTATAGTGATGCATACAGTCCTGATAGAAGTATATTATTTAAAAAACCGACCAACTGCGATTCGAGCACAAAGGGTTCCGTACAAACGGCATAAACATCACGTTTGTTGTATGGGAGCCCCCATAAAAATTCATAATTGAGCGAAACGAGCCGAAGGCGAGCGGAGCTCTCAACGGGTGACTCAAATTATTTTTCAAACGATTTATGTTAAATTGTTTTTCAGCGAATACTCGGCCGATTTCGGATTTTCTTGCACTCATCAATAGCTTACAGAATTACCCAGGTTTTTACGATGCCAGAATTTTGAATTTAAACTTGCTTCGCTCAAATATATGCTGCAGCGTAACGGTACTGCGACTGCGGCGACCTAGTATTCTGTTTTTTAGTATTTGTTGTTATAGAGGCAGCAGAAATACATCATCTGTAAACATTTCAACTTTCTAACTACCACGATTCATGAGATACAGCCTGGAGACAGACGGACGGACGGACAGCGAAGTCTCAATAATAGGGTTCCCGGTTTACTCTTTCGGTACGGAACCCTTACAATCAATACACACATCACGTCTTTTTTCCCGAAGGGGTGGACAGAGGCGTTCGTTAAGCCTACATTTCGATAGTCACTGTTGGTCCCACAACCAAAGCTTAATTATCTAGTTACAAGGTCATAGAAGTCGTTCTATGACCTTAAGTAACTATCATTTCTCGGGTCAAAGTTAACCAAATGTAAATACATTGACCTCTAAAATTAAATAAAACATAGATAAGACCTTCATTTTATACATATTAAAGTAAAAAAATGTAATATTGTCAAAGCATTATACAATGACATCATGCGGTTCCGTCTTATGAATGACAAATCATGACAGATGACCCACACAGTAACATATCGCATACAGATCGCCTGTAGCACCGGCGGATATCGGCCTGACAACCTAATCATATAACTGACAGGCCGATTATATCCTGCGATTTACAGTAAGTTCAGTCATATTTACAGTCGTAAATAACTTTATTGGAACACAGCTACACGACGTCATCTAGCCCAAATTAAGCTAATATGCTTGTGCTATGGGATCTAGACAACTGATAAACATACTTATATGTATATTTCTAAATATATACATATTATAAGTAAATACCTAAACTCCGAAACAAACTTTTGTGGATCGCACAAATAATTAGATTCGACCCGGAATCGAATCTGGGACCTCAGGGACGGCAGTCGTTTACTCATACCACTGCTCACCGAGGCAGTCAAAGTTTGAAAAGAGTTTTGTGTAGGTATTATTAATATTATTGAGCGAAGTGAGCGAAGCTCAATCTTAGGCGACTCATGTATTTCGTTTGTCCGCATACTCCGCCTAAACGCCTGAGCCGATCTCCTTCAAACTTACCACAGTGATAACGTGTGGCGCGAGAGTGGTTTAGAACAAAAAAAAGGTTGAACATAAAAAAATAAATCGTTGTCGTTCGAAAATTTAACACTTCGCTCAGTTTTTTGCAACAGCAGCATGCATTGCATATCTAGTTTTTAATATACTCTACCAGATGTTCAAGCTCAAGGCTTCGGCCGCGTGGAAATTTACACAGGAACAAAAAGAGCCCAAGTTGTCCCTTACAACATCAACTATCTGCCACTGAAAATCCCGCTAAAATATGTTCAACCGTTTGAGAGAATACAACAGTACAAAATATGTAAGTATCTACATAAATTACACAGTTCTGTTGGGAAACCAACTTGTAATTTACCAACGGTATGGTCAAAAGAACCTTTAGCCATATCAATGTTAGTATTTAAGAACAAATGTGGTGGCACCACTACCAAAAATATGTACCTATCCTATGTAACAGTTTTCTCTTCTCTCGTGTACGTGGTTCAATACAGACGTTGTGAAACTTGTACACAGTCGTTTCATTAGATCACCCCTGTCTACACCAAAATACAGTCAACTACCTACTCCATCTGGGTAGGCCTCCGTCACTCGCTCAAAGCCGCGCGCTATATACCTACCGCTCGGCGTACCTTCAAGAGTACAAACTGGCAGAGGGCTGCCGAACGCCCGCCTGAGTGCTCGCATCGCACCGCACTGCACGTATCCCGCGCTTCGAAATGCAGTAACCACGTAATTATTGTGCGGATTATAGCAGGTATGCAAATGGTATGCACTATTTTAATAATAACAAAATGCATTTTTAACTTGGGTTTCATTTACTTACATTTCCTTTTGTTTTTCGTGCACCGGGATTACGTTTGTTTGGCTAACAAAAAAAGCGGCCAAGTGCGAGTCGGACTCGCCCATGAAGGGTTCCGTAGCAGCAAGTAACATAATATTTAAATTTTTACGATTTATGGCGTATAAAAAAAACTACTTACTAGATCTCGTTCAAACCAATTTTCGGTAGAAGTTTACATGGTAATGTACAACGATGTGGAAGTTAGACACACATTTTACCACTTTGGAAGAGTCTCTCGCGCAAACTATTCAGTTTAGAAAAAAAAGGATATTAGAAATCTCAATATCATTTTTGATGACCTATCCATAGATATTATTTATTTTCTTTTTAGGGCTCCGTACCCAAAGGGGAAATACAGAACCCTATTACTAAGACTTCACTGTCCGTCTGTCGGTCCGTCTGTCACCAAGCTGTATTTCATGAACCGTGATAATTAGTATACCTTGAACCGTGACATAGTAAATAATGTATTTATGTTGCCGCTATAACAACAAATACTAAAAACCAGAATAAAATTAATATTTTAGGGTACAACCCATACAACAAACGTGATTTTTTTGCCGTTTTTATTTATTGATCAATAAAAAAATATAAATCACTAGTGGTCCCGGCGAACTTCTTACTGCCTGAAATTTTGCTTATAAACCTTCCCTGAACCTCCACGAATAGACCCAAATTATCCAAATCGGTCCAGCCGTTCACGCGTGATGTCGTGACCAAGGGAAATAGGGATTCATTTTTATATATAGAGATTATATAAAACTAAAACATACTGGATTGTCTAATAAAAAAAATGGTTGATTCGTAACATTCGTTTTATTACAATAATCATCTGGAAATCCGACCCCAACTGAGTTGGGAAAAGGCTCGGTGAATGATGAATCATCACAGGTACAACCCTAGCGCATTCTTACGATGGCGTCATTCGCACGGCGGTCAACACAGTCTCGACTCTATAAACGCGATTTTGAGGAACAATTTTCCTCGTTCTGTGCAGCAGGTATTATTATTAAAATTTTGTAGGTTAATATAGAGTAGGTATTTTCGCTTTTGTATGGGAGTGATGTATCTGTTACGTAGTAACTATTTATTCATCTGTGATCTGGGCAACGAAAGTAGGAACAAGGCATGTTTTCTAATTCCTTTTTCGTACAAGTTCAAACCAACGTGCTTTTACCATTCCATTGACAGATTTTTTATTAAGTAAGTAACTAGGGAACTTTCATTAAATATTGAACCATGGCAAGTAGGTATTTTAATTATTTTATTCGTACTAAAATCAGTTTTGGCTGAATGGAAAAGAGGTCAAAATATAGTCAAACGAGCGGAAATTTAAAAAAAAACTTGTAGAATAATTTAAAATACTAATTGTATCACTTATTGTACATACTGCAACAATTAGTAATTCAAATTCTTAGAATTAACTTCAATTTATTCTAATAAAAAACTATAAACATCCTCTGTTGGTTAATAAAAATCAATAAAAAAACCATCTTCCGCACTTTAACAATTAAATTCACATTGTTGGTAATGTAAAACATTGTTATTTCCTTAAAACTAATATATTATTATAATTGTAGGTATGTTTTGTTTATGTGATACATACCTACTTCTGTGCCCCGACTGGTTCATAAAATATTCTACTTACCTACATAATAATATATATATATATATATATATATATATTATATATATATATATATATATATATTATATATTAACATACTTAGTGTTAAACAAAGACGCTTCCCGTTGTCTTTCCCGATGTACTTATACTTAGATATATTTAAAACTACACCATGGATTTTGATGCGGTTTTCACCAAAAGATAGAGTGGTTGTCGAGGAAGGTTTATTTATAATAATTTGTCAAGCGGGCGAAGAATAATAGGTTAAAATCATGTTAAAAAATTAATAAAGATTCATAAATAAAACACAAAACTGGTAAGTATTTTTACATTCTTATCTGTTCGTCACGCTAGTCTCCAAAGATATCGAACAGATTTTCCTGCTGTTTCCATAGATAGATGAAACTCAAGTCAGGGCAACCTAAAGGTTTTTCACTCATCAAAATGAGATGGTAGGATAAAAAGTTATTAAAAAGTTATTGTCATATTTATAGTAATTTTACATCAGTTAAGACCTACATATAAAAGGCTTATATCATCAAAATAAACACATTATAGTTCGCGAGGCGTAACCTGAGCTTTGCATTTGTGTGAGTGTAGGTACGTGAACGAATAATGTGACTCTTTTTACACACACATGTGTTGTACACACAGCCTTTTTGCTCTACTTCTCGTGATCACTCACACAAACGCTAAGCTCAGCTTACGCCTTTTTACCTATACCAGTAAATGAAGTAGGTAGTTCAGAGCACTTAGGGATAATACACATCCTAGTGAAAAAAAATTCAAAATCGGATCTACGGTATCGGAGATAACCTCTAACATGCAAACTTACAAACTATAGAAACTTAGTTGTGCCAATATTTGTTTTTTTACAATATTGTAGAGACTAAGCTTAGTGACCTCACTTCAACTTGCTTTAACAGGACAATGTACTTTTTAAACATTAATTAATTTTGCATCTTAAACTTCCTCATGAATGACTCAGTCCATTTGTTAAGTACTTTTAGCAATTTTGAGATTGGTTTTTTTTTATGTTTGTTAACTCAATTTTTTTTAATTAAAGCTACTACTTCCCATTTAAATTTGGTCCCATTACGACAATTATTTGGTCCCATTTTGGTAATTTGAAGTCGGTACATAGTTGTGACAATTTTTGACTTATTATACCGACTGACACGGCGTGAAACTTTTGTCTTTGTAATATTATATTTGCAATAACATTGTTTGTTTTCCGAGAAGAATATAGTGAATATACGTCAGTCTAAGCACGTTTTTTATGGTTCCGTACACAAAGGGTAAAACGGGAACCCTATTACTGAGACTTCGCTGTCCGTCTGTCTGTCTCCAGATTGTGTAAGTATCTGATGAACCTTCATTTTTTTATATATTTTTTTATATTGGGTTCGCCAAATTGACGCCGCCCGCCTGGTGGTAAGTCGTGACGACGTCTAGCGATTGTGGGCCACTCTCACAGCACACAATACTTGTAGAGAGTGACCCTCAACTTGACGACCTACTGATGTGCCTCTTCACGCTCCGCTTAAAGAACCCAGGATTATATGTGGGAGGAAACACGTGATTGTAAGAAACTTAAAATTTTCACAGATTATATTTTCTGTTGCCGCTATACCAACAAATTGTACTAAAAAACAGAATAAAATCCATATTTAGAGGGGCTCCCATACAAATACGTAATTTGTTTTGCAATTTTTATAGATAACTAGCGGACCCGACAGACGTTGTCCTGC
The DNA here is from genome assembly GCA_963556515.1 of Nudaria mundana. NCBI lineage: Eukaryota > Metazoa > Arthropoda > Insecta > Lepidoptera > Erebidae > Nudaria > Nudaria mundana. The sequence continues at coordinate 4,523,153 of OY748305.1, read as the reverse complement.
AAAAAAAAAGAACCAAATTGTGAATCTAAACCATTCTTAGATCCCTTGAACACACACACAAAAAAATTCATCAATATTTGTCCAGCCGTTTAGGAGGAGTTCAGTTACATACACACGTACAGTAGATCTATATATATAAAGATGGTACGGAACCCATCGTGCGCGAGTCCGACTCGCACTTGACCGGTTTTTTAATATGTTAATTTTAAGTAGGTACTTCAGTATATTACAGGATAATACCTACCTATTAACTTTGTAGGAATTATAATTTTACTCATTATTTTGCATAATATTCAATTTTGTTTAAATAATAATGAGACAGAAAATTCATTGTGAGCTTTTAGTTAAAATAAATTGCGCCACTTCGTAAGATATTTTCTTAGAATACAGGAAAATAAGCCGTATAATTTGTATTAAAAAATATTAATGCAGGGTGTTACATAAGTGTCGTATCAACCTAAAGACACCGCTATCAGCTGGTCGACCAGAACCCGTTTCGATATGTGTCGACCGCCAAATAAGAAAAAAAAATTCTTCCAAATAAAAACATTATATCGAATAAAATTCTCTTGTTTGAACAACACTAGCTAAAATCAGCTGATTCGGTCATCGACTTCAAGTCAGTGAGTAGTTTAATAATGCGCGCCTGTGAAAAACCTTATCTCTCTCTCCTGGTAGGAACATTTTGTCTCTGTTCCACATCAAGGTCTGAATTTTTTTTTTCTTGTTTGGCGGTCGACACATATAAAATGGCGTTCTGAACGACTAGCTACACATTAGCTAACGTGTCTTCAGGTTGATATAACCCTAATGTAACACCCTGTATAATAAGTCGACTCATCAACTTCAAGGAATAACTATGAGCCATGGCATCGCCGGGCGCCACTGGAAATACCTTCTGCGTGTGAACCAAAGACGGACGTTAGAGCGGCCGCGGAATAAAAAAAAACTTAGGCACGGTATTAAGGAGTGCGGGGCATACGTACCGGGTGACACTGGCGTACACTGGTACTCTCATCGATGTGTTTTATGTAACTTAGGTATTTATGTAAAAATGAATACCTGAGTTGCACTCGTTCTGTTTATAACCGACTTCAAAACAAGAAGGAGATCTTCAATTTTTAGGGTTCTGTAGTTTAAGTTTCGGAACCCTTATAGTTTCGTCTGTCTGTCCTCGGTTTCCTCTTAAACGGTGAGTGCTAGAAACATAAAACTGTGCATGGATATGTGTATTTATTACGTTGACAAAGTGTTAAAAGAAAATTATGAAAAAAAATTTTTTTGGTGTACACGTAACCAGAATTCGGTTTTATCTTGCTCTTGCGTCTACCCCAGAGTGGGGGAAATCATTAGATAGGTCTTTCAAAAACATTAAGCGTTTGCTTAGACGATTTTTTGATTTACGTATTCGTTTGTTAGATATTCAACTTTATAGCTCATATTTCATCAGCTCATTTTTCATACCATCTTATACAATTTGTATGGTAACGAACACACTGGTCACGAATCACGCTGTCTTATGCGTCACCCCAGATTCGCGTGTTCCCATGCTATCCCACGCGTACGGCGCTGTCACACACGCTTAAAGTGTCATAGCGCTCAGATAATGTAAACGTCAGACGTTCGTAAGACCAGTGTGTCGCTATTTCCCACGTCGCTCGCGTGGCATACGTCGCTCGTATGTGAAGGACCAGTGTGTTTCAAGCTTTACACAAGCACGCATGCTGGCTGTGTTGCCACGTTGGATGGCGATACTTATTCTTTGGGCCAGAAAATAGCCAGCCTTCTGGTCCTGAGAAGCATCGATTTAAAAAATTAAAAATGCTTTTGAAATAAAAATTTATTGGCTCCCGTCTCAAATTAAGATCCTTTACAACATAAACTTCACTAAACTGTCACAGTCTGTGTAGCCATGGGACTTCTACAGGGTTCTATTTTGGTTCCCATATTGTAATTCATTACTGAAACATAGATTATTAGTACGGTGTCTTGCGTGGTGCTTCGCGCCGCACCACGCCATAGGCTTTGGCCTATAACTTTTGAGCCCTTAGGGTTAGGTCAAATTTTCGATTTTTTGGCTTGCCTCCAGATCGAGGGCTATGCATAGCGGGGTCAACCATCATTGGAGCATAAACAGTTCTCGAGAGCTAAGGGGGACATTCCCCATTTCTATATATAGATATGTAAGTACTAGTGGTCGCCCGCGACCTCGTCCGCGTGGTAATTTGGATTTTTTCCCGTTCCCGTCGCGCCGCGTCATATTTTGAACAATTCACACAATATCTTTATAAATCGTAGCCTATGTGTTATTCTGATGTATAAGCTATGTTATTGTAAAGTTTCATTAAAATCTATTCAGTATTTTTTACGTGAAAGTGTAACAAACATCCATCCATCCATCCATACATACATACATACATACATACTCACAAACTTTCGCGTTTATAATATTAGTAGGATAGTAGTAAAAGTAACTGAAATTGAAAAGTTCAGTGATAAACAATTCAATACGTTTGCTACAGTCCACTAGTTACCTTAAAGGGGTAAGCAGAGGCATATAATAGATCCATATTTTGCCAAATATATTGTTTGATACGTAATTACACGAAACGTAATGCCTATTGCTGCTTGTCGGGAACTTTTATATTAGTCAGAGCCTCGTCTGTGAATCGGCAGGTGCACCACTTGTAAGTGAGATTGGCATGAGCTCAGAAGATCTTAGTAGGAAGCTCTATGCTGTTATACATATTTTTAACATAGGTAATATGGAAAGCTGCTAATAGGGTCAAAGTCATCCTACCCTCCAAACGGTGCAGACAGACAGATATATATATCACGCCTATATCTCCGAAGGGGTAGACAACGGTGCATTCCACACCCACATTTTGCCACATTTGAGCACGTCAAATGTAATTTAGTTCGTGAATTATGACATTTGACGTCCTCAGTGGATACTCAACTTCAAATTCTCAATTCAAAAACCGGTCGCCTGTCTACCTTCAGCAATAAAGATGTGATGTTATACATTGTGTGTAACCAGTTTAGGTGCTAACAAGCAACCTTTCAACAGTTGCCCTTGACGTTGACATTATACTTTACCATAAATTAATGCAATTCCGCACACCCACATTCTTCGTTAATACATTGTGATATTGGTTTACTTAACTTACTGGTGGCCCCCAACTTCACTCGCATCAATATATCTAGATGATAAGTATTTTTTTTTAATTACCAAATGTCTTAATTTACAATAAGAATTACAATATACAAAATAAACATAATTATAGACTAAAAATATTTACATTACAAAATCTCGTTTAAAAAATCCTCCGCGTCATTGCCGACTGGGAAGGTTCCCAGAATGCTGGCTGGCCATGGCCATGGCCCTTCTTGTAGCAGAAGCGCAGGTCGTATACCTCGGCACGCTATTCTAAACGACATAATTCGTAGGGCTCTTTCCACCGCAGGTCTTCCGGCCGTACGTGAACCAAATGGTTTACCGGTTGGTTCATATGGTAATGGTTGGTTGACCGGACGCTATGTCGTTGCTACCGTGGAAGATGGGAAGACCTTTGGTGTGGGACGCTACATGCGTTGACACCTTAGCACCTTCACACCTTCCAAGCACATCCGGATTTACCGGCGCTGCTGCTGCATCGGCTGAAGGCCTTAAACGGCGTAAATATGCTAACCTAGCAGGTGTTTGAGGTATTTGAGCCGTTTGGGGTTGAGACACTGGGCCTAAAGAATAAGTATCGCCATCCAACGTGGCAACACAGCCAGCATTCTGGGAACTTTCCCAGTCGGCAATGACGCGGAGGTTTTTTTAAACGGTATTTTGTAATGTAAATATTTTTAGATGATAAGTTACACTAAACTTATACGGAAGATTTGGTTCTCTATTTCAACTGTTATATAATGTTCCAGAATATTCATGATTTGATTTCTATTGTTAATCAATACATATTATAAAAATGTAAGTGGTCGATGACTGTACATCGAAGATATAATAGAGAAACTGTTGTAGGGGCTTTATGAATGCAATAGAACCCAAAACAATGGTTTCTAGATTTTTTGTCTGTTTATCTGTTTGTCTAAATATTTGAACACGCTAATCTTAGAAACGGCTCAACCAATTTCAGTGCAGTTTTCAGTAATGCGTTGTGGTTTATTCAACTTATGTTAGGCACGTTTTATTTCAATCGGTTCATAAATAAAAAAGTTATGTCGATCTAAAGTAACACGCAGGTGGAGCTGCAGGCAGCAGCATAGTATAAACTACATCTTTTAGGGGTCTTTAGGGGTTTTTTAGGGGTCAAAAATCCCTCCTAATTGAGGTCAATGCGTAAAGGTTGTAAAATACCTTTGAATAGGTTGTATGTTATGAATACTTAGCCTTGAAGTGATGTCAGAAAAAAAACAGTGGCAGTGTAGTGTAGTGTACAAATCGTTTAGATCTTAAGTAGTATTAAGTTATTAACTATTGTAATAAAATGTACGTAAGTATATAAGTGAAGGAAGTCATTATTGTTTATTAAAAGCATAATGAGACTCTGTGGTCTGACATTTTCATCCAGATAGGGCATAATATTTCTATTATTACATTGCGTCATAGGGAAAACCATACATTATTTTAATATATCAGTAAATCTTGGACTGTTTACTGAATAGTGTCAAACGACTAAACGTTTAACAAAACTTTTAACTTCATACAAATAGTTAACCCAAACAGGGATTTCCCGGGACTCTCGGAGTCTCGGCAATATACGCTTAGCACTGTTCACACTACGCGGTTGTACGCGCATAGACAGTAGACTTGCGAACTCCACTCATTCGCAAAAATCTCATTGGTAGATTAAGGAATTGGCCAATGAGAGTTCTGTCCGATGAAGTCTGTCCAATGAATGTGAACAAGGCGGTAAGGCGGAAATTTTAAGAATAACATACGAAAATAACCTCTGGCACACGGTATAGGTATTAAGTAATTGTGTCTGCCAAATGGTAGGTACCTCAATATACATTGCATAGACAGTGTATCAAAAGACCTTCCGTAAAATCAAAGTCTAGCCGTCTATAGAACGGCTTCATTTCTTAAATGCCCTGTAATCGAACAAATTTTTTGACAAATTTACGTGTTTGCCAACTAATTTGATAGTCTAATGCTAAGTGTTTGTCAAACATCTACGTGTTTAATTGTTTGATAAAAAATTGGATTGTCGTAGTGTGAATGGTATTTGTCAATGACATTTGGACATATACCGCAGTATTTGTCAAACACGTAAATAAGTTTGTCAAAATATATTAACTTTAAAGTATGGGATCAAAAATGGGGAATCTTATTCTTTTATCCGTGCTTTAACTAGGCACCTATTACTTGTTACAACATTCTAATAAGTCGTTTATTCCACTGCGGAAGTTCCCCCAGTGACAGAGGTATGCTTGGGCTGTATCTGCCAAGCTGCGTCAGGATGCAAGCAGGGTACAGGGTGTGAGGCTGACGGCGCTTGTGGCCTCTTCCGGATCACGCAGCCGTACTGGATCGATGCTGGGAAACCCACTTTGAATGGAGAACCAGACACTGCGCCGTCAGGTGAGGTTTTCAATACTTTTACCTACAACTAGTTTATTTTTGTATTTCAAAGCAATGAGTTTGCTTAAACTATTCTTAAAATCATCGTAGCTCAGCTGGTCAGAGCACTCCCCCTGTTAGGGAAAGGCGGTGGGTTCGAGTTCCGCCGATGAAATCAGTTTTTGTGATCTATTTATAATTTTAGTTTAAAAAAAAAAACCTAAAAAATCAACCAAAATAAGTACTTACCTACTATTTATTAGACACAAAATAGAGGCATAAGAACACTTAAATGCCTATGCCTATGTTGAAGTGTGCCACAGAGCACAGGGCCAAGACGATATAAAGGCAGAAAGAAAAGTGTTGTCCATCAAAAAGACTTCGATATAAAACACGGCCTTGTGCGAGTCGGAGTCGTGCTCGAAGGGTTCCGTACCAAAATGGCAAAAAAGAAAAACACGTTTTTTGTATGGGAGCCCTCTTATATATTTATTATATTCTTGTTTTATAGTATTTGTTGTTATAGAAGCACTAGAAACACATCATCTGTGAAAATTTCAACTTTCTAACTATCACGGTTCATTAGATACAGCCTGGTGACAAACGGACGGACAGCAGTACAACAATTAGTGTAATTATCTAATTTGCACGTTATAATTTTCAGCGTTCCAGAATTGTGCCATAGACCCGTACTGCGCAGCTCTCACGGTGCAGGGCTACATGAAGAGATTTCCACAGGTAAACACTGATTTAAGACCTTTTCCAAAAAAGGAGGTTAAAATGTTTGTTACCTCATATCTTCTACTAGAACGAAGCTACTACTTCCCAGGTGGGTCATCCCGACAACTATTCGGTCCCATTTCGGTAGTTTGAAGTCGGTTGCTGTGTCAATTTTTGACCTGTATTTTTAAGTACGAAAAACCAAAATAAGCTAATCTTCTCTATATATAAAAATGAATCCCTATTTCCCTTGGTCACGCCATCACGCGTGAACGGCTGGACCGATTTCGCTTATTCTTTTTTTGTTGTGTTCGTAATTATCAGGAGAGATCTTATGGAAGTAAAAAAGTTATGCGGAACATTAGAAAAATGAATACGATACGAAGTTCGTCGGGACAGCTTGTATTAAATACATAACTGACAAAGATAGGTTATTTATTTATTTATTTATTTTATTTATTTATTTATTATTTATGTACAACACACATAGAAACAAGAACACAAAAACAGTAGTACAAACAATACAGTGAGCATAGTATAAGGGCACTGCTTATTCCTAGAGGAATCTCTTACAGCAGGCCTGAACGGAGATGTAGGGGTGAGAGGGTGACGCGTGTGCAGTGCAAGTAAATAAACTTACATAAACTAAGGGGGTCATATATACATGTATAAATACATACTGTGCTTTAATAAACTTACATAAACTAAGGGGGTCATATATACATGTATAAATACATACTGTGCTATAATAAACTTACATAAAGGTATACTACATTATAATATAATAGGTAGCTAAGATGAAGAGGAGAGGTAATGAGCTTTTAGTTTCTTTTTAAAGAAATGAAGAGTTCTACAGCTTTGTATGTCAGGGGGGAGTGAGTTCCACAGTCTGACCGCATGAACAGTAAAGGAAAAGGAGAAGAAATCAGTTTTGTGGGAGGGACAATTTAGTCGGTACTTAAGGTGAGACCTACACTGGGTACCGGGTGCGTTCACGTAAGAGAACCGCTCCCGCAGGTAGGAAGGATAAGCGGGATTGAACAGGATATTAAAATGGAGACATTATATCCGAGTGTCTCTGCGACGGCGGATTGGGAGCCACTCGAGTTCCTTGCGAAAGTGTGAGACGTGGTCATATTTACGAAGATTGAAAACAAAACGGATACAGAGATTTTGTAAGCGCTCGAGTTTGTCCAACAGCTCCTCAGTAGCATCCAAATAGCAGGCATCCGCGTAGTCCAAGATAGGCTGAATTAGCGTCTGAGCAAGTGAGACTTTGATATTCAGAGGCAAAAAGTTCTGGAGGCATATAAGCGTGTGAAAAGTGAAATGCACCTTCTTACTTACCTCGCCAACATGAGTCTTCCAGGATAGATTGCAGTCCATAACTACACCCAAATTCTTTGCGGTATCAGTGTACACGACAGGGGAACCGTCCAGTAAAATGGGAGGAAGAGAAGATGCATCTAGTCCACCCCTCATCTGCCTACTGCCAATAATCATGGCCTGAGACTTAGTGGGGTTTATTAGGAGACCAAAAGATTTTGCCCATTTATTTATAGCACTCAGGTCATGATTAACAGCAGCAATAGCACTTCTGTATTCGTTCAACGCAAAGTGCCGATACAACTGCAGGTCGTCCGCGTATAGATGGAAGTTAGAGGATATGACTCGAACGACAGAGTTAATGAAAACGGAGAAAAGCAAGGGAGAAAGAACGCCGCCTTGAGGTACACCCGCAGTGAGATCGTGCCAATCCGAATATGAATCATCAAGGCGGACACACTGCGAGCGCCCACGAAGATATGAATCGAACCAGGACACAGATTCCGAGGAAAAGTTAAGTGTTTTAAGGACACCAATCAAGACATCGTAGTCCACGGAGTTGAAAGCACTACTGAAATCCAGAAGTACCAATACAGTGAGAGATTTGTTCTCCATGGCCCAACGAATATCGTCGGTAACCTTAAGAAGGGCAGTCACTGTGCTGTGGCCTGGCCGAAAACCAGATTGTAGGGTACTGAGAAGATTCTGCTGCGTCAGATAACTGGATAGCTGCCGATGAACTAAATGCTCAAGAACTTTGGATAAGTAAGGAAGGTTAATTACATCTTAACATAGAACAAATAAATTAGTGAAGAAAAACTTGTCACAAAACCCTATACCACCCTGTCTGGCCTGCGTGGTATATGTGGTGTGAATTCCCCCACCTTGGGGGAGCAGCAGTGGGTGCCGCCCAGCAGTGGGCGTCAAATGGGCTGTGATGATGATGATGATAAAACAAATGATCGTGCTAATCCACTTATATGTATTAAAAAATGAAAGAAAGATTTTTTTATTATTCCAGTGGGTTTTGTAACCTACTTGAAAAAACTTATTTTTCACCTTGTGGCTTGTGGTGACACTTTTGATAGTCAGTCAGTTATAAAGGTTACAATTAAAGTCTAAATTGCTTCTAAACTTACTTTTTCGGTCAGATTCGCAAAGCAATAGGTAGAGACTGAGAGAAAAAACCTGGCAATAAAACTCACGGCCACTCTTTTCTAAGTATGAAATTACACGAGCTAACATTTATACATAGTTGTCAAAGCAAAAAATATAAAAAAAACAAGTAAGTACAATAAACAAGCGACGCTGCGACGTTATAGAGTCGCGCCTAAATAGTTTAAGTGAGGAGCAAGCAACTCATTTCCATAATTCTCTTTATCATCAAAATAATCAGTAATGGAGTAACAAGACCTTTTCAAGAGATGTGCTTTCATTTTCTTTTTGTATTTATGCAAAGATAGGTTCATAATATCTAAAGGGATTTTATTAAATAGGCGTATATCATTGTGCTAATCAAATCACACAAAGTTTTGCTTTTGATTGTGGTCTTAAATAGTAGCTTTGTTGTCGGTTGGTCAGAACATTCCCTATGTATAATTATAATTGATAACTGATTTTTATTTATTTTATTTTTAAGGAAAGCTTACAGCTATTAAGTTTACAATAGTTAATTAAGAGTGGTTAATGATACATGCTAAACACAAGCTTCCACATAATAGTGATGACATTATAGTCACAGGTTTCAAAATAAATAAAAAACAACGAAAAAAAAATGTAGTTACTTGGAGTCACAAGAATGCAATGAGACTTGACAGCTAAAAACGCGCGTAGACTATAACAAGCGCGCTCTGGTGAGAGAACTAACAGGAAAGTACTAGGATTATCTATGGTTTGGCTATGGATATAAGTAAATTACAATGAATCATAGACTGCATTCTTCAATATCCTCGCTGTGTTTTCGGAAGCATATAATAAAACCCGCAGAGACCAAAGAGGTGGTCAAAGTCCGCCGGGCGCCACTGGAAATACGTTCTGCTTGTAACCAGAGACGCCCGGCAACAGACGTTAGAGGCCGCGGCCTTGGGCCGCGGAATTAAAAAAAAAAAAAGAAAACAATTCTTAAAAAACTAGATTGGGTCCAGATGCCTGTTCTAGGTCATCTATCCTATGCCGTCGTCGCGTCGTCCCAAAGTACTCCCTCTCGTAGTTATCTTTCTAATGCTGATGTACAAAGACTTACATTTTTTGTGATATATATCGTAAAATATTAAAGAATAGTAAGTAAATAGAGTGGTATACTTATAATGTTTTGTCTTGTCATATTTCCAGGATTGCAACGGTGATGGTCAGGTCAACTGCTACGATTACTTGGCAATCCACAAGAAAGGCGGATACGGATGTGTGGGCGAATTACCCTACAACTATGTAAGCGTGTTCAACCAGTGTGTGGCTGCAGTTGCTGCCCAGCAAGGCTACCAGGGTTGAAGACCAGGGGATTAGAGGCTCCGAGATCTATACCCAGGAATTTCGAAATCTAAACTCTCAAAAATCATAGAATAGAATGCAATCGTTGTGGATTTTGTTTTTAGACCAATGAGGTGCAATTGATTGCAATTTTTGTATATTTTACACCATAATTCGCAAAACTATTTGGACGTTTTGGACTGGATTTGAACTATTTTGAACCAGCAGCGACAGTTTTCATTCAAGGGGAATGTATATGTACCTAATATTATATCCTAGATAGCGGCTGTGGTTAGTTTTGCTCTTGCGTTTTGACTGTGTTGTTTAGTTCGATCTCTAACCACCACACCACTGACGTGAACCTACCTTATACACAAGCACTTTTACTACAGTCACTTAGTCTGGGATTCTATATAAAACACATTGAAATCAAATTGTCCATGTTTTACGTAGTACAGCGCCATCTAGTTAAACTAATATTAATCAATAAAAATGGACCCCGAACTGGTACTGGTAGCAAAATAATTGAACCAAGCAAATGGCATTTCCATTAGCTATATTGATATAATAATATATGATTTAAAATATAAGAAAATTGAATTGTTCATACAATTTTGACAGATTAACTTTATTAAATGTTAGAGATTTAGGAGCCTCGTCGTTTGACTTTGTACTTATTAATACCTACATATTTTAGACTTAAGTAATAATTTAAACTTTTTTATAAACATCAATAAACAGTGAACTAGTCTTTTAATATTAAAATTTGTTTTTTATTTATTTTGCTTAGCTATTGCCTTCATGCTCTAATATCTCTGTTTTAATATATGGAAGTAGCTGAAACCTAGAATTCATACACAGTCTATTCTTTGCTAAGGTTGGAGACTAGGGGGCCGTACCAACTTCTCCAGGGTTCACGTCATCCTCACCTGCACATGGTACACCTGCTAACACACAGATGAGGCTCTGGCAAATACCTAGCATACTCCCCAGAAACACAAATAACCTCACCACCTGGCTGGTGGGCGTTTAAGAATTGGCGAAATGTGGTCGTAATAAGCGCCTGTCTACCCTTTCAGGGATAAAGATGTGATTTTTGTCAGTCTATTTGTTATCCGGGTCTGCGGGCAGTAACTAGTTTCTCTCTAAAGTCTCAAGTGTTAACATTATTCACTCAATTCAATCTATATGTATTGTTACATTCATCACGCTGAATATTGCACGGCACTAATCGTCAAAAAAACAGAACGTAGGTAGGTACGCAATGATATAACAATTCCGTATTGTTACTAGGTGGATAGTAAATTTTAACCCGATAGCTGTGAAGATATTACTGAAACCTTGATGGCTTCTTTCATTCTGGAAACTTTAGATGTGACCAATTAATTGATGCTAAGTGTAGAACAAAATAACCTCTTAAAATGGGGCTGGATAACTTACAACTACATCTCACTGCTTAGAATCTGGACATACGGTAATAAATAATCCTTTGGTAAACCAGATACACCTAAAGTAGGTACTGTGCGTCGCGACGTCTAGTCGCTAAAATGAAAAACAGTCATCTCAAATCATCTTCCAAATGAACATAGATCGCATGCAACTGATTCGTACTGGTGTTTAACACACATTGACGGGCGTAAGTACTGGGACAGAAAATTGACAGTACTTGTGGGCCGGTTAGGTAAGCGAGTCGCCAAGTACCACGAGTGCTCCTGAATTATTGCTCCGCGCTGCCGAGTTAACTTCTATCTGACTTAGGTTATAGTTAAAAGAAACTAATTATAAAATACTTACAAATTATTATATTTTTAGAACACCAGTAACGCCAATGTTAAAAACGTGTCCGTTTCGACTGCTCGGCCACTATGTCGTAGAAAAAAAAAGCTTATGTCAGTATTTCGAAGGAATTTGTAAAAGACGAACAGTGAAAACCGCAAATTCGAAGAGTCAATATTTAGAAAGTTATAAGGGTTTAACCGTGGCCGCGCAGTCCGCACGAATTCAACTGCGCGGCCACCAGTTCTCTTAAACAGAGCTACGTACAAGTCTAATTCTTTTTGCTAATCACTGATACGATTTCGAAGAAAATGTAGATTATATAATTATAACCCTACTGTTTGGACTTCACGACCTACAGCACTCCAAAGTTATGGCCGCGCAGTCCGCACAAAGCGAACCGCGCGGCCACGATTTTTCTTAAATGGACCTTAAACGGAGCTTAGTAGAAGTCCCATTCTTTTTGCTAATTACAGATACCATTTCGAAGAATATGTAGACAGTATGAATAAAGCCTAAAATTAAGAACTACACGACCTACAGAACTTAAAACCTATAATCAAAGGAAAAAATAGGGTGACCAAGATTTATAGTTTATGTGTTTTGACTATGTTGTTTAGTTCGATCTCTGACCACCACACCACTGACGTGAACCTACCTTATACACAAGCACTATTACTACAGTCACTTAGTCTGGGATTCTATATAAAACACATTGAAATCAAATTGTCCAAGAGTTTTACGTAGTACAGCGCCATCTAGTTAAACTAATATTAATCAATAAAAAATGGACCCTGAACTGGTACTAGTAGCAAAATAATTGAACCAAGCAAATGGCATTTCCATTAGCTATATTTATATAAAAATATATGTTTTAAAATATAAGAAAATTTAATTGTTCATACAATTTTGACAGATTAACTGTATTAAATGTTAGAGATTTAGGAGCCTCGTCGTTTAACTTTGTACTCATTAATACCTACATATTTTAGACTTAAGTAATAATGTATACTTTTTTATAAACATCAATAAACAGTGAACTAGTCTTTTAATATTAAAATTTGTTTTTTATTTATTTTGCTTAGGTATTGCTATTGCCTTCATGCTCTAATATCTCTGTTTTAATATGTGGAAGTAGCTGAAACCTAGAATTCATACACAGTCTGTTCTTTGCTAAGGTTGGGGACTAAGGGGGCCGTACCAACTTCTCCAGGGTCCACGTCATCCTCACATGCACGCGGTAAACCTGCTAACACACAGATGAGGCTCTGGCAAATACCTAGGATACTCCCCAGAAACACAAATAACCTCACCACCTGGCTGGTGGGCGTTTAAGAATTGGCGAAATGTGGTCGTAATAAGCGCCTGTCTACCCTTTCAGGGATAAAGATGTGATTTTTGTCAGTCTATTTGTGATCTGGGGCTGCGGGCAGTAATTAGTTTCTCTCTAAAGTCTCAAGTGTTAACATTATTCACTCAATTCAATCTATATGTATTGTTACATTCATCACGCTGAAAATTTCACGGCACTAATCGTCAAAAAACAGAACGTAGGTAGGTACGTAATGATATAACAATTCCGTATTGTTACTAGGTGGATAGTAAATTTTAACCCGATAGCTGTAAAGATATTACTGAAACCTTGATGGCTTCTTTCATTCTGGAAACTTTAGATGTGACCAAGTAATTGATGCTGAGTGTAGAACAAAATAACCTCTTAAAATGGGGCTGGATAACTTACAACTACATCTCACTGCTTAAAACCTGTACTTAGGTACTGTGTGTCTCGACGTCTAGTCGCTAAAATGAAAAACAGTCATCTCAAATCAGCTTCCAAATGAACACAGATCGCATGCAATTGATTCGTATTGGTGTTTAACACACATTGAAGGGCATAAGTACTGGGACAGAAAATTGACAGTACTTGTAGTACCGGTCAGGTAAGCGATTCGCCAAGTACCACGAGCGCTTCTGAATTGCTCCGCGCTGCCGAGTTAACTTGTATCTGACTTAGGTAACAGTTAAAAGAAACTAATTAAAATATACAAATTATTATATTTTTAGAACTCTAGTAACGCCAATGTTAAAAAACTATGCCGTAAGACAACACAGAAACATTCGACAAAGTTCAAAAGCCAAAATACAAGGGGACCACACAAAAACAGCTAAACAGAACAAACTTATGTTAGTAATTTCCCTCCAAACCCTTAAAGCGGATAAGAAATAAGGATAACACTTCGGCCATATATGATACACCCATAAATTAGGATGTTTACTTAAACTAAGTAGATATAAATGACGATACCCATGCGTTAAATGTCGTCGGTTTCTGAATATGGATATTGCTCTTGAACTATTAAAAGACCTTTTCATTGACAACACACACCATTTCCATTTTATAGAAAACCATCGCGTTATTCGTTTACATGTATTTATCGGCTTTAATATCCTACGTAATATAAACGAAATACACACTTTTGGCATTAAGATCATTTTAAAAGCATATTTAAGAAAAACTGCTACAATACAAATAATTGTAGTAAATATTCCAATTGATACATCTGTAACAACATTTGTATTATCCGATACCTTAACTTTTGCTACTCTTTTTCTTTCTTTTGCAATAAGTTTTAATTCTTTTTTGTATTCTTTTAATGATTGTAAATTTTCCAATTGATCTATTTTTTGTGACCTTTTCTTATTTTTTTTGGATTTTACTGTACATTTTTTCCTTAATTTACGTATTTTCTTTATGCTAAATGTTTCCGTTTCGGAGGGAAATTCAGTTTTCGCTCGATAGAACGGTCTTTTATTTATTTGTCTTGTACCTCTAGGAAATATGTGTAGATCTGCTCTTCTGTGTATATTTGGAGCTCTTTGATATGACAGCATCTGGTACAAAGCACCAAGTTTTGATATATCTTGTTGCATACGCTTCCTTTTAGGTCTTCTATTGCATAGTTTACTAAAGCATTTAAAAAAACAGGACATTTTTGTGCGTTGGTTAGGTTGATCTATTTTAATAATTGCATTATCCAGATAGTAATTTCGTTTTCTTTTACTTTTTGGGTATTGACATCGTGTGATTGCCTGATCGTGATGTAAATCCATAGCAGGTGTTGGATCTTTATGTTTTTTAATTTCATTAGAATTCCGTTTAGTAATGTTTTCAAAAATAGGGCTTTCGTTATCACCTTGAGAATGTCTCCAATATTTATTTTGGCAGGTCTGATCTATTGGGAAGTGTAAATCGATTTGAATTGCGGATCTTGGGCATACTTTTATGTATCTATCACCTATTGGAGACACAGGTACCGAGCAACGTTTAAATTTACCTAAATTCTTGTATTGTTTTAGATGTTTTTCATTATATTGCGCGATGGGAGAGTATATTTCATGTCGGTATGCTCGTTGGCATTTTTTATTACGTTTAGCGTTTAATTTATTCACTGTGCTTTTTGGAGCTCTTGGACATGACAGCATCTGATACAAAGCATCAAGTTTTATTATATCTTGTTGCATACGCTTCCTTTTATGTCTTCTATTGCAAAGTTTACAGAAGCATTTAAAAAAACTAGACTTTTCTGTGCGTTGGTTAGGTTGATCTATTTTAATAATTGCATTATCTAGATAGTTACTTCGTTTTCTTTTACTTTTTGGGTATTGACATCGTGTGATTGCCTGATCGTGATGTAAATTCATTGCAGGTGTTGATTCTTTATGTTTTTTAATTTCATTTGAATTCCGTTTAGTAATGTTTCTAAAAATAGGGCTTTCGTCACCTTGAGAATGTCTCCAATGTTTATTTTGGCAGGTCTGACCTATTGGGAAGTGTAAATCGATTTGATTTGTAGATTCACATCTTGGGCATACTTTTATGTATCTATCACCTATTGGAGACACAGTTACCGAGCAACGTTTACATTTACCTAAATTCTTGTATTGTTTTAGATGTTTTTCATTACATTGCGCGATGGGAGAGTATATTTCATGTCGGTATGCTCGTTGGCATTTTTTATTACGTTTAGCGTTTAATTTATTCACTGTGCTTTTTGGAGCTCTTGGACATGACAGCATCTGATACAAAGCATCAAGTTTTGTTATATCTTGTTGCATACGCTTCCTTTTATGTCTTCTATTGCAAAGTTTACAGAAGCATTTAAAAAAAACTAAACTTTTCTATGCGTTGGTTAGGTTGATCTATTTTAATAATTGCATTATCTAGATAGTAACTTCGTTTTCTTTTACTTTTTGGGTATTGACATTGTGTGATTGCCTGATCGTGATGTAAATTCATTGCAGGTGTTGATTCTTTATGTTTTTTAATTTCATTTGAATTCCGTTTAGTAATGTTTCTAAAAATAGGGCTTTCGTCACCTTGAGAATGTCTCCAATATTTATTTAGGCAGGTCTGATCTATTGGGAAGTGTAAATCGATTTGATTTGCGGATTCACATCTTGGGCATACTTTTATGTATCTATCACCTATTGGAGACACAGGTACCGATAAAGGTTTAAAATTACCTAAATTCTTGTATTGTTTTAAATGTTTTTCATTATACTGCGTGATGGGAGAGTATATTTCATGTCGGTATGCTCGTTGGCATTTTTTATTACGTTTAGCGTTTAATTTATCCACTGTGCTATCAGAAACCGCTTTTTTGTGCAACTGTTTTTTACATACTGTTGTAAAATTTGAACATATTTTATTGAATTGAACCTGCTTTCTGTTTTGAATATATTCTAAACTTTTGTTAGGTTCCCACGCGTTATAACTAAAGTGTATACCTGTATTCGCATGTCTAATTTTAGGAGATTGCGTTGTTTTTGATCTTTGACATTCTAAATCCTTTTTTTCATTTTCAGCACATAACGTTACTTTTGTTGAACAAGCAACGTGTTGTTTTACTTGTCTTGGATGATGATTAATATCACTTGCACGTTTACAATTCAACATCAATTTGGGCCTGCAGATAATTGCGGCCTCAGATTTGACATCACATGCATGATCTGGGATAATGCATTCCTTGTTCCTTGCCGTCCTGTTTAACTTATTAAAATGATCATAATTTTTTGTCTGCATTTGTTTGCTGTTTGAGTTGGATAAATAATTACTTGCTTTATTTATACATTCACAAGTAGTCATATTATCTTTATATGATTTTCTGTATAAATTAATGAAATGATCATCATTCATTGTCTGCATTTGTTTAATATTATTTGATTTGGATAAACAATTACTTGCTTTATTTATATATCCACAAGTAGTAATATAATCCGTATATGATCTTCTGTTTAACTTATTAAAATTATCAACATTTTTTGTCTGCATTTGTTTGCTGTTATTTAAGTTGAATAAATAATTTCTTGCTTTATCTATACATTCACAAGAAGTAATATTATCCTTAAATGATTTTCTGTTCAACTTAATAAAATGATCAACATTTTTTGTCTGCATTTGTTTTCTATTATTTAAGTTGGATAAACAATTACTTGCTTTATTTATATATTCACAAGTAGTAATATAATCCGTATATGATCTTCTGTTTAACTTTTTAAAATGATCAACATTTTTTGTCTGCATTTGTTTGCTGTTATTTGAGTTGGATAAATAATTTCTTGCTTTATCTATACATTCACAAGAAGTAATATTATCCTTAAATGATTTTCTGTTCAACTTATTAAAATGATCAACATTTTTTGTCTGCATTTGTTTTATATTATTTGAGTTGGATAAACAATTACTTGCTTTATTTATATATTCACAAGTAGTAAAATAATCCGTATAT
Source organism: Nudaria mundana (assembly GCA_963556515.1). Taxonomy (NCBI): domain Eukaryota; kingdom Metazoa; phylum Arthropoda; class Insecta; order Lepidoptera; family Erebidae; genus Nudaria; species Nudaria mundana. The sequence continues at coordinate 4,505,507 of OY748305.1, read as the reverse complement.
GATCTTCTGTTTAACTTATTAAAATGATCAACATTTTTTGTCTGCATTTGTTTGCTGTTATTTGAGTTGGATAAATAATTTCTTGCTTTATCTATACATTCACAAGAAGTAATATTATCCTTAAATGATCTGTTCAACTTATTAAAATGATCAACATTTTTTGTCTGCATTTGTTTTCTATTATTTGAGTTGGATAAACAATTACTTGCTTTATTTATATATTCACAAGTAGTAATATAATCCGTATATAATCTTCTGTTTAATTTATTAAAATGATCAACATTTTTTGTCTGCATTTGTTTGCTGTAATTTGAGTTGGATAAATAATTTCTTGCTTTATCTATACACTCACAAGAAGTAATATTATCCTTAAATGATTTTCTGTTCAACTTATTAAAATTATCAACATTTTTTGTCTGCATTTGTTTTCTATAATTTGAGTTGGATAAACAATTACTTGCTTTATTTATATATTCACAAGCAGTAATATAATCCGTATTTGATCTTCTGTTTAACTTTTTAAAATGATCAACATTTTTTGTTTGCATTTGTTTGCTGTTATTTGAGTTGGATAAATAATTTCTTGCTTTATCTATACAATTACAAGTAGTAATATTATCCTTAAATGATTTTCTGTTCAACTTATTAAAATGATCAACATTTTTTGTCTGCATTTGTTTAATATTATTTGAGTTGGATAAATAATTACTTACTTTATTTATAGATTCACGAGTAGTCATATTACTACTTCGATCAGTACCTACACGTTTAGACGTAGACATATTTTGGTAAACCGAAATATTTTTACTGCTTATACCGTCCCTTTTTCCTTCCGTATTTTCTTTCCTTTTTTTAACAATAATGTTGTGCATACTTTTATACAATCTTGAATGTGTTCCGATTGATCTATCCTTTACAGATTTGTTTTTCAAACCATTAATTGCTGTATCTGAATGTACAGCAATTTTATTACTTTTAATATTTCTTACGTCTTCATTTCTTAATGTTTTTTGAACTGCTGCATCTTTAAAGTCACGATTATCTGATATTAACGAACTTTGGATTGGACATTGACATTTTGTATCGACATGTATAATTTTATTGGAGTTGTTTACAGATCCTACAGTATTAGTGAAAAGCTTTTTAATTGCGTTAAGAATGTTATATTTTTGTTTAACTGAAGAACTGTACTTCATATCTACTGGTTGCTTGGCATCTTTTGAGTATTGCTTCTTCTTGATTTTTGAGTCGAAGTGTTGTACGTTCACATCTTTAGTTTTGTTACTGCTCGGCACTTTAGATAATTTAATAATTTCATTTTTTTTTTCATCTATTCCATATGTACCTTTGACCTGGATTCCATCTATTTGCTTTTGCGAGAAATTTTCGCCACTGCGTTTATCACCACTTTTGTTTAAGAAACTAATAATATTTCTTGTCTGCTTCTTTTTTGATACAACGTCGCGATTTCCTTTTGATCCTTCAGAGTGGAGTATTTTCGATATATTTTTCACTGCCAAATTTTGGCTAATATTTGTAGGGCATTCACATTTTATAATATTTTTATCAGATGTTGGTGGAATTTTGGTTTTAGGTAAAACTTTGATACTATCACCACGACTATGCCATAATTTATGTTTCTCAGGCTTACTACGATCAATATCATTATATTTTGACTTCTGGTCATGAGGAGGAGAGATATTTTGCGTAACATGCAACTGCTGAGTAGTTTGAGTTTTACATTCACAAGACGTTCTGTGCAGTTTACTAATTATGCATAGTTCTTTAAAAACTTTAAGGATCTTATATTTCTGCTTCTTCTTTTTAATTTGATGATTTTTCAGATCTACTTGTTGCTTGTTTTCAGTTATGAGTAGTACTGTACTTTTAGACTTTGGATAGTGTGTTTTAGAACTTTCATGTATAGTCTGAGTTTTATTACTACTATATTTACTGAGCTGCAATTGTCTACTATGAACACCTTTATTTCTTCCTCTTATCTTCCCGGCATTATAAGTTTTATCATCAGATTTATTCAATTTCTTTGCAGTATCTCTTTTTTTATCATCAAAAATTAAATAATCCCTGCATTTACAAATAATATTAGAACCCCTGCATTTACAAATATTAGAACTTGTGCATTTACAAATTGTGTCATCTCCCAGCGGAGTAATGGTGACTCCATATTTATTTTCAACTTTGAAACGATTTTGAACGATTGAGAATTTCGATTTTTTATCTTTTATTTTAGTATTTGTCATCACTGAAAAAGATTTGGGCTTAAATATTTTTTCTGTAGTTTCTGTAGTCGCATCAATTACTTTATATTCTTTTGTTTTAAAATGTTTACCTTTGCCCAAGAAACTCTTTTGATATGGCTGGCTTAAGATTTTGGCATCGGACTGTTTGACTTTATCTGCATCACGTTCTTTTGTTTGGTGTTTGTTATTCAAACATTCACAAGATAATGAAACAGTCATAGATTTAGCACTAGTCTTTTGTAAAAACGAATCTTTACATGCACATGACACATGTTTACTTATTTTCTTAAATTCAAGTTTTCTTTCTGCTTCTTTATTAGTTTTTGTCGCCACTGAGAAAGTTTTGGTCTGAAATATTGTTGAAAAAGGTTTGGGCTTAAATATTTTTTCTGTAGTTTCTGTACTCGCATCAATTACTTTATATTCTTTTGTTTTAAAATGTTTATCTTTGCCCAAGAAACTCTTTTGATTTGGCTGGCTTAAGATTTTGGCATCAGACTGTTTGACTTTATCTGCATCACGTTCTTTTGTTTTGTGTTTGTTATTCAAATATTCACAAGATAATGAAACAGTCATAGATTTAGCACTAGTCTTTTGTAAAAATGAATCTTTACATGCGCACGACACATGTTTACTTATTTTCTTAAATTCAAGTTTTAATTCTGCTTCTTTATTAGTGTTTGTCGCCACTGAAGAAGTTTTGGTCTGAAAAATTGTTGAATTTTCTTTACTTTTTGGAGGTACATCTGGTACAACTGACGTAGACTTGGAACCAGTCTTTGGTGAAAAAAAATCACCAGTGTCTTTGTTTTGTATATCTTTACTTTTTTGTATGATTTCACTTTTCTTTTCTGTTTTTTTAGTGTTTGTCCTCACTGAAACAGTTTTAGGCTTACCTAAATTATTTATTATGTTCAAACATTTGCATTCAAACGATTTTATTTCTTTCTTTTTACATTTACATAAATGTTTAGGCCTAAATATTACTGATTTTGCAGAGTGATTAGTGGTTACGGCCTTATCTATTGCTTTGTATTGTTTTTTCTTAGAATATTTCTTGCCGTCGTGAGGTTTACTTTCTTCTTTTTTAGTTTTTGTTGGCACTGAAGAAGTTTCAGATTGAAATATTGCTGATTTTTCTTTACTGCTTGGAGGTACAGCAGTGCCTTTGTTTTTTTTTCTATTTAAATTCTTTGATGTTATGTCCTCAGACTTCTTCATTGTCTTTACGTTGTGTTCTTTTGGTTTGCATTTTTTACCTGTACGTTCATGCTGATTCGATAATGCAACTGACTTAGACTTAGAACTAGTCTTTGGTGAAAAAAAATCACCAGCGTCTTTGTTTTGTATATCTTTACGTTTTTGTAAGATTTCACTTTTCTTTTCTGTTCCTATAGTGTTTGTCCTCACTGAAACAGTTTTAGGTTTACCTAAATTATTTATTATGTTCAAACATTTGCATTCAAAAGATTTTATTTCTTTCTTTTTACATTTACATAAATGTTTAGGCCTAAATATTACTGATTTTGCAGAGTGATTAGTGATTACGGCCTTATCTATTGCTTTGTATTGTTTTTTCTTAGAATATTTCTTGTCGTCGTGAGGTTTACTTTCTTCTTTTTTAGTTTTTGTCGCCACTGAAGAAGTTTTAGGCTTAAATATTGCTAATTTTTCTTTACTATTCGGGGGTTCATCAATTACTTCGTAGGTTTTTCTTTTAAAATTCTTTGATGTTATATCCTCAGACTTCTTCATTTTATTTACGTTGTGTTCTTTTAGCTTGTACTTTTTATCTATACGTTCATGCTTATTCGATAATGCAACTGACGTAGACTTGGAGCCAGACTTTGGTAATAAAAAATCACCGGCAACTTTGTTTTGTACATCTTTACTTTTTTGTATGATTTCAGTTTTTCTTTCTGTTATTACAGTATTTGTTTTCACTGAAAAAGTTTTAGGCTTACCTAAATTATTAATTATGTTCAAACATTTGCTTTCAAAAGATTTTATTTCTTTCTTTTTACATTTACATAACACTTTTAATTTGATACTTGACTTTGTGTCCAGTTTACTAATATCACCACTTCTGTCGCATGCGCATTGGGCATTTCTTAATTTTGCACCAACAATGCTAGAGGTTGTTGCGATACTTGGATTATAAATTTGTGTTTGTTCATATTGACTTTTCATCAAATTGGTGTTTTTAATATCCGAGTGTCTTTTTGTTAATTTTCTATTGATCACCATGTCAATTTTCTTGTTGCTTTTTCTTCGTCGGTCGTTCATTTCAGTGTTTTTATCATTCTGGTATTCCTTTAAATTTCCTATGTTTGATAAAGATGTACTTAAATTCTTCATAATTTTCAAACATTTGCATTTTATTCTTTTTATTTTTTTCTTTTCACATTTACATAAATGTTTCTGTAGTTTTGATTTGATACTTGGCTCTGTTCCCGATTTACTAATATTATCACTTCTGACGCATGCACATTGGACACTTTTTAATTTACCACCAATAATGCTAAATTTTGATGTGATACTAGGGGTATAAATTTGTGTTTTTGTGAGTGGAACGTAAGGGTCATGTTTATGACTTCTTAGCTTTTGTTTTTCCTTCGTCTTAACTTTCATTTCGCTTTTCTGGTTGCTTTTTCTTCGTCCGTCGTTAACTTTATTGTCTTCATAATTCTGGTCTTTCTCTAAAATTCCTATGTTTGATGGAGATGTGTAACATGTGCACTGAACACCTTTTATTTTTCTCTCTTTACATTTACATAAATGTTTCTGGTTTTTGAATTTAATACTTCTGATGCATGTGCATCGGACATTTTTTAATTTTGCCCCAATATTAGACTTTGTTGCGACACTTGGAGCACACATTTGTGTATTTTCATGTCGTATGTTTGATGGAGATGTGTAACATGTGCACTGAACACCTTTTATTTTTCTCTCTTTACATTTACATAAATGTTTGTGGTTTTTGAACTTAATACTTCTGGTGCATGTGCATCGGACATTTTTTAATTTTACCCCAATACTAGACTTTGTTGCGACACTTGGAGCATACATTTGTGAATTTTCATTTCAGCAGCGTTTCATCAAATTGATGCTTTTAACGTTCAGATGGCGTTTTGTTAATTTTTTAATAATATTTTTGTGTACCTCATCTTCGACTTGCACACTCTGCGAATATTCTTTACTTGGTTTTAGTAATTTGCCTTTACTAAAATATGTTTGAGATTTTCTATTAGTTTGTTTTGGATGTGTAATATTGACACTCTCATTAGTTGTTTTATTGATGTCCGAAGCATGTTTACTTCTTGTAACTTTGGGCTCGGCACCATCATATGAAGTAAAAGTTGACGGTTCATGCTTTTCTTTTGGGCTAGGGCAAGTGGAGTAATCTCTAGTTATGTAGAACTCACTACTACACGTTATATCGAGCCTCATTTTAAGTTACCTTTTACATTACTCCATCGTCGTCAGATCAAATTTCAAACTCAATATTCGTATACGTCTTTCCAATTCAATATAGTTGATGTAAGATAAGTACATTATTATATTTTTTAACATTTTTTATTTTATGTTTATAAAATTTGCTCACACAACAATTTATGATAGATTTTGACTTTTTGATTTGACCACATTGACACAAAGCTAGTTTGACAGATAAATAAATTTTGATAACAACACGCAAGATGATGGTATGAACGTAGAGAACGTTTTGCGTAGGTACTTATCATGTAAACAGCGGCTGAAGAAAACCTGGTAAATTTTGGGTAATTTTAGGAATCTGGGTATAATTTAATCTATGATAATGCATTTCAGAAGTAAGTACAAAGTATCAGTTAATCCTAAGTTATCTAGATCCTACAATACAAGCTTTAGCTTCGAGCTAGGTGTAAAAAATCTCCTAAAATATTTATTTAGGTAAGTATTTATGATGAGCCGAGGAAATAGTCAATCTATAACATGGAGGACCTCTGATCGTTTCCAGAACTTAGGGGTTTGTCAGAGCCTCGTATGACTTGAGCAGGTGCACCCGCCTTCTCCCCTCCACAGTTATACCATATACTTCAACGGGATACTTTTGCAAGTGCCATGCATTGCAAGCCGGAGGACTTGAAGTTTGTACCTACTGGCCAAGGGATATTTCTCCCGAAACTCATCTCAGTCGCATTTGTCACCTACTGCTGGGAATAGGCTTCCCCTAAGAGGGGAGAAATCAGCCTACATATACCACGCTGCTGGTCAGACGGGTTGGTATAGGGTTTTATGTTTAGGTTTTAGGGTTGCGAGTTTTTCTTCTCTCGTTCCGTCGTATCCAAAACTCGTTAGGTAAATATTCCGAAAACTTTAATAGTAAGTAACTAGGTATGTGTTGATGGCTAATGGTGTTGCGATAGGGTGGCAGGGCTGGCAAAATGCCACGGGCCACCGACCCAAGATGGCCCCGGTCCAAGAGGCCGCGAGTTCAAAAATATTTTTTTACATTGTACCCGAGTATTTTATTTTATTTGAAAAGTATATTTTTATAAGTTCTGCTTAAAATCCAAAGTGAGACAACTAAAGACCATAATACAATGTCAAGTTAATCGTCAAGCATTTCAACCAACTTAAACAAAAAGATTTTGATTCATTTTTAGAGATGTACACGTCGTTATCCGTGACGAAAAATTTTACGTATTTCATTGGACTAGCGTGGGCAGGGGGCCTACAGACCATTCCCTCTAAGAGAGGAGGCCATCCATTACTGGGACATATACAACGTGTAATTGAGTTCGCTGAAAATCTCGAAGTTTTTTAACTACGCGAGACCGCGGCCTTTCCTATGTCCATTGCTGCGGGCGTCTCCTGTGACCCCAGAAGGTATTTTCAGTGGCACCCGGAATGAAAATCCCGCGTCGTTGGGGTTAGGTTTTATCCCGCGTCTGTTAGTGAATCTGGTTTCTTGCTGTGGGGCAAAGGCCTCGCAGCTCGTAACCCTTCTAGCCTGCTTATGTAAGGACGCCGTCCTAAGGCTCCGATCATGGAGGTCGATGGTCCTGGGCGTAGATGATTCTGCGACGCTCTGGCCGCTGACTGCGAAACTCAGCGGGGAGGGTACGCTCCCTCTCCCTCTCGGCCGCCTCCTTCGCGAGCATGACTTGCTCGCAGGACACGGCCACGTTCCACTTACTCGCGCTGGAGACCATGGCTTGCAGCATGGTTTCCAGCGAGAGGATATCCACGCCCAGACCCACTACGAGGTCCTCAGTGCTCAGCGTGGACGAGTCAGCGCCGCTGACTTGTCCACGCTGAGCACTCCACCAACGTGTGGAATGCAGTGTCGTCGTCGGAAACCTCGCAGTGTTGACAACGGGGGATTTTATTTCACTATGGATGCGAAACAGATAGCTAAGTACCGGTGCATCCATGCCCGGTAACGATCTGCGTCGCACGATACGTGAGGTCACCATGCCGCCTCTGCAGCCACTCGTCCATGATCGGTCTCACCGCCGTCCGCGATGTCGGTGGTTCCCCACTTTGGTTGCTCAAGTCGCACTCCAAGTCACTTCCAAGTCTCCATGGCATCCTGGCGGAGTTGGGACCGCTGGTCCTCGATTTCTCGAGTCGCAGGCCTGTGGTCCCTCTCCAGCGCCTCCTTGTGCCATTGAAACAATGACGCAAGGGATCTCGCTTCCAGGTCCCATGGAGGGAAATCTCGAAGTTTATTAAAATTAAACTGAGAACAACGTGACGATTTTTACTGCCTTTTGACTCATAAGGACCACTTCCCAAAACGACCACTTCCCAAAACGCCTACAACAAAACACCCAATTAGTCCCACTAATAAGGAATAAAACCAAGAAGATAGGGCCCCATCAAAGAATTTGCCACGGGCCTCATATGGTATAGTTACGCCACTGGTGTTGAGAAACGGATGATAAACATAAAAGAAATACAGGTAGACAGGTAAGAAGGTGGGCGGATGATATCAACAGAGCCGGAAGCATTACCCGGTCAAGCACAGCCAAAGACAGAAATAAATGGAAGCAGTTGGAAGACGCCTATGTGTCACAGGACACGCTGAACACTGAACAGAAAATCCGATGTGATAGTTTATAATAAGCTTAATGAAATTTATGTATTGTAAGTTTAGTTTCGGCACAGATATGGTTTCGGCAATAAAAGCGTAGTAACCTATTATATGTGTGAATATACCTAAGGCGGTATTGGTGATCTAATCGCCATTAATGAGTTCATAACCTCCGCTCAATTCTAACGAACAATATGGTTTTTGCTAGATGTTTTTAGAATATTCTTAGAAGAAACGTGCGCTTGACGTCTGTAAGTACTGTTTCGATATTTTAGTAGTACTTTGATGACCTATTCAGTTGTTTATAAGACGCCAGAAGATATAAAACGATAAGATACTCGTAATATTATTTACTAATATAAATTAGGTATGTTCTTACTCGAGTACAGACAAGTGAATTAGAAAAATGCAGTCTCCAGTAAATTGTGTCGTACTGTTTCTATTTTTAAGAATTTTTTCTACGGTACTTGGTAAGTATAGTATTTTGCGTATTACATACTTATAAAGATTTAATAATAATAAGTTAAAAGAATCAGTGATTACATACACTAGGAATCTGGGGGGTTCTGTACAAAACTGACCGAATAACTCCCGGATAGGTCCCGTATTACTTAGCTATCGGTAAACGACGCTGGGCCCCTTTAGGTTCCGTATGAGTAACCCCAGGGCAGTTTCTGAGCTTCGAAACCAGTTGCCCTAGATGCCCAGATGGCATTTACTTATGAAAATACCAAAAATACACGTCAAACATTGACACAGCAACCGAACTAACAAACTACCGAAATTGGACCAAATAGTTGTCGGAATGGGACCAAATTGAAATGGGACCACTTGGGAAGTAGTAGCTTTCAATTAAAAAATATTCAAAATTGGTTCAGCCAGTCTGAAGATATGAGGTAACAAATATAGTACAAAAAAACACAGTCGAATTGAGAACCTCCTCCTTTTTTGGAAATCTGTCTTATATTTACCCAATAAATTCGCGTTTATTTGCACAAACTAACTACATTATTACAGAAACTAGTGTACTAAACGAAACCCTTTGCGTCATTGCAGACTCGAAAATGGGGTAGTTCCCAGAATGCCAGCTTCGTTGCCTCTCGTGGCGATAAATTTAGATAAAAACCGTATTTGAGTTTCCGATAATTTCGATTTTTCCAATATTTACCCCTAAAAACTTTTTCACCATCCACCGCCACTACTCCAGTTCCTCCGCGATCATGGCGCTTGCAACTGTGCCGAAATATTGAACCAAAGAATCAATTCAATTAATGCACATAACGAGCACATATGAATGTCAAAATTTTACAATTTTATGTCAAGCAACATTATAAAAATAGGTTCTAAATTAAGTACATAAATAACCATTTGAAAATGATTCTTTCGAAACTGGAGATTGGAATTTTGAAATTGGAAAACCAACGTTACCTACATAGTATAATATCGCGATGATTGTAATAGAAATTAAGAAAACAACTAAAAAAAAAGGTACCTACTTTAGTTTCAGGAATAAGAATATCAAACCTCAACGCGTCCTGTATTCGTTGTCTATGCCACGTGGCTGGGTGTGACTTCAGTAGAGGCTGCAGCGAAGGGTACTGTGGACCTTTCATCATCTCCCGAGTCTACTGGGTGGACGCTGACAAACCCACCTTACCTGATGACGATCCTAATAGAACTGAAGGTAACTAAAACTGTCATGGAATTGAACTATTTTTATATGTAATACGGGGTTTGGGTATTTTTTAAACTCCGCGATAACGTCGCCGCTCCCATGTCCATTGCTGCGGGCGTCTCTGGTACGCACCAGAAAATAATTCCAGTGGCGCCCGGCGGACTTTGGCCACCTGTGTGGCATCTTCGGAGGTCATGGAATTGAGCTATTTACTGTTAAAGTAGTTTGGATCATAACATTCATGTTTTGTTATGGTTGAGCATTTTATATCCTGTTAATATTGTTATTGTATGTAAGTAAGTATAATCATTTTTTCATCATTCACCGAGCCTTTTGCCAACTCAGTTGGGGTCGGCTTTCCAGTCTAACTACGATTCGGCTGAACTTCGATATTTTCCGTGAAGTGACTGCCATCTGACCTTCACAACCCATGGGCGATATCGAAGTTCTGTAGTTAGACCGGTCGGATTTTTTATTTAGGGCTCCAACTATCCCTAACGACTGCCATAGATGTTTGTATAACAACCGGGACCGACGGCTTAACGTGCTCTCCGAGGCACGGAAGGGTCTCAGTGTCGTCTCAATGTCGTCATGAAATATACATAATATTGTTAATAAAAAATGCTTATACTTGAGGGGCTCGTGATCTAGTGGTAACCGACAATGTTAACAGATTGCAAAGGTTAAGCAACATCGACTCAGGCCGGTCTTAGGATGGGTGACCATTTCTTAAGACACTGAGACCCTTCCGTGCCTCGGAGAGCACGTTAAGCCGTCGGTCCCGGTTGTTATACAAACATCTATGGCAGTCGTTAGGGATAGTTGGAGCCCTAAATAAAAAATCCGACCGGTCTAACTACAGAACTTCGATATCGCCCATGGGTTGTGAAGGTCAGATGGCAGTCACTTCACGGAAAATATCGAAGTTCAGCCGAATCGTAGTTAGACTGGAAAGCCGACCCCAACTGAGTTGGCAAAAGGCTCGGTGAATGATGATGATTATGTATATTTCATGAATAGATTTAATCCCGTTTTTATTTTTATTTACAGCATTTGAGGACTGCGCAAGGGACTACCACTGTTCGATTAGAATCGTTGAAAGTTATTTAGTGAAGTTTGCCAAGGTACTTATATGCTTTTATAACACCCGGCCATATCGTTTCCTTTTTCAATTAAACCATTGATTCTGAGAAAACCGCGTTCCAGGGAATGTATTAATGTATATCACTCTTTCTACAAAAATAGTAACAGTGATTTTTTATAACTTAAAGGGTGCATAGTGGTTTCTCATCAAGATCATAAAGGCCCAATCCAACCTCATCTGCAAGCTGTAAGTGGTGGTGGTGAAACATAAAAGTCTTTGTGGCAATGGGTTCGCCTACTGCGACGTGCGACCAGTACCCTCAACTCCTCCTCCTCCTCCAAAGTCTGTGGCAGTGGCACCGCAGACTTATCTGCGCCCAAGACCTACAGCCAACATGATCGGGGCCTAGGAACAACGGACTGCCAGTCCACTGTCCTTACAGGGTGGGCGGTGGTTGGCTGTTGGGTACCAACCCACGCACGCTTTCACGGCTCATTCACTGACACCACAGATGCGGGATAACACCCAACCTCCCTTGAGAGAGACTGCACAGGAGGCCAATGTCTGTTTATCATTACGTGACGTCTTGCCTTTAAGGCAGCTTTTAAAGAAAATAAACAATTTCCAGGACTGCAACGGCGATGGTGTGACGAACTGCTACGACTTCATGATGATCAACTTCCACGGCGGTCGTGCCTGTTCAGCGCCCTTGTTCATGACCACAGCTGGACGAAGGTGGCTCTCGCGCTACCAGGAGTGTCGATTTTGATAATAACAAATACCTAACAAAATTGTTATGAAGGCACTTATAGTTGTTAGAAAATTATAATAAAATCTAAGTCATGTGTTAAACCTCGTAGTGGGTCTGGGCGTGGATACCCTCTCGCTGGAGACCATGCTTCAAGCCATGGTCTCCAGCCGGAGTAGGTGGAACGCGGCCGTGTCCTTCTGCGAGCAAGTCATGCTCGCGAAGGAGGCGGCCGGGAGGGAGAGGGAGCGTACCCTCCCCGCCGAGTTCCGTAGACGGCGGCCAGGGCGCCCCAGACTACGCGACTACGCCCAAGACTATCGACCTCCATGATCGGGGCCTGAGGACGGCGGGATCGCCATCCGCCGTCCTTACAGAAGCAGGCTAGAAGGGTTGCGTGCTGCGGGGCCTTTGCCCCATAGCACGCAACCAGATTCCCTCACTGACGCGGGATAAAACCCTTCCCCCAACGACGCGGGATTCTCGTCCCGACCCAACACCCGAAGAGACCACAGAGGTGGTCAAAGTCCGCCGGGCGCCACTGGACATACCCTCTGCTAGTAACCAGAGACGCCCGGCAACGGACGTTAGAGCGGCCGCGGCCTTGGGCCGCGGAATTAAAAAAAAAAAAAAAAAAAAGTCATGTGTTAAAAAACTAAAGATTTTTTAAAAATGGAGAAATTCTACACCTACTAATATCACTCTCATGGCTACAAATCTTGGCTTTTATAACTTTTTGTTGTTGTTAATCATCTTGGATATCTGGTAATCTTGAATATTGCGACCTAAAATTATACTTTTTGTATAACCAAATATTATAAGTTCAAGAAAGAAACTAGGTAAGTACTTTTCTCGAAATTTTTAAAAGTAGTTACTTTTTTTAACATTGGTAGACTTATAATTAAAATATTTTCAATATAATAAGAATAATACAATATACATAATAAAACTATTCAATTGAAACTAACTAAATATTTACATTAATTAATTACTAATTATAGGTACCTACTTAAATTACATCTAAATCCTAACATGCGTCAAAGAACTCCACCGTCTCGTCGCCGACTGGCAATGTTCCGAGAAGGCTGGCAGCATTACCACGTTGTATGGCGATGCTTATTTTTTGTGCCAAATAGTAACCAGCCTTCTTTTTTTTTACTATACATAACTTCGATTTTTTAAATATTTTTCTAATAACTCTTAGGTATGACGCTTATGACTATAACCCGGTTTCAGCTTGATGCCGACGTATGGGTTTATTGAGCGAAGCGAGCGTAGCGAGCGGAGCTCCTTATCAGGTGGCTCAATTGCAACTCGATGTGAAATTGTTTCTCGACAACTACCCAACCGATTTTCATGATTTTTTCACTCAAAAATCAAGCATTCTCAGGAGCAGGTTGTTCGAGACCGAATTTTGATTTATGACCCTCAAAAAAAGTTATTGCCATATTTTTGGTCAATAACTTTTTTGAAAACCTGCTCCTTATAGATCGATAAATGCCTTAATAGAAATAGTCGCTTCGCTCAATTGCATGCTCCAGCGCAGTACCACAGCAGCGACCGCAACTCCTAGTCGTAAATGTAGATATTATGCGTGTGCGAAACGGATATTGTTTTGAGAGCTTTTGTTCTATACATGCGAAATATACGGAATTTCTCATATACCTAAAAGTAAAGCGAGGATATTTGCCGTGTGATAGTTTCACGCGAACGACGTTTCTAGAAATATATGATCGATGTGCGTGTACCTAAATATGAGGTATATTAAGTAGGTGGGTAAATAGGAAGGAACCTACATTTAGGCATCTCACGATGTGCTGCAGACTCCCACTGGGCCACGTCCTTGAAATACTTTTATTTCTCAGTTCAATATTTTTAGTTTCGAAGTGCATATAAAAAATAAGTAGCTGTATACCTATGAATAGAATAGAATATGTAAAACAATTTATATTGAGACCGGTCAAGTAGGTACAATGATTTTAGCCGAGAGTCAAGAAGCGACATTTTTTTATTTATGTTCACTAAACTGGACCCAACACAACATTTTACAGACCTGTAAACGTCATTCGTATACTTCTAGAATTTGTGAGTGCCTTCTCGAAGTGAACATAACATTCTGCAAAATATAGGCAATTATGTGGGCATATTACAGTCAAACATTGAGTTAACAATAAGATGTTAGTGTGTATATAAATTATGTTTCATAGAGCGGACAGAGGTATTGAAAATATCAACTTCGTCACAAATATCATTATAGACAGAACACATGGTTCGACAGAAAGGCAAGCTGCATGTTTTTTCTGTTGTGAGTGCGGCAGCCAGAACGAGGTACAACTATGTTCAATTGATTAAGAGTACCAGGAGTGTCCAGTTTTCCGTTGATCAGTTTATGCAAATACACGATATCGGCAACTTTACGCCTGTGTTCTAAAGAAATGAGATTAAAATGCCTAAGTCTAGAGTCATAAGACACTAAACTGCGACAAAGATTACTCGAATACGCCAGATGATACAGAAACCGCCTCTGCAGTCTTTCCAAGCACGTAATATGTACGGCGTAAGAGGGGCACCATACTTGACAACAATATTCGAGGACCATTCTGACGAAACAGTTGTAAAGGAGTATAGGAATTTCGTGATCTCCAAATAACTTTGTTTGACGAATTACGAAACCGGCCAACCGGGAACTTTTGCTTATAATGTTGTCTATATGCTCACGGAAGTCTAATTTCGAATCAACCACAACACCCATATCGCGAATGCTCGATACTTCAGTTATAGGAGTGTCAGAAATATAATAAGTAGCGGCTAATCCCTTTTTCGGGTAAATTTGATGTGAAAGCATTTAGTCGTATTCATTATCATGCCATTTTTGACTGCCTCGGTGGCTCAGTGGTATGAGTATGCGACTGCCGCCCCTGAGGTCCCAGGTTCGATTCCGGGTCGATTCGAATTATTTGTGTGATCCACAAATGTTTTTTTCGGAGTTTGGGTATTTTCTATGTATAATATGTATGTATTTAGAAATATATAAGTATGTTTATCAGTCGTCTAGATCCCATAACACAAGCTTATATTAGCTTAATTTGGGCTAGATGACGTTGTGTGAGAATGTCCAAAAATATTTATTTATTTGTAGAGCACCAATCGTTTATCGCAGCTATGTCAGTCTGCAAGGACTTAATGTCATTGGGGTTAGATATGGTCCGGTATAGCTTGAGGTCGTCGGCATACATTTGATATTCTGATGTAATACCGAAGCATAAATCGTTTACATAAACTAGGAAGAGGAGGGGTCCCAAATGTGAGCCCTGCGGCACACCGGATGGAACCATTCTGGACACAGATTTATAACCTCTAATCTTGACCAGCTGTGATCTATTCTTGAGGTATGATGCACACCACCAGGGCAATGATCCACAGATACCTGCGAGAGCTAGCTTTAGAATAAGGAGACGATGATCAACAACATCAAACGCCTTTGAAACATCAGTGTATATAGCATGTACCTCCCTCAAGTCTATGTGTCAAATGTTTGTGACATAATCTAAAAGACCTGATGCAGTTGATCTGCCCTGCAAGAAACCGTGTTCGTGGACATTTAAAATCGACTTTAAATGGAAATTGATTTTAACTAGGATTAACTTTTCGAACATCTTCCCCAGAGTGGACAAAATTGATATGGGTCTATAGTTCGTAACATCGCTATGGTCTTCCTTTTTGTGTATTGGAATGATATATGCAAGCTTCCATTTAGAAGGGAAAACACCACAGGAGAGGGAGTTATTGAAAATTAAATAAAGTGGATCAACTAATTGTTCCGAACAGTTACGCAGTAGGATTGGTGGTATAGAGTCAGGCCCTGGTCCTTTGTTGGTATTCAACGATTTAAGAGAGCTGAGTATAGCTGTTTTGGGAATATAATAAGAGCTAAGAGATTCTGAGAGATCGTGTTTATCGTTGTATTTAAGCAATAGTGTTTGTTTATTAGAATATACCGAATGAAAATATTCGGAAAGAGGTCGCTAACCTCTTGCCCACCTTCTGCAGTTCTATCTTGATAATACATTTCATCTGGGATTTCAATGTTGTTTGATCTTATTGACTTGATAAATGACCAAAAATATTTAGGGTTAGTCTTAATTAAGTTTGAAGAATCTATCTTGAATTTATTATGGCACTCTTGCACCATGAGTTTGCACTGCTCGCGTAACATTTGGTATGTAATCAAATCTCTAGGGTTGGAGTATTTTTTAAACTTTCTATGAATTTTGTTCTTTTCTCTCAGTATCCCCAGCAGAGAGGGACTAAACCAGAAAGGGTATTTACTGTTGCCACAGCGGCGCATAGGGGTGTGATTCGCGATTATTTGATTAAGTAGACAGTAGAATGCATCAACAGTGGCATTTACTTTAAGGTGTTTATCCCAGTCGGTGTTCTCTAACTCACCCCTAATCTTCTCATAATCAGCCTTAGAAAAATTTAATAATACAGATTTGTTGATTTTGGGTGGTTTATTGCGATGGGGAAATAGGTGTAAGGAAATTTCAAGTACCGGATGACGAATGTCCAAGCCAACCAACGGTGTCTTACTCTCATTAACCTTGAAGAATTTACTAAAGTTTGTTATTATGAGATTTAGCATACGGTCTTCAGCGTTTTTTATTGGATTGATATTATACACTCCATTGAGTGCAAGAGCATCCGTGAAAATATTTTCTTTATTGTCTGGGCTGATAGGGATCATAAAATCCACACCAGTAGGTACCACGCTCCCATCCTAGGGAAGGTAGGTTGAAGTCGCCCACCAATAAAAGACTCGAATTTTTTGGTAATTTATGTTGAATGACGTTCGTTAAATGCACCATGAGAGCCTCAAGACGGGCACTCGAAACAGGTGGGGGGAAATATACGTTGCAGATACAGAGTGGAACAGTTGCATTTCCGTGCTTCAGTTTTAACACAACCCAAAGGTCCTCATAAGTAGACTCCCAATTCAATTTTCTGATTGGTTTGAATGTTTAAGTCACTGCTGTCAGACTACCACCACCCTCGGTTTTTGAAGAAGACGAAGTCTCCCGATCGCGTCTGAAAACTGCATACCTTTCGTCCAAGACTTCTCCGCTATAGACAGAATCATTCAGCCATGACTCCGTAATAAGAATTATGTCAAAATCGAGCGCTAGTGCATTGTTCCGTATGGTTTCTGTCTTCGTCCTTAGACCTCTAACATTTTGGTACAAAACATTCAGACTACAGATATCGTCACTATATTATGGACGATATCGTGTGTAGTTATCGTGCAATGAGAAAACGTCCATTGATTTAAAAATAAAAGCTTTTGAATAAAATATGCGAACTACTATCATTGCGCAATTACTTTTGTGTTTATATCCGTAGAATTATTATTATTAATGAGGAAAAATGATTGACTGTGTTTTGACAAACAAGAGGTCAACATTGTTGTTGATGATAATTACTTATATAAATATTATTAATATTATAAAACACATCGGCTCATTAGCCCAGTCGTGTCAGGCTGTGCCTGGGACCGCTATACTACGATCGATATTAGTAGATATGGACGTACAATTTTATCTCAAATAAATACCTACCTATTGACATTGAAATCCTATTTAAAAGCAGGAATAACATAAATGTCTGAAGACATTAGGTATCGGTAGCATCCAAAGTCTGTGTTATTGTAAATATTGTTAATTATACTTTTTTTATCTCTTTTATGTTTTACTAGCGGACTAACTTCGCCTGCTCAACAACTTGTATACTAAAACCTTCCTCGAGAACCACTCTATCCGTTGGTGAGAATCGCATAAAAATCCGATCCTTAGTTTTAAAGATCTACTCATACATACTAGGCAAGCGCCAAACCCCCTGAAAAACTAAAATGACTGACCAATCACTGAAAATGTGAATGCGCCTATACAAGTTTGTACTTTTTGTAAACCTTGGACCAAAAGGAGTCAATTGGTAAGAAAACAAAATTTGTGCGGGTGGGCTATTAATTGTTATAAACAAATTAATTTGTTAACTGATAAAAAGTTGGTTTTTGTATTGGAAAATGGTAAAACGGGCAAAATAAGACACTTAATCTCGGGTTTTTTTTTCGACAAAATGCGTTATAAAGAAGTTACAACAATTTTAAAGCGCAAAAGTGGTCATATTAAAATTTTTTTATCTCGGTGAATTCGATCAAAACTCACGAAATAAAAAAAAATTGAATTTGACCATTTTTGCGCTTTAAAATGGTTGTAACTTCTTTATAACGCATTTTTTCGAAAAAATACAAGAGTAAAAGTATCTTATTTTGCCCGTTTTACCCTTAGAAATAATTTTCCAATATAAAAACCAACTTTTTATCAGTTTACAAATTGATTTGTTCATAACAATTAATAGCCCACCGGCACATATTTTGTTTTCTTACCAATTGACTCATTTTGGTCCAAGGTTTACAAAAAGTACAAACTGGTATCGCAATCACATTTTTAGTGATTGGTCAGTCATTTTCATTTCTACGCACTTTTTCGGGGGTTTGCCGCTTGCCTATACAGAACGGGCGACTTTGTTTTATACGAGTACTTAATATGTAGTAATTTAGTACGTTAACCCGGGAAAATCGTGAATAAAACAAGTAGGTATACGACATCCGCGTTGCTCTATGGAATAAAACGATAAATTTCAAACATATTACAAAAAAAATACAGCCATTTATTAGTCGTATTATTCTTTAAACTTACCTACCATAAAATAATAATCTTGTGTACTTAATACTTAACTTAAATAGCTACAAATTGCTTTATAAAATAAGAGCAATTTCTTTCAGACATTTAAAAGCTTAAAAACCAGCACCAAAAGATGATATTGGCTTATTGCAAGAAGTCATTAACTGCAAAAAAGGGTATGTCCAGTGGCGCCCGGCGGACTTTGACCACATCTGTGGTCAAAATCCCCGCAGCACGCAACCCTTCTAGCCTGCTTCTGTAAGGAAGGCGGGTGGCGATCCCACCGTCTTCAGGCCCCAATCATGGAGGTCGATAGTCTTGGGCGTAGTCGCGGAGTCTGGGGCGCCCTGGCCGCAACGGAACTCGGCGGGGAGGGTAGGCTCCCTCTCCCTCCCGGCCGCCTCCTTCGCGAGCATGACTTGCTCGCAGAAGGACACGGCCGCGTTCCACCTACTCCCGCTGGAGACCATGGCTTGAAGCATGGTCTCCAGCGAGAGGGTATCCACGCACAGACCCACTACGAGGTCCCGGCGCTGACTCGCCCACGCTGAGCACTCCACCAACGTGTGGAGTGCGGTGTCGTCGTCGGAAACCTCGCAGTGTTGACACCGGGGTGTGACGTCACCATGCTGCCTCTGCAGCCAATCGTCCATGATCGGTCTCACCGCCGCGATGGTGGTGGTACCTCACTTGGGTTGCTCAAGTCGCACCCTCCATGACTCCATGAGATCCTGGCGGAGTTGGGACCACTGGTCCTCGATTTCTCGAGACGCAGGCCTGTAGTCCCGCTCCAGCGCCTCCTTGCGCCATTGGAATAATGACGCAAGGGCTCTCGCTTCCAGCTCCCATGGAGGGTCCCGGCTAGGAGACATGCAGCCTCTCCGGAGATCGTGCGGTACCCCCGTATGGTCCTGACGGCCAAGGTTCGAAGTGGTCTGTTTAACAGAGTCACGTTCCCCCTGACCGCCAACCTATCCGCCCACACGGGAGCCCCGTATAGGGCCATACTCCGCATGTTCCCCAGGTACAGTCTCCTGCAGGAAGCGTTGGGTCCCTTTAGGTTGGGCATCAGTCGCGAAAGCGCGACCGATGCCTGCGTCACCTTGGGGACCAAACTTCGGAAATGTGGTCCGAAGTTCCATCGGTTATCAAGTACGATCCCTAGGTACTTCATCGAGGGCTTGATGCCGATGCTAACGCCTCCCACATTTATGCTGGAACCTTCAGGTGGACCGTTCCGAGGTCTGTGAAAACACAGAACCTCTGACTTGTGCAAGGCCACCTCCAGTCCCAGCTGCCGTATCCGACCCACGACTCGAGCAACACCCGTCGTGACCTTGAGTGCTGCCTCCTGGTACGTTGCACCCCGCGCCGTGACGAGGGTATCGTCGGCGTAGCACGTTACGCCGACGCCCCTAGGCAACGCACCCCGCAGCACCCAGTCGTAGCCAATGTTCCACAGAAGCGGCCCCAGGACCGACCCCTGCGGAACACCGCACGACACATCTCGCCGAGCTGGCCCGAGCCAGCTGGGGAAAGCTATGGCCCTCTCCGAGAGATAGGCCCCGACACTACGACGGAGGTAGAGAGGCGTTTCGTGATACACGAGCGCCTCCCTAACGCAGCTCCATGGCAAGGTTGGCAACCGAACTGGTTATCCGCCAGGTCTGGCCCCACACTCGTGAGATGCTCGACGAGGCGTTCCGCGATAATTCGCTCAAAGAGCTTACACACCTCGTCGAGCAACAAGGCGTTATGACCTTGCCATTAAGTCCATTAACTGCAACTTTGGAAATCTGACATATACGAAGCATCACTAAGCTGCACAAGTTATTTTTATTAAATAGATAATAATTAAAATAACAACATACATACATGTATTATACAGAACTCATTTTTACCATGTAATTAACTTTATCTAAACAAGAGGAGAATAATATCTTAGAATTTGGATCGATAAAATTCATTATTTGCATTTAATTACTTTCTGTTATGAATAATATTGATCATAAGTACACAATAAGTAATCTTAATGAATTTTAACGAAATGAATTTTATATAAAATATCATGATTTTAAATTATTTAGGATATTCCTAAAATCATTTATTGTTTTAATTACTTTTTGCCATAAATATTACCGAGCCAAAGCTGAAAACGCCTCCGACCTTGCTGTTTTGCAGCAAAAGTATGATGAGTACATGTCTTTAAAAGAACAAAGTCGAAACGCTAAGGAGTTGGATAAAGTTCGGGCAAATTAAGATAACAGCTTTAACTACTAACAACTTAAAGGGACCCAACGGTTCCTGCAGGAGACTGTACCTGGGGATCGTGTGGAACATGGCCGTGTACGGGGCTCCCATATGGGCGGCGAACTGACGGCCAACAACGCTGCTATTTTACACAGATCGTTGAAGACCTTGGCCGTCAGGACAATAAGGGGGTACCGCACGATCTCCCTAGAGGCTGCATGTCTCCTAGCCGCAACCCCTCCATGGGATCTGGAAGCGAGAGCCCTGGCGTCATTGTTTCAATGGCGCAAGGAGGTCCCAACTCCGCCAGGATCTCATGGAGACATGGAAGGTGAGACTTGAGCAACCAAAGAGGGGAACCACCACCATCGCAGCGGTGAGACCGATCATGGAGGAGTGGCTGCAGAGTCAGCACGGTGGCCTCACGTACCGTGCGACACAGATCATCACCGGACACGGAAACTTCGGTGAGTATCTGTTTCGCATGCATCGTGAGGTCACACCCGCGTGTCAACACTGCGAGGCTTCCGGCGAGGACACGGCACTCCACACATTGGTGGAATACTCAGCGTGGGCGAGTCAGCGCCGGGACCTCGTTGTGGGCCTGGGCGTAGTTACGCCCTCGCTGGAGACCATGCCCGAACCATGGTTTCTAGCGGGAGCCAGTGGAACGCGCCGTTTCCTTCTGCGAGCAGGTAATGCTCGTGAAGGAGGTAGGGTGAGTGACGTACCCTCCCCGCTGAGTTCCGAAGTGTGCGGCGAGGGCGCCGCAGACGTGACTACGCCCAGGACCATCGACGTCCATGATCGGGGCCTGAGGACGATGGATTAGCAACACACCGTCCGTTTCGTTTTGTTTATTAAACTTCCAATTGCTTATTGATTTGAATTAGCTCTGTTAATTACCTGTTTAATCAAAGACTGAGAGTTTTGGAAGTTTTTTGTGATAAAAAAATTGTTATTTTGTTTGTTTGGAAGAATTTAATTCGTTTTTCATAGGACTAGCACTGTTTTGTTTAGGATAATACTGGTTATCCCTTTTATAAAATAAACATTTAATTAGATTTTCGTTGTTTTATTACAAATTAAGAAATTATTAATTCACATACCGAACAGACTTACAGTAGCCAGAAGTCATTAATTTTTATTTTGTGTTTTTAAAAATAAATAACTTTGTAGGATTAGTGACTCTCGCTTGTTTTTATTAATATATATTTAAGCCAATCAAAAACATTAAATTTTTCATCCCCGTCATTATATATAGGATACTATGGTCAAATCAACATGACCACTAACTAAATCGAACTAAAATACCGTTTATCTCAGAATAGAGAATTGTCACATAATGACTTATTGCAATAAGCCGACGATACAGACTATACATTGCTTATTATATTTCCTTACTGCCTCGGCAATTGTCGTATTCCCGAATGGAACCGAATATTGATATCCATTTCCATAAATGATTAGATTTATCATTTAAAAACTCAAATTTAACTTGAATTAAGAACGACGTACTTTATTGTTGTTTTGTTTTGATTTCGGTGTGAAACTCTATGGAGCTGTGAAATTATTTCCCTATTGAAATAACACCACCAAATATAAATTATTTAATAAAAATCGGCCAAATGCGTGTCGAGCCACGCATAAGATAGGGTTCCGTAGTTACCCATAAATGCCTTTATAACTCCTGGAACTTACAGTGTTATACCATCAGTTATTATTGTTCCTGAAAAATTCATTACATGGACTACTATCATGTTTTTTTAGGCTCTTCACGCCAACCGTTTAGATTTTAGATGGCGAAGACGCCCTGTTTTCGCAAAAACATGCTCTTCAAAGCTAAATATCTCGTAAACGGATACTTAAATCAAAAAAATCATCTATTTTTTTTGCTACGACGATTTTATAACTTAAGAATAGTAAGAGCAAACTCATTGCTTTCAAAATACAGGCTTTAAGTATACCTACAGGCTATTATGGGTGACTACGGAACCCTATTCTATGCGAGGCCTTACACGCAAGTGGCGGTTTTTTTATTTAATGGAAGATGACGACTATTTTACTAGTTTACCTCTGCGATTTCCCACGGTGGGCATAAAGATTGGCTCAATAATAGGGTAGGTGACTGTCAAATCAAATCACCTTCTTTTCATTTAATGTCCTAACGATAAGCCTCATAGTAATTTGTATGAACAACTCAACAGTGACGTCACTATTATGTAACGTCAAATCCTTTTAACTATTAGTAATTCCTTTTTTTGTTTTTTTTTGTATATTCTCACACGTCACTTAGCCCAAATTAAGCGAATATAAGCTTGTGCTATGGGATCTAGACGACTGATAAACATACTTATATATTTCTAAATACATACATATTATTAAAAGTAGGTCACTTCCTTCCGTTCTTATTTCCTACAAGAGATCTTTACCAACTCGTAGATGTGCATTCAGTACGTCAACTATTCATCGTCAACACGGTCTTAAAACAGCATTCGCTTGTTGATTACAATCCCTCACTTGTTAGTAGCAAACGTCTGAAATACAGTCTGTTCGTCGTTAGAAAATCGATGGACCTCCTTTTTCTCGGGCAGATTCTTCGGTTTCCTTGTAGGGTTTCTGTACAATAAAATAAATAAGGAAATATCAATAAACCCTCTTACGAAATATAGCTGTAAGAAAGTCTTAAAATATGAGCCTGAACATCTGTTATTTATCCCATCGTATACTTTGTGTCCTTACATGCAACAATCATATATTCCATATACACCTGTACTAACATACTTACACACACACACACACACACACACACACACACATTCATTCTTTTAGCTTGCTTAAATCATTAAAAATACCTCTCATACATACTCCTGTTGAATTCCACTTTTTGATCGGTTTGTACCTTTAAGAAACGCTATCTGTCCAGAGACTGGAGGGGCTGGCAAATTGTCATACAGGTCTCCTAGTACAGATGCCAGTCTCTCACATAGACTAAGCCTACCAATGTATATACATCTAGATAAAGTTTAATTCATGTAACATTTCTGTGTGAGAGAAGAAAATAAAAAATTATTTATTTATTTATTATATTATACATAGAAAACACCCGAATTACGAAACGAAACATTTGTGGATCACACAAATAATTTAATTCGACCCGGAATCGAGGTCCAGGTCGAATCCCTTAGGGACGGCAGTCGCATACTCCTACCACTGTGCCACCGAGACATTTAATGATTAAAAATAAATAAAATAAAGATAATAAGATTGAATACAATATACGTACATACTTTGGGATTCTTTATGTAGTAAATACATTTAAATTATTTATTTTAGTTGTAGGCATCTACCTTATTAAAAACAAACAACAAAATACTTAACATTAAGAAATTTTATTTCAAATATACATAGTACAACAATTCAGTCAACTTATAATCTAAATCAATTTTTTTATCTAATAAATTGCATTAGATATAGCTACTGCCACCTGATGATGAACTCTATAAGTAGACAGAGTCGTTTTAGATAATCTTGAGTTTTATTGCCAGGTTCTTTCTCTCAGGCTCTACCTATTGTTTTGCGCATCTGGCAGTAAATGTAAATTTAGACTTCAATTGTAACGTTTATAACTGACTAACTTTCAAAAGTGTTACGGTGTAACCCACTTGAGTAAACATATATTTCATTTTCATTTTCAATGATATTTCAGGTGGTCACGAGGTATTAATTGCTAATTTCCTGAAGCTTTTTACGTAGGTGGTATTTTACAGTATACATCATGAAAATGAATGACAGCTATCTCTTAATTAAGCTCTGACCATCTTCGACGTGTTATCAGGTCCCTCCTTATGACGTCCTTATGACCTTATTAAGTCCTTATGACTCCGAAACGAATACACACATTCATGAATTTGAATTTTCGCTACTGACGTACCTCGGCCTCGTACAACAACCTCAAAGCAACTATACGTAGTATACGATAATAACAGTATACCTATAGGTACTTACTTATAATCTATAATTTAATTAGGCTCTTAATTATTAAACTACTTTAACACTTTCCTTATTGATAGATACGTAATTAAACTTTCGTAGTTTCGTACATTATATTTGTATTTTACTCAATGAACTGTTTTCTTCTTCTTTTTTTTAAAACGTGGCTCCATCATTATTATCTATGATTTCGCCAATGTCAAGGTAATGCTTGATAGTACCACACACAGAAGAACTAGTTATTCCGAACTAGCTCGAGGTGCAGGACAATATAAGAAACTTTGTTCGGTATGAGTGTTTGGAACCCGATTGTTGCGGAGCGCCAGAGGTAACCTACAAAGCCACCACTCACCAGCCACGCGCTTTGGAAAAATCGAACTCCTAACTGACTTGAATACAGTTCTTTTCGAATTTCAAATTTTCATTCCACTTATTGTTGCCATTTTCTTTTCGTATAATTTCTTCCATAAAGCCAATGTTACCATATTACAACATTTTATTTAAACCTATTTGTATCAGAAAGGTTACAATACCTACCTATTCTACTTAATATTAACCGACAGTAAAGAAAATTAAAAATACCTCTAAAGTAGGGTAGTTTCTAAACCTACAAGTTAAATGATTTTTTTTACTCGTACACACAAAATCACATCTTTATCCCATCGCAAATCACTGTTACAGTTGGTTCCACGTAATAGGGAACGAGCCTATTCCCCTTTCCAGGCCTCGTCTGTCTGTCAGTCAGCATGTTTATTATTATCATCAATTGTACTTATTCAGATAAAGTATCCTAAAAGAAATTATAATATTATATCTAATCGTTTTAACAACATTATAACTTTTAGACTTTAATATGTAAAGTCTAAATATATTAAAATAGAAATTATAAATAAATCACAATAACTGATGTCATCGGCAGGACTCGACCCCACGGCCTTTCCCTTACAGGTGGACCACTCTGGCCACTGAGCTACGGCTACGATGACCAATACCGACGACATTCCATTTTTGCTTCCCGTCATAATAATTAATAGATCGCGCTATTACGGTACTATTACCACAGAATAGGGAATAGTACTTACATAGATACTATTACGCTGTTTATAATTTCTATCTTAATATTTTAAGACTAGTTTAAGCAAACTCATTGCTTTGAAATACAAATATATAATAATATGTAAAGTCTAGTTTCAAACTTTCTTATTTAACGTTTGATTTTTTAAACGACTAAATAAAATCTGTGGTATATTATTTCTACTAGTTCTACCTGACCAAGCTCAAAAAAAACTAGCTCTTACTTGAAATGTCATAATAATGTAATTTTGTTGGATACTATACGTATAAAATATTTACATTGACCTTTGCAATTGATGTGTAATTTCGTGTTTCTGCATCCCTTCATAAGACGACACATTTTACAAAACAATAGAAAAACTAAACTAAAATGAGCACCTACATTGTAATTTAAAATTACTTAAAATTAGAACTTAGCACCAATATATTAGTTCAAGCGAAAGACACCAGGGGCGCTGGTGAGTCCCAGGTCTCGTTGTCAGGTTCTTCATCAGATTCTTCTTGGAAGTTTACCTGTTAACACAAAAATAACTTATTAATATTTTATGAAAAGAAAATATCTGGCAACATTTATGCCTCTTTTCCAACCCAGTTGGGGTTGGCTCGAAGGACCAAATGTCTGGTTTAGCACCATTGTATACACAACCAGGAAGATCATTAATATGCCATAAGCTATAACTTACCCATGGAGAACCCTTGCCCTTGGACGCTAAAGAACTGCACTGGTTCAAATTCGCTTGCCAATCCTGGAATACAAAAAATAATTGATTAATTCAGTTTCTTCCACTCTCTTGGGTGAAATGAAACTAATTCCTACGAGATTGTTTATTATGCTCAGAATGCAGAGATTCTGCAGAGAGAATCCCGCTCTGAAAACCAGCGCTGTCTTACAACAGTAGTAAGCTGAGAGCAAGTCTAATTTGTATATTAAGTAGGCACCAGATTGCTGCTCCGGCGCTGGCGCTGGCGCTGGGTGCCCGTCCCGACTCTATGAATAATAAAACGTATTATCTACGTCAACTACGTCGAATTTTGTGTTAAATCCCGTACCGTATGTAATGAAACGCGAAAGTTTATAAGTTAACATTTAAAAAGTTGTACTTAAAATAAAATCTTAGTATGTAAAGGGTACACATACTTAACGAATGAGGTTTGCGCAGAATACTGAGCTATTTTATGCTTCTTAATATTTGGACAATTGTCATTTCAAGCTACACTCGCGTGGGGCGAGTCTAAGTACGTCGGCAAGTGTTCCACGATCAAATCAATCTTGAATCGACTGGGAGCCAGACACTAATTATGCGAGGCATGTTAGGTACGATGCATGCCTCGTAATATTTGTATCCACCTTTAAACTTTTCAAATTGCAAAAACTATAAGTTAAGTCTTGCCATGCAACGTGGCAACTCAACCAGCATTTTATAACCTTCCCAGTCGGCAATAACGTGGAGGATTTTTGACACGATCTTTTGTGAACATTGTAAGTACATAAGTACCTATTTATTATTATGTATATTGTAAAAGTTACCTGATAAGCGTCATTGAAGGCATGTGCCAAGGATAGTGCCAGAGCTCTCGCGTACCTCCTCCTGGTGCAGACGAACACGTGCACGACATGGTTCTCGCTCGCACCCATCGTCTGCCTCCCTTCCACCACGGCGAACACACGAGCGTTTGCTGCATCCGCAGAACAGTATGAGATTCTTGAAAAAATACAATGTACAGTCATTACATTATACTTAGTCAGTTTTCGGGATAATTATGTTTTTTCGAGATTCCCATATTTTGACACTGATGCGAGTGCCATGTTTACGGGGGAACGATTTATTCAGTTTATTCTACTCAATGCAAGATTTATAATCTAGTACCACCAATAAAAGCAGATAAGGACAGCAAAATGATGTAAAAACGAGGTCCTTTTTTATGTTTTAGTAGCTTTTGTTGCGTACACTGCGTTAACGAATAATCGGTATTACATGCTAACGATGTCACGCTAGTAAATAATACTATAATATTAATAATATGCCTATAAATGTTAATTTATTATTATAATTATTGTTTTGAACAGAAACTAAACAACATTGTACCTATCTAATAAATTTATATCTCTAGTGTAAGTATGTAATGTTTATTAACTCGTTTGTTTTTTAATCGTGTTGTTCAACTAGGTTTCTGATTCATCTTATCAAACATGTAATATTAAATAGAAATACTTTACCCACATGGAAAATATTCAAACATCGTTAAATGAACCCGGGTCTACTAGTCTATCTCAGCAGTCTTGGCGTCTATGTATAGGTACGCATAGCTAAGTGTGAATGATGTTTACCTGTAAATAGAGACGCTGATGACATTGTCCTGTGAGTCAGCGTCGGTCACTATGATCCCTTTTGAACTGATGTCCAAATTGACACGCGCCATTTTCTTGTTTAACACTGTAAAAAGATATTATCATGCATAAAACAAACAAATTGATTTGCACACCAATTTGAACCCGACAGTTGGCAAGTTTTTATTGCAGAAAGGAACTCTTGAGAGGAGGTACCTAATTACCTATATTATGATAATTTTCTATAGCCTCTTGGTGAATATTAGCCGTAATGCACGTTACGTCCGGGCACTTTGAATAACTTGCTGGAGACTCGTCCATTTGTTTGAAGCCGGTTTGAAGGTGAGAATGACTGGGGCTACGGAGTTATTGATAGGACCCCTTAGCAGGCCTATGTCACTCGCCTAACAATCACAAAAAATACATCACGTCAGCTACAACTTTTTTTTTTTTTTTTTTATATTTGGTTCGCCAAATTGACGCCGCCCGCCTGGTGGTAAGTCGTGACGACGTCTAGCGATTGTGGGTCACTCTCACAGCACACATTACTATTGAGAGTGGCCCTCAACTTGACGACCTACTGATGTGCCTCTTCACGCTCCGCTTAAAGAACCCAGGATTATATGTGGGAGGAAACACGTGCACAGGCAGGGCGTTCCAGGCCACTATCGTTCGGCAGAGAAACGAACGTTTAAAACGTTCGGTTCTCGCGAACATGCTATCCACTGTGTGGGGGTGGCATCTCTGCCCGGCACGAGTCGTTCGGGATCGGAAGGAAGAGGGTGGGATCAGATTGAAGAGCTCTTCAGAACACTCGCCGTGGTAAATACGGTAGAATGCGGCCAAGGAAGCTATTGTTCGGCGCTGAGCTAGCGGCTCAAGGCTTCCCGTTACCTCCGGACAACCTATAATACGGATAGCCCGTCGCTGCATAGCGTCGAGAGCGTCCAGCAGATACTTCGCGGAGCCGTCCCAGAGGTGAGAGCAGTATTCTACGCAGGGTCTAATCTGCGTCTTGTACAGCAGACACCTCTGGTCCGGTGTAAAGAATCTCTTTACCTTATTCAGTATTCCTAGTTTCCGCGAAGCTAGCCCTATACATCTTTCGATGTAGTTTTTATTATTGAGCTCTCGACGAACGTCTATGCCAAGGATATCAAGGTTGTCCTTCATTGGTAATAATGCATTCTGAAGAGAGGGTAGGGGAAGGAAAGGGGATTTCTTCGCAGTAAATGCACACGCCTGTGTTTTGCGGGCATTGAACTCGACCAGGTTCTCGGTACCCCATTGAGAGATACTGTCGAGGTTACGGTCGAGATCAGCCACGAGTCGTCGTCTCTCCTCCTCAATCTCAGATCGCCCCGCCGTCGGACGAACCGAGTAACTCCCGTGCAGTATGCTGTCATCTGCATAGCAATGAATGTTCCCGAGGGAAAGCATATCATTGATATGCAGAAGAAAGAGAGTTGGTGATAGTACGGACCCCTGCGGTACCCCGGCATTCACTTGCAAGAAGCGAGAAGCCTGGCCATCGCAGAGGACCCGCACTCGGCGCTCGTTTAAAAAGCTGGCAATCCAGCTGCACAGTTGAGGAGGTAGACCATATTCCGGAAGCTTGGAAAGGAGCGAAGCATGCCAGACCCTATCGAAGGCTTTGGCGATGTCCAGGCTAATAGCCAAGGACTCGCCGTGCCTTTCCATAGCCCCACCCCAGACATGCGTTACGAATGCCAGAAGATCACCCGTTGATCGCTTTGGCCTGAAGCCGTATTGTCGATCATTGATTAGCGAGTGATCCTCTAGGAATTGCATGAGCTGCTTATTTATAAGGAGCTCAAGCACCTTGCAAATGACTGAGGTGACAGCTATGGGTCGATAGTTGCCTGGATCGGACCGATCCCCTTTCTTGGGGATCGGTTGTACGTTCGCCTCCTTCCAGACCTCCGGCACGAGCCCTGAAGAGTATGACAGGCGGTACAGACGCGTTAATACTGGAGACAACTCAGCTGCACATTTTCGTAGCACCACCGCCGGAATGCCGTCAGGGCCACTGGCTTTCCGCGTGTCGAGTGACCGCAGCACTGCCCGTACATCACATTGCCTGATAACAATATCAGGCATTGTGTGGCCACAGTTGGCGATGGCGGGGGGCTGCAGGCCACGGTCGTCGACCCGGGAATTAGCCGCAAAGAGGTCTGCGAGCATATCCGCTTTCTCTTGGGCTTTGTGAGCCAGTGTTCCATCTGGGTAACGCAGCGGTGGCAGCGAGGGCTGACAAAAGTTAGATTGCACGGCTTTGGCCAGTTGCCAGAATCCACGGCTGCCCGTGGGATGGGAAGTGAGCTCCTGACCAAGCCGCGCGACGCGCTGGGCATCCGCTCTCTTAAAGGCCCTCTTACTCGACTTTGTGGCCCGGTTGTACGCTGCTTTGAGGTGGCCCACGTTTGGGTCGCGCACAGCCCGGGCCCTGATCCAGGCGCGATATGCCGACTGTTTTTGTCGAACAGCTTTGGCACAATCTCGCCCGAACCAGGGACGGGCTCTGCGGATACTGGCGACATCAGTGAAAGGGATGTAATAATCCATCCCTAAACTGATCTCGCCAGCAATAGCAGAAGCACTATCCGAAGGAGCCTTTCCTACAAAGCAGCGCTGGCTCCAGGGGACGGACGCAAAATAATCGCGTAGACCGTCCCAATCCGCTGACGAGTAGTGCCATAGTCGTCGTGACGTTTGTACAGGACGTGCAGGAGGTGACACCTTCATGCCAGCGTGAACAACACAGTGGTCGGAACTACCCAGTGGGGCTCCTACCGAAACACTGTACTGGGCTGGGCGACTCGTCAGCAGTAGATCCAGCAGAGCGGGCGCGTGATCTGACCTGTCTGGTATCCGGGTGATCCCGCATACCATCTGGGTCAGACCGTGGGAGAGAGCGAACGCATGGGCGGCTCTACCCGCATGATCAGTCTTGAGGGACCCCAGCCATTCAATGTGATGGCCATTGAAGTCCCCCAGAAACACTAGGTCAGCGTTCGGGAACCGCACCTGCGCTTCATCAGCCGTCTCGCTGAGGTACTGGAAGAGCTTTGTTGTCTCAGAATCCCCTGTGTGGGATCGGTAGACGCACACGTAGATCTGGCTCATAGAGCCATGGTCTACGTGCAGCCAAAGGACGGAATTGGAGGGGTTCTCTAGGCAGCGCAACCGGCGGCAGCAAACATCCGCCCTAACGAACACGCACACCCCGGCTTTGTCTCGAAATTGTTCCTCGATCACATAGCCGGGGTAACACAGGTAAGACGTGTCGTCAGGGCGGCGTATTTGTGTCTCCGTGAGGAACATCACAGCGGGCCGTGCCGTCTCAAGGTGGTGGTGGACGGTATCGAGGTTCGCATGGAGTCCACGGATGTTAGTGAACTCCACCTCGAAATGTGAAGTTGTGGGGTTTCCTAGGGCCGCTGTGTAACGTTTATTTCTTTTTTGTTGCACTGCCATTTTAGATTTTGAAGAAGCGTGAAGACAGGGTGACATTTGGTGCAGCAGTAAGTGACAAAGCGCAGGGGCTAGCTTTGTCCAGAACCGTGTGGTTAGGTCGGAGCCGACTCGCCGGACGGAAGGGCTCCCAAACCCCCCTGATGCAAGGCCGCCGCTACCCCACACCGGTTACCACCCGGAGCGGCGATCCCACATCAGGATTATGCGCAACATGTGGGGCAGCCTCCTGGGGTGGTTGGCCCCAGGCGGGCCCCATGACTGTGTTGCGGGCGGCCGCGGCAACGCCGTTGCTAAGGGTCTCCCTGGCCGGCGAATCGACCCACACCACCCACACTAGACTCCGTTTCGCCCCCACTGGTCCCATGCCTGCTGCACCATACATCGCCCCGGGCCCGGCGGTGCAGCTGCTGAACCCCTAACGCAACCCAGCCTGGGCTGGGTTACTTGGGGGGCTTTAGCACAGCTGCACGGTGGTACCCCCCCGGACCAACACTGTTGTACCACCTGGTACCCACGTAGGGGCCGAAGCCACTCCATAGGTACCGTAAATTAACGAGCCTCGTCCGTTTATCAGCAGGTGCGCCACTAGCAGGTGAGGTCGCTGGGGCCTTATAGATGTTGGTAGAGCCCCTTTGCACCCAAACTTGAAGTTGTAAGTCAGTAAGGGTTGTCTCTTGTTTGTGATAGCATGGACGATAGAGTTTATATTGAGGCATTAACGTCATAATTATTGGTCAAATTATGCTGGTATATATTTTATTTACTGGCAACCCTAACGTTCGAATTATGTTCTCTGTAAACAAAAGAATGTGCTTTAATTAACGTCGGAGTGCAAGTTCTGTATGTAAGTACTATTATTATTCTGTGCCCTTAGTAACCAAAATTTTAGTTTAACATTTTTTTTAGTGACTAGCATTGTAAACTATCATTTATACGAGTATCATGCTTTTTTACTGCAATTAACTTGAAACATGACGTAAATATTGGCGGACGTTTTGGCCATGGTGCCTGTGGAACCTGGCTTACATAAAAAACAACTTACATTTAGCAGAATTAAGGGCCGACCTCACTGCTAGAGCGGTGGCAGGTGCGGAGGCGGCCCGCTCCACGGGTGCTGCTCCTGCGTACCTCACATCCATGTCTCCAGCTCTTGCTTCACGAGCCTGCTTCCACCAACCCTCACCTTCGCATTCAGCTAGTGCCCACTCTTCACATAGTTCTGGTGGGAAAATGTAGGATATTTAAAATAAACTATAAGTAATAAAAGTCTGTTTGCTATCATGAGGAATGTAGGGTGCCTACCTAATGAATATAAATAGTTGGGGTAGGCAGATACCATTTCCACCTGTTAGGTTCGTCGCATACCTACAATATTCGATTGTTTTAGAATATATTTTAATAGAATAATTAGTAAGTTGATAAACTGAGTAGGTACGTATGAAGTGATTTATAGTAACTTTGATATCGTCGCAGGAAGAACTGGAAACGACTATAATCGATACAACAAGTTCATAATTACAGACTAAACACGGTTCGAGCGTAGAAATAGAAATTAGAAATCTATCAAGTTGGATCAGATTGCATCAAATGAGTAGTTACTAGTACTAGTTTATTGATAACACACCAAAACACGAGTTTATCCCTAAGGGGTACACAGAGGCGTTATTACGCACATACTTCGCTAGTCACTTTGTTACGTAATACGGGGAGAGCCCCTTACAGTTTTCGAACACTTTGGATATATTTGCCGGAGCTTAATGACACGAAAAAAAGTTTTAGGTTTTATGTAAGTTGGAGAGTAAGGTACGAGTAAAAAGAGGTAAAAAAAATTACAGGTAGGGGTTTTTTTTTAAATGCCCTTGGCCGCGTCCGCACCTATGTTCATTGCCGAGTGCCTCCGGTAGGCACTGAAAGAATACCCAGTGCCTGTCTATCAGGGGTACAGATGTAACAGATACCACATCCCATACAAAGAAATGAGCCATATCTCAATTACGGCTATTTTCCTAGCGACTATTATTTACATAAAAGTGTTGCTTTGGTGACGTGGTCGGTAATGCATCGGCTTTCGACTCCGGGTTCTGGGGTTCTATTCCTGGGTCGAATTAAATATTTGGGCGATCGACAAATGTTTGTTTCGGAGTTTGGGTGTTTTCTATGTATATTATGTATGTATTTAGAAATATAGGTAAAGCTACGCTGCTGTAAACAGTGCGCGGTTTCGGTTTCGTATTGAGCGAAGCGTTTTTTTTTTTTTATTACATTGAATATTTGAGCTTCGTCACGACCTTAATTGAAATCAGCTATTAATTTAGGTGAAAAAATTTTAATTATTGGTCAAGAGGTTGCTGAGAAACGAACATTCGAACATTTTACATTTAACCTGCTCCATGGGAGCTCCCCTCAATAAGTATGTTTATCAGTTGTCTAGATCCCATAGCACAAGCTTATGGCTTGGTTTGGGCTATCAAATTGTGACCATCAATGGTCTTTCGAGGCAGAGTCGTACCTACTAACTGTCTTTCGACACAAATGTAACATACATACTGACATACATACATACTGACAGTGCTTCTATTTTATTAATGTAGGTACTTCGTTTTGTAATCACATGCTTCTATCGTCTTTCGTCGGACATCGATCGGTTTGGAAGTAAATTTTTTCATAATATTCTAGAAATGTGCACGCTTCTCTCGCTCGGTCAATAAATTTATAACGAGAGCGTAATTTAATACAACGCCCCTGGTTTATTACCCCACATTAGCAATAACGCAAATAATAGTCTTATGCTAACAATTAGATAAGACTAGGTAATTCTAATAAAAAAAAATATTTTTTCTCTCCAAGAGGTATCAGATTACTTTGGAAGTTAACATCGTCACTTTAATATGCTGTATCTGCTGTATACGAACACTCAGATAAAATTGCCGATCTGTCCATAGTTACATGTTTATGCTCGTGACTGTACATAACATTTAATTTTGTTTGCGAAAATAAACTTAGCTAAATCTATTCGTGATTTTTTTTATTTGAATATGTTTATTTATCGCCTGAATTATTTTCATAATAATATTGTCTACAAATATGACGTAATAATTTTTAAAATTACAAAAACAAACTTTTATTGTTTTTATTTGATGTGATTAGATACATACTATACGCAATAAGACAAACATATTATCCTATATGATGTTTCACGCCTGTTTCTCTGAAGGAGTAGGCAGATGTACTATACTGTATCTATATATGTATCTTCTTCTTCTTCTGCTATATAAATAAATCAATCACCGTTCGTTTGTGTCGCTAAAACTCTGGTAAATATTCGTACAAACATACAAATTTCGTACAAACAAAAAATTCAGGCGGTACGAAGTTCGCCGAGACAGCTAGTAAATAAATACTCCTCTCCTAAGGCTCAAATCACACCGAAATGGCAGCGGTTGGCAGCGCAGCGGCGAGCTTTATCAGTGTCATATGATTTTAAACTTTATCTACAGTAATTGTAATACATAGTATCGCTTGAGAAACTTGGAAAGTCTCGCGGCCGCCCGCGACGCCGCGAGCACTCTGACGACTCCTACGCGGCCGGCGGCGGCGGCGCGCGACTGATCGAGCAGTCGCGGGCGGACGCTGCCTTGTCTTGCCCACCGCGGCCGCTCTCCGCAGGCCTCACTCTTCCACACGTTGGTGGAATGCTCAGCTTGGGCGAGTCAGCGCCGGGACCTCGTTGTAGGCCTGGGCGTAGATACGCTCTCGCTGGAGACCATGCTACAAGCCATGGTCTCTAGCGGAAGCCAGTGGAACGCGGCCGTTTCCTTCTGTGAGCAGGTAATGCTCGTGAAGGAGGCGGCCGGTAGGGTGAGGGAGCGTACCCTCCCCGCTGAGTTCAGAAGTATGCGGCGAGGGCGCCGCAGACGTGACTACGCCCAGGACCATCGACCTCCATGATCGGGGCCTGAGGACGACGGATTAGCAACCCACCGTCCTCACAGGAGCAGGCTAGAAGGGCTGCGTGATGTGGGGCTTCACTCACCGACGAGGGATGAAAACCCGACCCCAAAGATGCGGGGTAACACCTGACCACCACGCAGTAGCCACACAGGTGGCCAAGGTCCGCCGGGCACCACCGGGAATTCTCTCAGTCTCTACCGGGGGCGCTCGGCAATGGACGTAGGTGCGGCCGCGACCTTGGGCCGCGGATAAAAAAAAAGGCCTCACTCTTCCCTCGAACTGCATCGGATACGGTCATGTTCATTGTTCATTTTATAATAGTCATAATAAATGGTGGGGTACAGATGTAAATTTTTGCAAAATGTTTGAAAATGGCCAAACAAATGTCTTTTCTTCCATAGGTCGTGAAACAAAAAAAATATTTTTCTTCTAAGTCTTTCCCGCCTTTCCTCTTCCTCTTCAAGTATACGTGCAATAATAATTAAATCCAAAACACTCATTTTCACTGTCAAGTACACACAAGTTTCCTTGTTAAATGTAGAATGTAAACTGCGCATAGAAATAGCACGAGGCAAGTCGCAGTCGGTTGCGAAGAGTCGCGGGCGGCCGCGAGCAGTCGTGGGCTGCCGCGAGCAGTCGCGCCGCTGCCCTGCGCTGCCAGCCGCTGCCTTTTGGTGTGATTTGAGCCTAATTCTCTTAACACTTTTAGGAATGCTAGTAGATCGTATTTATAATTGCGATAGTATTTGATTGAATTCCCTAAATGAAGTTTATCACAACACGAGTACAATCAAAGAGCTATTTTAAGTATATCTGTATACATCTAGGCCAGACGAACTATCGATAGTGGATGTAGGGCATAGGTCGGGCTATTAGTCGCAATATGTCATTCGCCACATCGATGTGCGTATCACTATTTGATAAACTATAATGATGCGATCCTGTAACTAGTTTTATCTGGTTACGAAGTAGATGCGTAAAGGATGTGAATTTCTGATTAATTTATCGGATATCGACATCGGTGTTTCGCAAACAGCTGCGCGTGCTACTCTATGACGTCGTAAAAAGTTGTAGAGAGAAATGATTTCAATGATTTCGTACATTATCGAGCTTGTACGCTTTCAACCGATACTTCCTGGAACTCTATTTGGATTAGATTAGATTAGAATAAACTTTCTTGTACACCAATTAATATCATAGGATACAACAGATACAGGATGACAAAGTGCAATATCTTACAGGCATTTTTAGGATGGACAAGTATTTGGAGAGACAAGCATTAAGGTGGGTAAAATATTGGTGCCAAATATTACAAATGAAGTTTAATAAATAAACTATGAAAACTATACAATGATTATAATAAAACTAGATACGTTTGCTTTGTTCAAACTAAGTTGATCTGGTTTGGATGCATAGATCTCTGAAATCACTACATAGATATTATAAAACAAAGTCGCTTCTGTCCGTAGGTATGCATGCTTAGATCTTTAAAACTACGCAACGGACTTTGATGCGGGTTTCACCAATGGTTAGAGTGGTTCTCGATGAAGGTTTTTACTTTTTAGTATATAATTTGTCAAACCTTACCTACCTATGTATGTAAATCTGATCTAATATATTTAGATCAGATAGCCATAATCCTCACTAAGTTATAGCTATAACGCCGAAACTATAATACGACTATTTTTTTACATGTACGACTATTTTTGACTATTTCATGACTATTTTTTAGCGTTGTCAAAATTCGCTTTCATTGAGATTTCAAATATGAGGATTACAGCTTGAAGCACACAAAAAAAATACGAGATACATACAGCATCCTCATACAGCAAGTTCTTTTACTATAGTGAAAGAACTTGCTGTATGAGGATCCGAAACCCAGAGAAGGTATACCTTCTCTGGGTTTCTTTACCCTTTTCTGCTATTACTAGGTACTAATAGCAGAAAAGGGTACAGATTTAAAAAGTAATAAGATACGTTTAGTACTTATGTGTAAATTAAACAAGCACCTTTCTAAGCTTTCACGTTCAGTTTTTGCGTCGTATAACTTTATAAGTGCAACGTTTTAGCCGGAATGCCGTCATGACCGCTATCTCCACTCGTAGTTCTTTAGTCTCGAAGCGATCCAATTAATTATTTATCATCTAGTAAGAAATATTAAGATTTATTATCAAAAAAGTCAAGGCCAAGATGTCTGCTTCCTGATTGTTTGTGTGTATTTTGTTATCAGAGAATTGTTTTCGTTTCGAAAGCGCTTATGATAAGAAAGTAGGTATACCTAGTAAGTAGAAAAAGGCTAATAAAATAAATAAGTACAGACCTACCGGACGGCATGCCTTTGCTACCATCATGGAGGACGGGAAGGCCTTTGGTGTGGTACGCTACAAGCGTTGACCCTCACACCTTCCAAGCACATATTATGTATGTGCCGGCACTGCTGCAGCATCGGCTGAACCTCTCAAACGGCGTAAAAACGCTAACCTAGCAGGTGACCACATAATTAATCCGTTTGAGGTTGAGACACTGAGGTCATGGGGTCCGAGCGCTCACCGTCTTAATAGAGACAGGGCTAAACGTCTGATCGATGCTTCTCAGGATCATAAGGCTGTTTTATTTCCTGACCCATAAAATAAAAAAATAAGTATGGCCATACAACGCAGTCAGCATTCTGGGAACCTTCCCAGTCGGCAATGACGCGGAGGATTTTTTAAACGATATTTTATAATGTAAATATAATATTTTTAGTATATAATTATGTATATTGTAATTCTTATTGTAAATAAATTATTATGTTATTTTTACTTAATATGAAAAATCTTGTTGCCAAATTATATTTTAAAAATTTATTTCTATTTTTTTTTATTTCTTTCCTGTTTAAGGGTTCTTGAACTAACAAAGTTATACCATCCGTTATAGTTTTCCTTCAAAGTTTATTACATGGACTACCATCATGATTTTTTTCAGGATCTTCGCGCCAGCCGTTTAGTTTTTAGGAGGGAGGGCTTTTTTTTGCAAAATCATGCTCTTTAACGCTAAATATCTCGCAAACGGATACTTAAGGCCTGGGCAAACCAAAAGTAGGACAGGCGCAGCGCCTGAGCGGGGCAGGTCAGTTGCGTCGCGGTTGATGTCACACCAGAAACATGAGCAGTCAGAAAGCAGTTTGAAGGCGGTCCTGCTTTATAACCGCGTTATGTGTGTCGTATTGATCGTTTGTATTGAATTACAACCGCTTGTAACTGCGCTGCGTCTGTCCCGCTCAACTGCTCTAGCGTGACCACTCAAAATGGCGGAAGTAGTAATACAACGTGTGCTAACTGCGCCTGCGCTGCCACCCCCCCGCGTCTGCGCTGCTCCCGTCCAAATGTTTTGTCGAAAAGCAGTGCGTGCGCGGCGCAGTGGCGGAGCAGGTAGGTTCAGCGGGCCCGCTTTGTTCAGTGTGTCATCCCTCATATAACTACATTATTTACTAACGTAGACGCACTGCTACCGCGCTGCAACTGCTTTTGGTTTGCCCAGGCCTTTAAATCAAAAACCCATTTTAGCAACCTCTCAATTCGTTTTTAAAAGACCTATCTAATGTCGTGCTACTAATGATGATACCACACGATGAGGTAGATGCGAGAAAACATATCATCCGTACTTTACGTGCAGGGAAGTTAAAAAAATATTTTTCAAAGTTTGGGAGAGTCGAGGACGGACGGACATGCCGAAACTATAAGGGTTCCGAGACTTTTACTACGAAACCCTAAAAAGATAGTCAATAATAATTTTATTTTTTTAATTAAACCATAATTAACATAATTATATACCAAAAATATTTACATTACAAAATATCGTTTGAAAAATCCTCCGCGTCATTGCCGACTGGGAAGGTTCCCAGATTGCTGGCTGTGTTCCACGTTGGATGGCGATACTAATTCTTTGGGCCAGAAAATAATTATAATTTTGTATAAGTACTAGTGGACCCGGCGAACTTCGTTCCGCCTTTTAAACCTTCCCTGAACTTCTACGAATATTTTGGGACCGAGATTGGGAAAATCGGTCCAGCTGTTGCCGAGCTTTAGCGAGACAAACGAACGGCGATTCATTTTTATTTATATATAGATAGAAGTATGTACTTGCGTACCTACTATTATTTTGTAAGTACTAAGTACAATACTGGTCCCTGAAACAGATATTTAAGGCAAAAGTTCCTGTAGCGCTTAAGAAAAAAGCCATGGAAGCGGCGGTCTTTCCGACTTTGCTTTATGGTTGCCAAAATTGGACACTGTCATCGAAGGTCATAGGAAAATTACAGGTATTTCAGAGAGCAACTGAACGGAGCATGCTGAATATTAAACTAAAAGATCGCATAAGAAACTCGGAGATAAGAGACAGGACTCAATTAGTCGACGTAGCCACACTAGCTTGCAAACTAAAATGGAGATGGACGGGTCACGTAGCGCGCACATCAGATGGCAGATGGACGGAACGCGTCCTACACTGGTACCCGCACGATGAGTCTGCCCGACGCGCGCGAGGCCGTCCTCGCCAGCGCTGGAGAGACGACATCGAGGATGTGGCTGGCGTCACATGGATGCGACACGCGGCAGACCGGACTTTGTAGAGATGGATGGAGGAGGCCTACGCCCAGAAATGGGTTTCCAAATGACAGGATTGAAGGCATGCTAACTACCTGTCAGTCAAGTCAGTGGATTACAGTTATTAAATAGAATTTATTGAATAGACATTATTAATTAATAGAAAACTAACATAGGTATAATTAAAATGTACTAAATGATAATATGTATAATTAAAATGTATAATGTACGAATGTAATAGACCGTATGTAATAATTAATTGTTAAATTTATAATGAAATGCATGCAATTTTCGATCTATACTTAATGTGAATATTGATTAAGTGCAGAATAGTTATTTAATACTAAATAAAGAAATAGATAAATATTTTAATCAGATAAAATTTATAATTGTTAATAATGATGATTAAATAAATAAATAAATAGTACACAAATAATGCAAGTAAATATCAAGAAGCGCCGGGACCTCGTAGTGGGTCTGGGCGTGGATACCCTCTCGCTGGGGACCATGCTTCAAGCCATGGTATCCAGCGGGAGTAGGTGGAACGCGGCCGTGTCCTTCTGCGAGCAAGTCATGCTCGCGAAGGAGGCGGCCGGGAGGGAGAGGGAGCGTACCCTCCCCGCCGAGTTCCGTAGTCGGCGGCCAGGCCGCCCCAGACTACGCGACTACGCCCAAGACTATCGTCCTCCATGATCGGGGCCTGAGGACGGCGGGATCGCCACCCACCGTCCTTACAGAAGCAGGCTAGAAGGGTTGCGTGCTGCGGGGCCTTTGCCCCATAGCACGCAACCAGATTCACTCACTGACGCGGGATAAAACCCGACCCCAACGACGCGGGATTCTCGTCCCGACCAAACACCCGCAGAGACCACAGACGTGGTCAAAGTCCGCCGGGCGCCACTGGACATACCCTCTGCTAGTAACCAGGGACGCCCGGCAACGGACGTTAGAGCGGCCGCGGCCTTGGGCCGCGGAATTTAAAAAAAAAAAAAAAAAAAAAAAAAAAAAAAAAAAGTAAATATCAAGAAGATTATCGTTATGAGATAACATAATTGTAACTAATTAGTTTACACTATAACTAAAATAACTAATAACTTAATAATAACTAATAACTATTAACTTAATATTAAAATGCAATCTATACGTACGTAAGTACGTATAGATTGCATTTTAATATTAAGTTATTTGGAAATAAAAGGCTTATTATTATTATTTCGTTTATTCAATAACATTCTTATTTTAGACATTTTTAAATAGATTTATAAAAAACACAAATACATTTAAAAATATAAAAAATAGTGTCCCACCACTAGCGGAGTAGGACCCAAACTACCGGCGGTGGAGGCTACAGACTGAGAAACCTCCTAACAATACGGCACGTGTCGAGGATAACAGCCTTCTGAATCTGACTCTTGATCCAACAATCTAACGAGAGTCTCTTGAGGTGTTGATCGAAACTCTTAGCTATTAGTCCGTTTGCCGAAACGACCATCGGGACAATGATCGTCGAGTCTACGTTCCACATGGCGGTTATCTCGAAGGACAGATCAAGGTACTTACTAAGTTTGTCCTTCTCTGCCTTAACAAGATTCTCGTCATGCGGGACGGCGACATCGACGAGCACTGCCCGACGCTGGGTCCGATCAACCAACACGATATCGGGCCTATTGGCAACAATAGTCCTGTCCGTGATGATTGATCGGTCCCAGTAGAGCAATGCACGACCATTCTCAAGAACTGGCACTGGTGTGTACTTATAGTACGGTACTTCAGACTCAATAAGGTCATATTGAAGAGCAAGTTGCTGGTGGATGATCCTGGCTACTTGATTGTGCCTATGCAAGTACTCGGTGTTAGCAAGATACGAACAACCGGAAATAATATGGCGAAGTGATTCACCAGGACGGTGGCATGCTCGACAAATGTCGACCGTACCATCCTTCATGATGTATTTCCGATAGTTGTTCGTCTTGATAACCTCATCTGCAATTGCACAGGCAAAACCTTCAGTTTCCCCAAAGAGGTCCCCAAAACGCAGCCAGTTCACCGATGCGAGCAGGTCTACATCGAGTCCTGTTAAGACTCGGTAGAACCGCCCGTGTAGCTCCTTGCTCTTCCATACGTCCTTACGGTCTTCAGTACTTAACACCTTATTATTATTATTATTAAGTACAATACTATAACGTCCAAATACAGCAGCAACACTGAGATATACATAATTCAATGTAAATACTTAGGTAGTTACCGCGTAGGTACTTATACGAGTATGATTGAGAACGACTTAGGTACGAGCAACTTTTTTTTTATTTAGCCATTTATGGCTTAGCGAGAGCTCTCCTAATTCCTTAGCAATTAGAGAGAAACTTGATCCCGGAGGTATGCTTTCCTTGTAACCATACAGAAATGGCACCTTACCTTGGAAACTGTAATTGCCTAGGCCTAAAATCTTAGGACGCGGACCAGTTAGGTATTTACCCAAACATAATATTATGTACTTTACTATTCTTATATAACTTATATCGTACCTGCATTATACTCGTATATTTGTAATATTAAATTATACCTTAAAACGTATCTAGATTTATTATAATTATTGTGTAGTTTTAATAGTTTATTTATTAAAATTTATTTTTGTAATATTTGGCATCAATATTTTACCCTTAAAGCTTGTCTCTCTAAACACCTGTCCATCCTAAAGTTGCCTGTAAGGTATTGCTTTTAGCGATAAGGCCGTCCTTTGTATATTCTGTATCTGTTGTTTACTGTGATTTTTAATTGGTGTATAATAAAGTTTATTCTAATTCTAATTCTAATAATAAGTAGGTAGGTAGTAGGTACCTACTATGATCCTAGGAATCAGAGTCATTTATTGGGTTAACCAAATAAT
Organism: Nudaria mundana; assembly: GCA_963556515.1. Taxonomy (NCBI): domain Eukaryota; kingdom Metazoa; phylum Arthropoda; class Insecta; order Lepidoptera; family Erebidae; genus Nudaria; species Nudaria mundana. Next base: position 4,462,355 of record OY748305.1, on the reverse strand, counting down.
TATAAATTATAGAGCGAGAGCTGGTAGACATTTCAGGGAAGGTATTTGAGGCAAACTGAAAGTTTGACAGATTGCTCTCCCATAATATCCTAACACTACAACGTGACCTAACTGGAAGTAGCAGCTCTCAAAAAATTGCTAAAGCTATTTGATGCAACTTGTTTTTTTTCGCCCCCGCGACCTTTGTTCAGAAGAATTTCGGTAGGTGGCTCCGACGCTAACTTTAATAATGGCGCGATCTAGAAATTATATAGAAACAAAAATTTGATGATATCGGCATGGTCATCGTAGCTCTGTAGTCCTAGAATGCCCCATTTTAGGGAAAGGCCGTGGGTTCGAATCCTACCGATGACATTTGTTTTGTGATTTAGAATGTCTATCTAAACTTTTATAATTGTTAATCTAAATTGTTAATAACAAAGAAAATATTTTAATTTCTTAATTATTTAAATGGAAATCTAATAAAGTCTTTGAAAAATAGTCAAAAAATATAGGTTATTCACTCTCACGTCATTAGCTCATATTCACTCACGCGACGGCGTAATTTTTTTTACACCAACACCAAGTAAGAACCACCATAATGATTTTTCTTTTTTGGAATATTAATTTTTAACAGTCGCTAACACGGAAATTATATTTAATATTTTTAGCATATTGTAGATAAAAATACTTATCTAATATTAGTTTTATTGGTAAATAAAGAAAAAAGATATGTGTTTAGAAATCTAATAAAATTAATTTTCAGTAGTGCACTAGTTTCATCAACTCTACGAGTAGTGTTAATTTCAGTTTTACTAATTTGCGTTACTGAAAAAGCTACCTGGACACTATTTCTGAGCATGTACGTAAATATTAAATATTATAATTTTATACACTTTGGAAATATATTCGGGATATTTACCATGTATTTTTTGTTGTCGAGTTTCCGATATTTCGGCACTATTGCAAGTGCCATGGTCACGGAGGAACTGTTCCTCTGTGGCCAATGGCAGTTTAAATAACTATATTATAATTTTACTTTAATATGTATTAATGTTAAATATTATTATTACGAATATAGGAGAGGAAAAAAAATCTTCAAATTCAAATTCAAAAATTCTGTTTAAAAATAAAGAATGTATCAGATTGATATTATAAAATAATACATAAATAAGTTAATACTTAACTTACTTAATAATCAAAGTACATATTTACTTAATAGGATTTTATTTTTAATGTATTTACTTACCAGAATAATAACAAATTGTGACTTAAAATGTTTAAAGAAAAGAACTTACTTTTGTGTTTCGAATGATTCTTCAACATTTTTCTCAATAGCATAGTCATTTTGGAAACTTTTAAAAACTTATAAAAAAAAAACAATTAAAAAGTTATAGAACGACTTTTCCCGTCCGAAGTTTCTGTACAACTGCGTTGTAGATTGTGGACTTGTGGAGGAGCACGCACATGCAATCTCAATATCCACCCTTCATAATATCTATAGGACACATGAGGACGGGACGAGATGAATATTTGAAAGAGGTTTTTCTGCGATATATATAATATATTTTTAAAGTGTTTATTCTATAAATAACATTTATTTATAATAAGAATTACAATATACATAATTATATACTGACTAAAAATATTTACATTACAAAATATCGTTTAAAAAGTCCTCCGTGTCATTGCCGACTGGGAAGGTTCCCAGAATGCTGGCTTCGCTGCCACGTTGGATGGCGATAGACAGAAAATTGCCAGCCTTCTGGTCCTAAGAAGCATAGATTAAACGTAGACAGTAGGTAAATTTCATTGACTGTTTACTATACTTTGTAATTTATAAAATACATAACAAGTAGGTAAGTACCTAATTGGGGGATCCCTCCTCTTGGCATAAAATTTTAAGGCATAATATAGTTTGCCATAACGTTTTCGCATAACTTTTATTAGCATAATAATACTACTGCATAATAATCCTTTGGCATAATGCAAATGTTAGCATAATTATCATTTAGTATAATATGTTTTGCCATAAGAAGGAGTTGCATAAATTTTAAAGGCATAATGTTTATTCGTCTATTAATTATGAACCATAAATATTAAAGGTCATAATTAGCTATTTATTATAATTTGCGAATTACTCGATTGGAATAGGTGCGGCGAGGGTGGCCCTTGGGCCACCCATGAGCCGCGAACATGTTTGTATTTGTATGAATTATAATCAAACAAGTAGACAGTAAAAATGAAAAACTTACCTGTTCTCGATAAACATTAGGTTCATGGTTGCGATTTTAGTTTTATTCTAAAGAACATTATGTGTTTATATCATTATGCGTTTCTAACATTATCCTACTAATATTATAAACGCGAAAGTTTCTGAGTGTGTAAGTATGTAAGTATGTAAGTATGTATGGATGGATGGATGTTTGTTACTCTTTCACGTAAAAATTACTAAATGGATTTTAGTGAAACTTTACAATAATATAGCTTATACATCAGAATAACACATAGGCTACAATGTATAAAGACATTGTGTAAATTGTCCAAAATATGACGCGTCGCGACGGGAACGGGAAAAAATACAAATTACCACGCGGACGAAGTCGCGGGCGACCACTAGTACTTTATAAAATTATGCTTCATTATTATTATGTTATTAGTATTTATGACAACAAGCATTATACCAAAATATTTATTTTTAATAATATTATGCCTTATGATCATTATGCTTCATTTCGTTATGCCAATGTAAATATGTCTATATATTTAATGCTTTTCATTAGTAAACACCTAATTGGGTTCCTAGGTGATAATTTTTTACCACTAAAAAAGCAATGTCAATATTGTGACTGTTTTTGGGTGTAAAGAGATCTTCACCTACACGTGGAGCTATCACTGACATACGACAAGGCTCTAGCAAACTATCCTTGGTGGGAAACGGCTTTATAGGTTTACGTATTACGTGAAATCAAAAAAACGGGCAACTGCGAGTCGGACAATAAAATCACGTTTGTTGTAAAGAATCTCCCTTAAATATTAATTATATTTTGCGATTTTATTGTCTTTTGTTGTTTGTTGTTATAGAGGCAACAGAAATACATCGTCAGTGAAAATTTCAACGTTCTAACTATTACGGTTCATGAGATACAGCCCAAGACAGACGGACGGACGGCGAAGTCTCAGTAATAGGGTTCCCGTTTTACCCTTTGGGTACGGAACCTTAAAAACTGACTGCCTCTAATAAATGCCTCTAACACAAACAGAATTAATGATCCTTCGGGGTTAAAGACGTAAATTGTGTGTGCGTACACTCACGCACACACAATTTACTAACCTACTGCAAAAAAAATTGTAGCACTTTATTATTGTAGTAAATACATAGGAATTCATGCAAAATTTTATCTTTCTAGCACCAACCGTTAGGGAGGCATGCCCAGGACAGACGCACTGACGGACATGGCGAAACTATAGGGGTTCCGAGACTTGTACTACGGAACCCTAATTTTTACCGAAACTGGTCCTGTCGTAAACGCGAGATGCAGTGGCCAATAGAAATAATGCATATATTTTTGTACATAAGTACAACTAAAGGCGATCAACATATTATTCAACCAATGACAACGCCAACAATATTGGTCACGTGACGTAATTAACAATTTTTTTAATTTTACTGTATATCATTGGTTATCGACTGAAGTCGACGTTGGCTGTGCTAGTCCTACAAGTATACTCGTATTACAAGCCTCTTTTAACTGTTCTGTGTTACAAGCTGACGCAAGTTCGGAAACTCGTCAATCATAAAACTGATGCAATATCGAAGTTGTGGCGCTCACAAAGTTGAACGCTCTCCGCACCTGTTGTGGATGGACCACTTCAGTTTTTGCAGTAGGTAACCCCATCGTGTATAAGTAACAACCCATAGAGGTAATTACCTACGTTTTATATATTGGGTTGTTCCAAGTTCTAGGGGCCATAACTAACCATCCTGCAAGTGGCACACCTCCCGATCAACAGAGGGGCTCTGGTTGGCAAACATCAAGTTCCTGGTTAGTGGCCACTTAACAGCCTCGATAAGTGGGACATCGGGAAACAAAGGTATACCTACCTACCTACCTATGTATGTTTCTTTTTCTTTATATTGAGGTCATCAAATGACGCCGCCCGCCTGATGACAAGTCATGACGACGTCTAGCGATTGTGGGCGACTCTCACAGTACACAATACTATAGAGGCCCTCAACTTGACAACATAGTGATGTGTCCCTTCACGCCCTCCTTAAAAAACCCAGGGTTATATGTGGTAGGAAACACGTTCGCAGGCAGAACGTTCCAGACCACTATCGCTAGGCAGAGAAACGAACGTTTAAAAGTCCGGGATCGGAAGGGATAGGGTGGGATCAGATTGAAGAGCTCTTCAGGCCACTCACCGTGGTAAATACGATAGAATACGGTCAAGGAAGCAATTGTTCGACGATCGAGGCGTCTCGGACTAGTCACTAGGTAAATCAGTTAGTCATAGAAATCTGCCCATGAGACCCTTACGTTTTACGTAGGTAGGTACCTACTCTCACTGGCAAACTCCACAATCTGCGAGTGAGATGCTTAAATTACGACTTACGGATGCGACTGGTTATACTGTTAGCATACCTGCCTATCTTATGAACTCTACTTCAAGATTGTGTCTTACAAATATAAAGAAAATCCTACTAGGTATATTATTGTGGCTTCACCCGCGTGGAATTGGTTTCTCGTTCCCTGCCCCTCGATCCCAAGATGGGAACACATACAGGCTTAAAAAGTAGCCTATAGCACTCGGGAAAAATGCAGCTTATATTAGTTAAAAAAAGGATCAGTTACGTAGTTTCGAAGATTACCTAGCTGCCATTAGATCGAGACTGGAGATTGGATTGGACCCACCACCCAGTGGCTAATAGGTGCATCATGAATCATAACCAGTGAAATCGTTAAAATTATTTAATGAATAACCTAAGATCGGAGAAGGGCTTTCTGCCGTTCCCGCTCCCATCTCCGAATGGAAATTTCGGTACACTTCCGGCCACAAAAATTTGCCCTTGCGAATATTCTAATTAAGCAGAAAAGAATTAACTAAATCCCATGTTATGTATGTACCGTTTTCGACAATAATCTCAACGCGGCAAATAAAACTGTCCTAGCGCCATCTAGTAGTAGATGATAGAACTACGGTTACTGTTTATTTTTAGGATTTAAGATTTAACATTTCAAAAGTGCTAATGCTCGTGGATTTGTTTCCGATTGCCTTTTCTCTTTGAATAAGTAAAACGAGTATAGAACGGCTATCGCTGCCATAAACAGTGATCTGAGGGCTATTAGTGAGTGGGCCAGTTCGTGTGGTCTTCTCATTAATCCCAGTGAGGCCAAGGCGATGATTTTTGGTGGTAGGCAGATCCGTGGTGCGTTGGATATGGCGTCTTTTCCGCCGGTGGTCCTGGATAATTTACCGATTGCCTACTCTGATAGCGCAAAAAATCTCGGTGTCGTCATCGACTGCAATTTGTCGTGGAACGCTCATGTCGGTGAATTGAGTAAAAAGGTCCACTTCACCTTCCACACCCTTAAATGTCTGCAAAGCTTTCTGCCCTTGAATATCAAAATCTCCATTGCGCAGACATTGATTCAGCCCATCTTGGACTATGCGGATGCCTGTTACCTGGATGCCACCCAGGAGCTGTTAAATAAACTTGAGCGTTTGCAAAATCTATGTATTCAATTTATCTTTAACTTACGCAAGTATGATCATATCTCCCAATTCCGCAAAGAACTCAAGTGGCTCCCAATCCGTCTTCGAAGAAATGCTCGCAAATTGTGTCTGTTATACAACATCCTACACAGTCCCTCCTATCCGTCCTACCTACGGGAGCGTTTCTCTTACGTAAACGCACCTGATGCCCCGTGTAGGTCACATCTCCAATACCGCCTATCCTGTCCCTCTCACAAATCCGACTTCTACTCCTACTCCTTTACTGTTCATGCGGTCAGGCTGTGGAACGCACTCCCACCGAACATACAACGCTGCAACACCGTCTTCACCTTTAAGAGGAAAGTGAAAGAACACTACCTCTCCTCTATGTCTTAAATATTGGTATGTATGTATATTTTATATATTTATTTTATATGTGTAGGCACAGATATAAGAATACTATACTAGTAGGTATATTTATTTTATATGGAATGTTTGTATGTATTGTATTTATAATCTATTATTTATATAGGTAGGTATATGTATGTATATGTAAGTGCATTTGTAGTACAAATGAGTATGTATTTTTGTAAGTATTTACTGTATTATACAGTTCAATCTACGCACACTTCAAGCCTTTTCTACCAAGCATTTCCTTCCCCTGGCCCACTGGAAGAGATTTATTTTCAAATAAGTGATGCCTTTGTACTATACCTCTATCCTTACTATTATTCTTCTCTCTTTGTTACCTTCTTGTGTGTACATAAATAAATAAATAACTAAATAATTAACAAAATGAGTAGACATCAGGAGACAGGCATCATCAGTTGTTTTTCAACTGCCTGCTTGATCAAGAATAATAATAATAATAATATGACGCTGCCTGTGCGTGTGTCCTACAGCTGTCAGGCAACCGTGGACGCCGGGCGCCACTGGGAATTCTTTCAGTGCCTACCGGAGGCGCTCGGCAATGATCGTAGGGTGCGGCCGCGGACCAAGGCCGCGGATTAAACAAAAATGGCAACCGTGGAGAGAGAGGTTACTCTATTCACGTCAGGTTCGCTACATGGACAAAATATAGGGGGCAGTAAAACAGAACGGACATAATCATGATATTTATTAAAAACAAAATAAAATGGCAAATAAACATTAACTTATTTGGTCTTCAGATGATTAAGACAAGAAATTATTTGTTACCAATGCACAGGCGGCACATTACCAGTTTAAAATATTTTTTTTGGTATATTTTATACAACATTGCTGGAGACAACTTGATGATAATATTTTTGGCCATTTAACATTTTAATGTTGTAATATCACTAACTAAACTTAGTGATTTTTTGAAAATAAATGATTTTTTGGTAAACACCCTCAAGCGATGAACTCGAGTAATTTTGTGATGAAATTAGCTATGATATAAAAATTCTCTTACAATATGTAATAATAATATTATGTTCCATTGTGTATTTTTAACATAATCATTTTGATGTCCTCCTGATAATAATATTTATTGCCAGCTGATAAAACTAATTTAAATAACTTCAATAATTACAAATACATCTCCTTATTATATAAAAACAGTCATAGGGCTCTTATACCTAAGTATATTGCGTTCAATTTGTCTGCAACTACAACCTAATATTATAACGTCATTTAGAAGCGTCTAAGGATAGGGAGATACGCAAAGTAAAATAGAATTTGATGATAGCAACACTAGAAGCTTGGCAGAGATACTTATTCGATCAACTTACTTCCACCAATGAAAAAAAAAATATGGTCACGTGACCCCAAATACACTCTAGCACCCGTATTCACAAACGACACTATGGGGCGCGCAAACGCTATGCGCTGTAAAAACGTATTGATTTTTCAGCGCATAGCGTTATAGCGAATACGGGATTTGATATTTGCTCAAGTGACTGTAATTTGCTGCGATATCATTGGTTGAAAAAATCGATCGACTAATCCGACGAACAGTCGATATTATATCAACAATTTCCATTATACTTTTCTATATTCTTACACCTACTTAGAATTTATAAGTAGCACCTCTTAATAATATCCCTACATGGATTTAACATGGAAAATTAAATTACAAGCAGGACAAATGCTTTCAAAATTTAATTCCAACATTGGCTACTTTTTGTGTTTGTTAGTTTAAAATAAGTACCCAGCGATGAATATTGCACATCTATTCCACTTTTACTTCCACTGAAGTCACTGAGGTATTGTGACATTGCTATTATGATATTTTAAATAATAAATAAATATGTTAGGATTTAACCACAATGCCATCTATTGTCAAATTAAGAGTTTGTACTATGACAACTAGATAATGGTATACTTAACATACGTTTATGCTTGGAAATATACCTAGTATATACAAAAAAAACACTAAACTTCAATACAAATATTTGCAAATCATTCAACTATTTGCCCTCACGAGGGATCGAACCTGAGACCTCTGAAGTAGCAGTCTGTCAAGAATATTAGCAGTCTTTTACAAAAGATGTGTAATTTTATCGCTGGGTAATTAACTAATTAACTTATAATGATATACATTAACTAAAATACACGTTAAAAATTGACACAACAACCGACTTCAAATTACCGAAATGGGATCAAATAGTTGTCGGAATGGGACCAAATTGAAATGAAGGAAACACTTAGGAAGTAAAAGCTTACATTAAAAAAAAAAACAGAGTCTACGTCTTTTTTGGTAGGTACTCGGTTGATAAAACATTCTGACATACAAGATTTGCCAGATAACTTGACATAACAGACAAAATACAATTGTTACTATTAAGGTCATTAGAATAAATTAATTAGGCTCTAAATGTCTCTGCCTAGTGACATTAATTGTCACTGTTATTACTATAATACCGGTACCAAATTATGACGGGTGGGATATCTGAAATTATGTCAGAGGAATAAGTAATGGCTTTTTAATTAGAATTAAACATGTTGATTAATAGATAAAAAGAGGAAGAGTGGGTCAAGCGAGTTTGTCTAAATTTGCGAGAAATTTAAAATAGAATATTAAGCGAGAAGTTATAGCAAGAAATCAAGTGAATGCACTTCTGTACGACTTCATGTCCAGCTAGAAAGTGCGAATAGACCTGAGAAGTTTGAAAAATAGGAAAGGAATGCTTAAACAGGTGTTAATTTTAATTAATGTTTAAAGCTACTGTGGTTGGGACAGATTACAAGTCCCCATAATTGGTTACGGGTAAGAAAATATAGCATGCGCCTGTATGCATGTTATCTGTCTACCTAGTTCCATTGACAAGTGTCCCATAATGGGACTACTAGTATTATACCATCCCGGCAAACCCATGGGCTTGACATATTTTAGCCTCAGAATTTTCATTGTACATATTCAATTCAATAATTTTTAACAACACCGCACTTTGGAAGAACTTCTCAATGTCCCATAACTAGATGTGTAATGACAGGAATTGAATAGTGACTCAGGATTTGACACCCATATGAAATAGAGACAATAATTTTGTTCATATCATACACTACCTGTTGACTGTTTAGTGACCAAATGACTGATAGTTATATAATATTTATATACAAAATTGATTTAGTAAAAATGGTATATTAACTAAGAAAATATTCTAAACTACATTATAAATTTAACAATATAGGACTCATTTCAGTATAACATTTCATAGTGAATGATGTGTTCGTGTAACATACATACTAACAAAATGTTAACAACTAATATATGATTATTTCTTGAGATATATAATTAATTATATACCTGAATGAAATAATTGAATACCTACATAATTTAAATTTGGACATATTTAAGTTTAAATTATTGTTTGTTTAAAACATGTTAATTTTAGACAATATAAATGGTAAATAAGATATCAACAATAATAAAACATGTCCGTAAAATCAGTACATTACAATTTAATTAAAAATACATACATACAAAATATTCTTGAAATGTTATTTCACTACTCGTTTGGGTAATTGCAATAAGTCAGTAAAATGTGTTAGGATTAAGAGTAAAACTTGGGAAGGATATTTGTTACATAATTAAAGTTAATTTGTTGAATATATTTGGCTAAAAATATGCACATTATATAGACCATTAATATGAATTGACATATTAGATACTGTATATCACAGTATTGTGTTTCTGTGATAAGAAAATTATTCTTAAACCTATACACTGTGCATTCAATATTTTCTTTTTGACTGGACAATTTGACCTTCTTACTAAAACTAAAGTATTACATGTCATTTGTTCATCACACAACAATCTCGAGTCACTGTATAAATATCTCCTACCTTCATTGCTCTATATGGTGGTCATTGGCAAGTTGCTGCAATAGTAAGACCATAAGAAAGAATTTTATTGTGATAAAGATCATTGAAAGTCAAAATAAATGGTTCAGTCAAAGAGAAGTTAAATGAATGGATAGAACACACTGCACATTATTTTAACAGTAACTTTGCATGTAATTTTTATGGAAGCCATGTTTTCTATTACAAATATTATAAAAATGGAAATTCTTACAACAATATTACCTACAATTAATATTATCTAAACCAGATTGAACAAATGAAAACACTCTTACAATATGACTGCATTACACGATTCATAAATAAATGCTAATTAAGGCAATATACTAACATTATTCTTATATTTAAGATTATTGTTTCTAGCATTTAATATATTACTTTATTTATCACTCGTTTGATTAATAGTAATCATTTTTATTCATTAACAATATAGTAAATGATAATGATTGGTGAAGTGGACTATTTTCTTGTCCAGTTCATTAATTGTTGTAAGGCGTTGAAAATTTAACTTCAGTAATATAACTTGGTTAAAGTATGGCACCTGGCATGTAAAACATGTCAGAGATGATAACATATCAACCATCAGGTCCATAATAGATGACAAATTAACAAAAATGTTATTGAATTATGTTGTTTTTATAAATGTTCATTACCATCACAATAAATTTTCCCAATATGATGAATAGTACATATCTATATTACAACACATTGTGGTTTCACAAGTATTACACATGAGTTGTCAATACTTCTCATTTTACTTATACATCTTTCATTTCAATAACTTTTCAATAAACATCACATCCGATATTGAGGATATACTTATATTTAAACTATTACAATGTATTCATTTAGTTTCTTTCTTAATACTAACAGTCTTATCTGCCAGTTTAGCAGCAGGTTTTATTGTACATCATTTTTTCTTTCTATCTTGAGTACACTTTGGGCAATACCATTTTCCTTTTGGCTTAATTTTAAGATCAACACATGCAAAGTGGAACCACTCAATGGGACAATCTGGATTGTCACAGCCTATCATTTCACCATACGAAACTTGGTGGCACAAGCAGTATGTCGGCTCGTTAGGATCCACAGGCATGTCAAGAACGTCACTAGGATGAGCCATGCCAGCTACCGAATCCAAGTCTCCTGCTTCCTCTTGTTCTTTAGCAGCATTAGCAGTGGCAGCCGTGCCTTTACGTACTGCTTTCTTCTTCGCTGCAGAACGCCCAGAAGAGACAGCCTCCTCTTCGCTAGAAGCTGCAGCACGCTTCTTTTTACCTGTCGTAGTCGTAGTCTTTTCATTAACTTTATTCTTTTTCCTACCTTTCTTAACAGTGGTGGTATTTGGTTCCTGGTCGGCGGCGGCTTGTTGCGCTGCACGTGCACTCATCACTTTCTCCTGTATTTCAGATTCAAATCGAGCTAGGTCAGAGTCAAGGCGACGAATGTGCTTGTCAACCAACTCATATGTTTGTATCGCAAGTTGCACTTTATCATCCCCATACTCTTTAGCCTTGTTAAACAGACCTTGTATGGTGTTCACCTTGTCCTTTTTCGTTTCTTCGTCCATTTTAGGGATATTTGGTAACAACTCGTCAGCCATAAGGTCAATTGTCCTCATTAAACCGTGTGCACGGTCATCTAGATCGCGCATCAATTTAAAATTCCTTTGTAATTCAATTGGTAAATGCTGCAGACTATCTAAATAGTGTTCTAAATAAAGGGCTGAAGTCATTTTGAAATATTTTACTTGTCTACACGAAAATGAAAGTAAGGCGCACTGTAAATAACACGGAAAACTTACTGAAATATCACCAAAACTCCTACTACAACTGTCTGTTTCGATGCCTAATAATTTCAACTATTTTTGCCATTAAAATAAATTACGTTTAATGAATATTTAATACAAAATTTTAATAATCACGATATGCACTTCACACATTTCTCAAGAAACGAAAAATAATTCAACTTTTTCAACCTGTCAAAGCCAATAAAACAAGCGCGAGCGAACAAAAATGTTGCAATTTTATGAAATAATTAAATAATGGTAGTCGACGTCTTGAAATAATAAACAGACTAAAATTTCCGAATCCCGCTTCGCTATGGGTTTAAACTAAATATTTCAAAGTGTTAGAAAGTGTTTACCAAAAAGTGATTGTGACTATTATTAATTTTATTATTTTTATTACCACGTAAATACAAAAACCAGACATCGTCGTTTAATTTGGTATAAATTTGAGTTATAAAATAGCAGCCAAAAAAGGCGCGAATGCGCGAACACTGAACTGCACCACAGAATAAAAAGAATGATAATATATGTTTGTTTTGCATTTCTTCACAAAATTATTTGATCTATACTACTATTACAAAGAGGAAAGATTTGTATTTTTGTGTGTATGTTTGTAATGAATAAATTCAAAAACTAGTGCCGATTTCAAAAAATCTTTCACCATTGGAAAGCTACATTCACCCTGACCCTGAGTAACATAGGCTACTTTTTATCCTGGTAATGTGTTCCCACGGGAACCGGGAACCGGGAACGAGTAAACTAAATCACGCGGGCAGACCTGCGGCGATCAGCTAGTTTTCCATATTTTGTAATTTACTGGTAAAAAAGAACCAAGCCATTATAACCCCAAAAACATGATGAAAAAAAAAACTTTAGGTAGGTACCTATTAACAACCAAATTAACTCTAAATAAAAACTGTACCAAGGTAGCAAGCCACAAACTTCTTTTACAAGTTGGGCTCATTCCAGAATTGCGTTTATTACGTTGGACTGTATTAATTTATTCAAAACTAACTGGGACTGCAAAAATCTCGGGGCACGGCAGTGCCCCCGCCAAGGCGAGCAAAAGAAAACTGGCACGGTCGTACCATCCCTTTTTCAAAACAGTTTCTACCCTTTAGCACAGAATAGGAAATAGTACCTATGTAAGTGCATACTTTGCCTTTAGTGGTAGGTATGTAACATCTGTCCTGGCTGTGCGAATTTTGGATTGAATTACAGTGTTTTGAATATTCTTTTATGACCGGTAACGGCAATAGGCTTGCCCCTATTACGTGGGACCAAATTACATGTGGCTGTGTAATGTACCTTTGCCTACCATTTCAGGGATGGGCGTCATGCGTATGCGGCATATATGTTTATTCAAACCTTAATTGACCGTCTACCACCTGTATTGTAGCCATGTAGCTAACCTTTGTGTTGAGACTATTATTATTATTTCCAATGGGGACGCCGGTGATCGGACGGACGATCCACCCGCAATGTTTGCGGGCCATTTCGTCCATGGTTGTGTTGAGACTAGCTTTATGCTCATAGCGAAGCGTGTGGCGGCGGCATACAGCCAATGTACCAACGTTTCGAATCCCTAGGTTCACTTTGAGTTTTATATTTTGAGAAATAAAACAACATAAATTAACTTATATTGTATTAGCAAATAAACAATGTATAAAATATAATTCTTATTACACAATGACATTTTAATATAGTCCGGGGTATGAAGCACTCGAGTTTGATTAAATATAACCACTGCTTGCAAATAGACCTACACAGTTTCTCACAATATGTTCCACTAGGGGAATTCCATAACAAGCAGTGTATTATATCGTATTTTAAAGGACTATATTGCGATTACAACAATGTGCTTCTAAGTTTAATATTAAAATTATAAACATTTAAAAATGCAAATAAATAATTAGCATTGCCACTGGAGGCAATTTAAAGAGGCGTACATACTCTACATAATATAAAACATGCTTTATTTTCCTTATATTTCCTTAATAACTATAATTACATTTCTTACTACATAATCGTGATATATACGTACATTTTACTACTAACCTACATGCTGCATACTGATATTAGGCAAACAAAGTATGTAGACTCTCATTATATTTAATGTAGCGTTGTATGTAGATGGTTATTGAAGGATTACAATAGAGACAGCTTGCTTTATCATCTGCTACATTATAGAATTATTTACAAAAAATAAAATGGCGGGATTCATAAATTACAAAATCTTCTTGTAAATAATATCTAAGTAAGTAGATTTTTAATTAATAAACATAAGGAAGATATTCGTTCTAAAAGCGTTATATCTATGTTTATTTTATAAATCATAAGAAAAAGGTACATGAACTTGAATTTTGTGAACTTATTTCTAACTAGATACAAACATTAAATATTTAGACAATTTGGTTCACTTTCGTTGCTCATTTTAACATTAAACATTAACACAATCACGCGGATACAGTGAGCAACTAAACACATCGGAATGTATACATTTAGGGAATATACATAGCTCACACACATTATATATACCTACCTAACCGAACCTTTCGTAAGTATATAAAACTTGTATTTAAAGAAACTAGTTTAAATTGATAGATAAATTTCAGAACAATAACTCTATACAAGTATATTAGTCTTTGCCAGACTCCACCTTATACTTGGCAAGCTGTACATCTGAGAGCATCCGTCACTCTCTATGCTTTCAAACCTTTTCTATCCCTCAGAACCGTCATTTACTAGAGCGAGAAAGAGAGCGAGAGAGCGGGAGTGCGACCACTCTACACAACCCTTACTTTACTAACAAACATAACTTATTAAAAAAAAATTTAAGTCTTTGTTTGTGTATTTGTTAACTCGCTCGGACTACAGATATTTTATTTTGTGGTATGTAATATCCTGTCGTTTGAATTACAAAGTGGTTTTGAAAGGGTAACGGCAATAGGCTTGCCCCCTATTGTGGGACCGACCGAATTACTAGCAGTGTGGTTGTGTAATGCACCCCTGCCTACCCCTTGTGGATATAGGAGTAATGTAGGTATGTCATGTCATGTATTTGTACATTATTTCTTGTTTATTTATTTATTTTATTTAAACTTTATTGTACACCAATACAAATATGCATATGGAACAATTTATGAGAATGTACAAATGGCGCCCTATCACTAAACAGCGATCTCTTACAGGCCACCTTTGGATGGAAATAAATTGTTTAAACTGTTATGTGAAATGTGGGTAGTCATTGGTTTGTTTTGTTTTGCTGTTTTCGTTATTATTCCATGTATTCATGGAGGTTCATAACTAGGAAAGAAATTGGGACATTTATTCTACAATAATTGACCGAGCGAGCGGAGCGTCTCAGTTTTAACTCGCGGACTGTCCGATTTGGCGTTGTTGGTATGTGTGTCAGTTCCGGTCTACAGGCCGCATTTTTCAGCCGATTTTCATGAAATTTGGCACAAGTGTTCTTTGTTGCAAGGCGCAACTTTTGTAGAAGGGATTTTTCGATTGGGGGGAAAATGCGAAAATAACGCGAGGTCACAGAACCACTAGTAATTAATAATGTCATAAACTATTAAATCATAAATCAGCGATATAAATAAGTTCGGTGTAGGTGTATGTATATAGCATAGACAATTATTGGAAACTTTGAGATTCCTTTTTTATACAAGTTGAGTAACTCAACATATTACTATTTCATATTATAAATGTATAAAATGGAAGTAAACGGCTTAACATGAATGAAAAAATACAATATTATCATGTAATTGGCACTACATTATGCAGGTCACGTTATATGAAATTACAAAAATCCATTATGATGTATTGATTGACATTGAAGCTTTATTTACTATGTCTTAACCGATATGATTATTGGTAAAATTGTTTATAAGTTACCTGACAGAATATATATATTTATAAAAAAAAATTAACACAGTTTTTTTTATTTAAAATAATCATCGACTACAAACTACATAAATTTTGTTTTTATTCATATTTTCAAGAATATCTAACACATAATTTCTGAACTGTTTTATGAAATGTTTTTTTTAATAGATAAACAAAGTGGCAAGTAAGCACCATGGAGTAATTGTGCCAAGGTGGGTTTTTTTTTCGGGTAACACAATTTTGATATACCACATTTTGATTTGTACTACAAACTATATGATTGAACCTCAAATTCTTACAAGAGGAAAAAAAAACATATTTTTAATGTCTAATTAATATATCGCGCGATAACATTATGGTTTGATCTATTTAGTCTATGCCTCTGTTTACCCCTTCCGGGAAACAGGAAGTAACTTCAGATATTACATTAAACTTCAAAATTATGAAACTAAATTGCTGTTACTGAGGCACTATCTTATAATTTGTAATAAATTATACATAATCTAAATAGCAAAACTGAGAACTCATTGAGAAACATTTCATTCAGTCATCTTATATTTTAGGGAGGAAGAGTAGATATTTTTTTAAATAATACTACTATCTAACCAATCTCATCACTATGTACCGTAATCATAATCGCGTAAATATATGATTTTTGGTATAAATGAAATATTTATGTTCGTCCCAACATTACGCAAGACTAGCGAATAAACTTTCCATAATGTTTATTACCTTAGTATAACACCATAATCAATACACAAATCGACATTTCTTGCACCATATTCCAATAACTATACGACCATTTCTACCTCGGATTATATTCAAAAAATTCTACACTCGGAGGTGACGTTTAGGTCTAAATCCGTGCCAAATATCACAATAATCCCGCGTGGTACTCACTCGGTACGGAGGGAACGTTATACAAGTGTCTCGTACTTGTCGAGCACGTGACTCTGGTTGTTCTCGTCCCCGTGGGAACGGGAACGAGGTCTAGCGGCACTGTCCGATGCGGCACCGGCACTTTTCGCACGGGTTTTCTTATCGTGACCGCAAGTACAAGCGACCGAAGTCTGCCGCTTCAGAGTCTGAGCTCTAGCGCTCGCCAACTGCGGGTCTAGACTCTCGCTGCGAGAGTACAACTGCCGCTTATTCCGTCCCATAGTAGCGCTCGTATGTCCACTATCAGACGACGGCCTCACTGTCTCGCCTCTCATACAAACGTTCCCCCCGGCCCGTCGGAACGAGTCCAAAACCCGTTCCTCGATCTCCTCAATGTCTTTTTTCTTCACGAGCCATATTTCCTCGGAACCCCGCGTGAAGTAGCTCGAGCCCTTGCTCACAGAATACTTCTCCTTGTTCTTAAATTTACAAGTCTTAAAATTAGCGTGAGTATTTACATCGTCGATGAGTTTGTGCGGGTCCGGTGTGGCGACGGCGACGTTACGGAACGCGGTGCCGTGCGACGGGAACTGATCGCCGATTTTATTGCCGAGACTCGGTGAGCGTATGGTCACCTCGGCGGGCGACGGTAGAGGTTTAAATTCTGGTTTTATTATTTTCTGAGGCTCCGGCCGAACTTTCTCTCCTTCAACAGAGTCGCCGCGCGTCCACCTCGCTGATGCCGAAACCGCAGCATTCCTGGTCAGACTCTGCTGCCTTTCTAGAACTGTGGGTGGTTTCTCCACAGTGGGTGGTACACACAAATCGAAGTGAACGTTATCCTTGAAGGGAGTGGCCGGTGGTGGGAAGTCCTCCCGGCTGTTATCGGAACCGAGACGTTCTGTCCGCGGTCGTCCTCGGACCGAGCCGGGCCGCGACACTCGACCCAAAGTCGCACTACTGGCATCTTCAGCTGCTTTCTCAAACTTTTTAATTTTGTCACCGACACCGTTCGTTTCGTCCGTCTTTGTAGATAGAGATGAGCTATCTTTGGGACTATCAGGTTTCACCTCGGCTACTGATTCAGCATTATTGGTCGGTTGATCGTCGCCATTAGACCCCAGGGATAGTTTCTCGACACGGGTGAGGACTTCTTTAGAGATGGGAAATTCCCGCCATGCTGTGCGGGGGACGACTGATCCATCATCTATCTTCGGTGATTCGCTCACGGGTGGTGATTTGATATTATTGCGGGGTGGGAAATCCCTCGGCGATACGACTGCACTCTTTTCGACCGGTGGTGATGTTAATTTCGGTGATTTGAGAGGGGGCGACTCAATTGGGGGGAGCGTCGGTGAAGATTTAGCTGGATGCATAATCGGTGGTGATTTCACATGAACCACTGCAGGAGGGGATTTTATTGGAACTGTAGGGGGTGATTTGATCGAAATCACTGCCGGAGGAGATTTTATTTGAACTGCAGGGGGTGATTTTATAGAAATCACTGCTGGAGGGGATTTTATTGGAACTACAGGAGGTGATTTTACCGAAATCACTACCGGAGGGGATTTTATTGGAACCGCAGGAGGAAGAGATTTAATTGGAACGACAGCAAGGGGTGATTTTATTGGAACCACATTAGGTAGAGACTTCGCCGGATTGGGAGCAGGAGGGGGTGATTTCGGATCGGACGGGACGGGTACGGACACCGCGGGTATAGATGACTTCCGGGGCGGGACTTCCACAGGTCGACGTTTCTCGATGTCCTTGCTGAGGAAGGAGGGGTTGCGCAGTCGGCGGGGGACGTCGGCCGGGTGTCACGCTCGCGACTCCGTCCACTGGTCGGAGTCGTCACTGTCGGAGTCCGGCCCCGAGCTGGTGTCGCTCAACTCGACAGCCACGCGACGCGCCAGTATGGAGGCTACGTCTAGGAAGACTGGTGCGCCGCGTAGAGTGTCGTACCGGCCAGTTGAGTCGCCGTCTCGCTTCTCTACCTTGCGGAGTTTTATACCTAGAATTGGACAAATATAAAAAAATATAATTATGGCTTCCCTACGTTTCGTTAGACATTGTGGTCTAGTTACAGTGAAATTTTGTGGGACGTGTAAACTGCAATAACAACCATAGTACCCCCCACCATTAAAATGTAAGAATCAATAAAAAATTGCAATATGTGTGATGTTAGCAGCCCGAGCCCGAATAGCCAGCTTCAGGCAAAGCAAATTCTGGTTGCATGCTCTGTACACTATTCATAAGAGAAGTTTTGAGTATGTAAGTAATAATAAAAACAAATGAATATGTGTGTTATCGACAAAACATACATGCAACGAATGTTAATTAATGGCACAATTCTCTATTAATTACCAAAACATTATTAACACATCCACCTTCTGTGACTTTTATAAAACATTTTATCAAACATAGATTTAAAGTCATAAAATAAAATAAAAAAACAATCTCAAACATGCGACGCGCTGGTGGAATATACCACAAATGGCCAGTATTATTTTATCGGTTGGCCAGCAAATAATTTGAAAATGGAACAAACCATTTTAAAGAACAACTAAAAAGGACTTATCGTAATTTGAATATCGAATTTACGAATAAGTAAAACAATATTGAGAAAATTAGGTATGGAGTGGTGCGATTTTTTTTTTCAATTCTGTCCAATGCATAGGTATATCAAACATTGGGCATTGTGAATTGCCTGACACTGTGCGACACGATCGTCCAGCAACGTTTGATTTTCTTTACAATTTTTGAATAACGCCGTAATGTTAGCGGACAAATAGCTAGTGGTTGTAACGAGACATACCATATCAATCAACTACTTGTCTAACACATACCGTCGCGGATCGCCTTCAGCAGATCGGTTCGAGGATCGGGCTGCGGATCGGCTGTGGGTCGCGGTGGCTTCAGAGCTGAGGCGCCTCGCAGTAGCGCGCCGGGGGAGGGGGGGCGCGGGCGGTCGCGGTCCTCGCCGAGGCCGGCCGGGGGAGGGGGAGGCGGGGAGGGAGGGGCCACCGGGGGGAGAGGAGCCACGGGAGGGATGGCCACGCTGTCCGCTTCCTCTGATGACATCATACCTATGGAGAAATATACATAAATATATATTAAATATACATAAATATATATATAATATATTTTCGGAAAATCTCACACAACGTCCTCTATTCCAAATTATGTCAATGTCCTCTTAGTATTCTTCTTCTTTTAAATGCGTGGCTTGATCGTTCATCGATAATTTTACCAATGTGGTGTATCCCACACCGTGAACTATCAAAGTTCACGGTGTGGGATAAGTTATGAAACCATTGTTCGACATTGCAAGTGAGCGTCTGGACTCTGTATTTGTCGAGCGCCGAAGGTAACCTAAAAAGCTTCCAACCATGCGCTCGACAAAAACCGAAACCGTCCTCTTATTTGGCAGCTTTTAAAAAAAAGTTGATGTAATCTTTTTTTTATACCCCAAGGATCGGATCGGAAGGACAGACAGACATACATCACGCCTATATCCAGAATATGTATGTAGGCAGAAGTGCCTTACACACCCACAATTTGCACGTAATGTGGAGGTCCCACGTAATACGGGACAAGCCTATTGCCGTTGCCGGGCACTATAGAAAATCTATAACCAAATTTCCTACAGTTAGGACAGATCCTACATACCACTAAATAAAATCTCTGCAGTCCGAGCTTAAGTTTAAGAGATGTTATAATTACCAATGACAGCATGCATGTGATCCAAATGTGCGTCTAGTGCAGTTCGATGCGGCGGCGAGGCTCCGTTCATGAGAGGGGCTCCGGCCTCGGGGGGCGGCGGCGGGGGAGGCAGGGTCGATCTGTCAATGTTACAACTTCATTATAATATCATATCATTCGAAGTAGAAAGTTGTAGCTGGAGATATAGACCTACTACCGTGGTCATTGATTAGCACCTAAATATTGCTTACAGCTTCATGTCATTGTCGAACTATGAACCTTACATACTTCCGGCTCGAAGGACCAAAATGTTCTTGAGTGAGTCTGAGCCCAGGTGACAATGAAAATGCAGTGGATTATATACACCGGTGTAATATTCAATAATCTCAGAGGCGATGTGGTGATCCTAGCGATCCTGACGGGGACGGCCGCCCAGGCGATACATACAAGCTATCACTTGTATGCAGATGATCTCCAAATATACACTCAAGCTCCGTTGGATCAGCTACCAGAAGCAATTAGCACCTTAAATCTGGATCTCGAACGTATTTGTCAATGGAGTGCTGACTATGGGCTACAGGTGCACCCATCCAAGACTCAAGCTATCATCGTTGGCAGCCCTTGGATGGTGTCACGCATCGAATTTTCTCAATTGCCGCAAGTTATTTTTAAACGTTCTCCCATTGAAAAAGGTGATAGTGTCAAGAACCTGGGCAAATATGTCGACCAAACTCTATCATGGGATTTTCAGATGAAAGAGGTCGGATGCAAGCTGTATGCGTCAATGGGATCACTGCTCAGATTACGCAATCTACTTCCGATTACAACTAAAATTGCGCTTGCAAAGTCACTTTTGCTGCCGATTCTTGATTATGCCGATGTCAGCTATCTCGATTTCACAGAGATTTCACACCTCAATAAGCTTGAGCGCCTTCAAAATGTCTGTATTAACGTAACCGTATTTTTTTATTTAGACTAAGTTTTATTATTATTATACTGTTAGATACATAGAACCTTTATACAGGATTTTCATAAATTGAAATTGTCATTGTAGAAAATATATGTAAGTACAGGAAAATGTTATTCAGTGTTACGAAAATGTGTGGCTTTTGTTATACAATTTAAATAATAGTTTCATTGTGTTTACTACGATAAATAGTGTTCAATAACCCTGAGGATCGTCGTCAAATAAAGATAAGTTTACCAACACAATATACCTAAGTTAAAGGGAACATGTCGTTTGGTGAAGATATGCACGGATCAAATCTACAACTGAATAGCAAGTCTCAGTCGAATGCGATGTATTTCCTCACTTTATCACACGAGTACTTAGTACTAGATCATTCGGAGTGTTTGCATTTAGCCAAAGTAACACCACCACTTTTTTTTTTGTTACCCCGCAGAGACCACAGAGTCAAAGTCAAAGTCCGCCGGGCGCCACTGGAAATACGTACTGCTTGTAACCAGAGACGCCCGGCAACTGACGTTAGAGCGGCCGCAGCCGTAGGCCGCGGAATTAAAAAAAAAAAAAAAAAAACCCCTTTTATTACACCGAAAGTAAATAAAAAAAAAAAAAGTGTGTGTGTCAGCTTCGACAAATTAGAAAGTTGCGCACTAGAGGTGCGCACCAAAAACGTGACACGATTTTCGTTACTTGTTAGTAGGTTTTACCCCTCGGATTTTTCTCATACCGGGCGCCTTATATATGAAAATCGATTCTTAAGGAGTAAACTCCAATAAATTTTTTGGACATTCTCACACAACGTCATCTAGCCCAAATTAAGCTAATATAAGCTTGTGCTATGGGATCTAGACAACTGATAAACATACTAATATATTTCTAAATACATACATAATATACATAGAAAACACCCAATAACGTAGGGGGAGGGGTCCTCCCCAGTATATTTCTAAGATTACCTCGGGATAACACTAAATGATCACACTCAATACGATGTCATACATGTAATGTATCAAACGATGCAAATACAAGGTGTAAGGCCACGACTTGGGGTCGTAGGTTTTAAATGATTTTAGATAATTCTAATAGTTTAAATTCTAATAGGTTACAGGTCGCAGGTCGGAGGCAAGTACTATAAGCAGTAAGCCACATCACCTGGAGTTTCGTCGTAGTAGCGAGAGAGCGAAATGACGTGTGTCCTTCGTATATATAGGACCAGCCTTGTCGCAGGAACGACGCATGAGGCTGGAGGGGCGGCCGGTGACGTGTGAGGCGCGCGCGGCGATGAAGTCACAACCCAAACTCCGAAACAAACATTTGTGGATCACACAAATATTTGATTCTACCCGAGACTCCGGAGTCGAAAGCCGACGCACTACCGACCGGACTATCCATTTGCATAAAAAAAATAATCATAAAATATTTTGGCATATGGTAATTTAGACTAATAATATTTATGCATAATTTTTTAAAATTTAGCATATTTGTCTTCATAATCATAAATAAAATTAGCATAATCATATTAAAGCATAAAATTTATAAGCATAGCTTTATATTAGCAATGTTTGGGAAATCAAACAAAACAATCCTTTTTTCTATTAATGCAAGTAGTTTCTGGCGTAGGTGGTCACAGTTTTAACCTAACCCAACCTACCCATTTCGTTTAAAGAAAAAATTATGCATAAATATATTAGACCTAAATATAATTATGCCACAGTACATATGCTGCTAAAAATCAATTATGACCAAGTATAATTATGCCAAAAAAAGTATGCCAAATTCATTGTGCCAAAACATTTTAGGATTACATATCCACACCACCAAAGTAGTCAAAAAGTGGGAAGATTACTTCTAGCTACATACCTTGTGGGCGTGGGTGCGGGCGGCGAGTGCGGCGAGAGGGGCGCGGGCGGCGCGGGCGGCGGCACGGAGGGGCGCGGGCGGCGCGGCGTGCCCGCCAGGCTCCCGCCGTAGATGGGCTCGCCGCACACCGAGCCGTACGGACTCTCCTCGCCCACCAACACTGGAACAACAACGTATACGTTGTTACACTTAACACACAATACACAGGTTAGACTAACTAACAGAAACAGACGCACAATTTTCTTTATTAGCTTAAATATATTATAAAATTATTAAGAAACTTTGCACATTCAATGGATAATTTACTGAACTGTGCGGATCACAAATTGGAAACAACGAAACTATCAAACAAGAACTAAGCCGTGGGTGTCAGCTAGCAACATTAAACGTATCTTTAGAACTTACCATGTCCATTGCCAGTTATCCTTGGTTGTCTGTTCTGTTGGTTTTCAATTTCAATCGAATTCGGTCTAGCCGGTTGGGACGACGGTGTTCTATTCTGTGACGCTCTATATCCACCGTCTGATACATTTGTTACTGTGAAATTTACACTTTATTGTCATTTAGTCACAATATGACGTCACATGGCCAGGTCTAAGAAGTATACAATTATGACTTCCTGTTTTTCCGATGGTGTTGGTAAAGTTAGGTATTATAAACTTATTCTGCTAAAAAAAATACGGATTAAAATTCCACCAGAATTCCAGTTCATAGTAGTGCATACATTCTATATGTACAAGATTGTGAATACCGTTGGATTGTAATCAGTCTCGCTTTCTCGCGTTCTCGCATTGACGCAATGATTGTTACTGGCGATTGGAAAACAGTCTCACAGTCCCTCACGACCACCCTTTTTAATCACCAGTAATTCCATTTATTGTGTCAATCTTGCGAGATTGATTGTGGCCTGGCGGTATTTATTGTACGGTAAGATTGTGTTTTTAGAGGTAGAAGAAGCCTATGAAAGAAGAACCTGACAATAAAAACTAACGCCTCTCTTTTCCAATCCCCAGTAATCACAATATTTGCATCAAACATGCGAGATTGAATACAATCCAACGGTATCTACAATCTTAAGGTGACATATACATAGATAGAATCTCGTCTTTTTCCCCGAACGTAGGCATCACGTAATCGGGCATATTTATATTCGCTAGATCCTAGACCGTTGATTTGCCGGAGCACACTTGCAGCCTTATGAAAATGGCATCGGAAGAGTTCTGCCACTAAACAATTTTTTTTAAATTTCCTGCGATGTCATTGGTTATCGACAAACTCCCGAGTGGTACTGTAAAGGGGCAGGTGAGGTCTTTGTCTGGGACCTTAATATTTTGAATGGACTCACCCTGATAGTTGGTTTCAGTATTGTAATGCGTGTCGACGTTGTAATGTCTAAGTTGGCTGGGCGCCATGATGTGCTCGCCGCGAGTGACGGCGGCTTCCTTCAGCCGGTCGCGGGTTGAGTGCGGCGGCCGGACACGTTTGGTGTTCCTACTCTCGGTTCCACTGCCGCTACGTGGTGGTCGGACCTGATAAACAAACAGTCAAAATAAGTGGACTGTAGAAGATGGTTCATATCCGGTTCGA
Organism: Nudaria mundana; assembly: GCA_963556515.1. Lineage (NCBI taxonomy): Eukaryota > Metazoa > Arthropoda > Insecta > Lepidoptera > Erebidae > Nudaria > Nudaria mundana. The sequence continues at coordinate 4,437,660 of OY748305.1, read as the reverse complement.
AAGAACATTATGGTTCGATGATTTCAAAAAGGTGGACTGTAGATCGATAGGTCGCTAGTTCATATCCGGCTCGAATGTCCATATGTTGGCCAGGTTCAGTTATATCAAATAATAAGACTGTAGATCCATAGGTAGCTGGTTTTTATCCGGCTCGAAGGACCATAATAATATGTTCTTAAGATTCGATGATACCAAATAAGCGGACTGTAGATCCAATCCAAAGGTCGCTGGTTCATATCCGGCTCGAAAGACCATGTTTTTGTGGTCGATCCATAGGTTGCTGGGTCATATCCAACTGAAGTTCGATGATATCAAATAAGTGAACTGTATTTTAGGTACAGGTACGTCGCTTTCCCCACAGCCGACCTAGCAATCAGGCGCTTGTGCGATATTAAAAAAACTACCAAAAAAAATTCACAAGCAAGTCCAAATTATCATTCACCGAGCCTTTTCCCAACTCAGTTGGGGTTGGCTTTCCAGTCTAACTGCGATTCGGCTGAACTTCGATATTTTCCGTGAAGCGACTGCCATCTAACCTTCACAACCCAACACAGAAATATTTTATATTATTTGTAAATAAAGAAATTAAACGCAATTACACCCCAATAACCAACTCAAAAGAATGGAAGGTCGAATGAAAGTGCGAGAGGAATAAAAGAAGCAATAGAATGTTACCGAGAGAACTGGAATGAAAGATGATTAAAATTAAGAAACGACGTATTCGCGGGCGGCGCCACGGAGTGTGCGGCGCCGTGCACTGGTTAATCACCATTTTCCAGTGCGTGGCGTCCATGCGCCCTGTGGCGTGGCCGGCGAATACGGGTGTAAGGCTAGTTGAAAAGGAAAGAGCCCTGAAAGGGCTGTAGCTCTATTAGTTAGCCTAGATAAAACAAATTTGCGTATAATAGGCTTTGCCGTTGGCAAAGGTGCGTTAAAAAAAAAAAATCCTTCACAACCCATGGGCGATATCGAAGTTCTGTAGTTAGACCGCTCGGATTTTTTATTTAGGACTTCAACTACCCCTAACGACTGCCACAGATGTTCGTATGATAACCGGGACCGACGGCTTAACGTGCTCTCCGAGGCACGAAGGGGTCTCAGTGTCTTAAGAAATGGTCACCCATCCTAAGACCGGCCTGACTAGATGTTGCTTAACCTTTGCAATGTGTTAACATTGTCGGTTACCACTAGACCACGAGCCCTAAGATAAGTCCAAATAAAGTATTTATTACCTTCTTCCCTCGGTCATGCTGAATACGTTCCGTGTCTTGCAACATTTCCCTCCTCCACAATTCGAAGAAGTAATCCGGATCTGTATAGAACTTTCTAGCATCTCTGCCGTCGTCTCTAAACTCGTTGAGCATTTCGAGTGGAGGTGGGCGATCGCAGCGCGAGTATGTCGACTGCATGGCCGATGGCATAGAGTTCCGAGAGAATAGCTGTTGCTGGAATGTTCTGGCCGAACGGAACGCTTTGCGCATTTGTATGTCTTGTAGTGATACTGGAATTTAAAAAAATAATTAAATGGGTTGTGGTTTATTTTAAAATTTAGAAATTAAGTATCAATCTGATAGCAGACGGTTAAGAGTTGATGAGTTTGGACCTCAGAATTAATTAAAGCCAGATTGGAAATTTAAATTCATTCACATATGTATTACTTTAGTTATAATGTGTGAAAAAAGTACACAAAAAATATGTATAGGTTATATTTTTGTAATTCAGCCCGGAAAACTTTGAGTCTTATTATTATCTAGTTTTTTTTTTGTTTCATTTATAACATAATGAGCTTAAATTCATTTCATTCATTTAAATGATTATTTTAGTTATAAAATGTATGAAAAAATTATACAAAAAATTGATACTTTTGATTGATAATTCAGGCCAGAAAACTTTGAAACTTGACTTAATTTTAATCAAATTAGATTTATTATATGTAGTTTTTGTTGTTTTCTGCGTGAATTAATTAGCTAACCTTCCTCAACTCCTGAATCCAGTTGTGTGACTTTAATGGCTAGCCTGTCTATCCTCGCCTGCAATACATTTGTTCGGTCAGCGAGGCCGGTTGCTTCTCGGGTTAGCTCCCCAAACATGTCTTCCGCATGTTTCGACAACGACGATAGCTGCCTGAAAACATGAAACAGCCAAAGTTATAGACAATGTTCTGTATATATTTTTTCAGATCAATACTTTAAGGAGTTCCAAGCATTTGTTAATGTCATTCAAGCAGTATAACGGTTGGACAACGTCGCATTTTGCTAGATATTTGTTAAAAATTCATGTAAATTATGTAGTAGTGAAGGATATTTTCAATTCATGGTCTCATGATATGGTAAGCCGTAAGAAATAGAGAACATTCAACGCTAACTATGCAGTAGGATTTCGTGTCTCGGAGAGTATGTTAAACCGTCGGTCCCGGTCGTCATACGAACATCTATGGCAGTCGTTAGGGGGTAGTTGGAGCCCTAAATCAAAAATCCGACCGGTCTAACTACAAAACTCCGATATCGCCCATGGTCTGTGGAGGTCAGATGGCAGTCGCTTCACGGAAAATATGGAAGGTCAGCTAAATCGAAGCCGACCCCAACCGAGTTGGAAAAAGGCTTGGTGATCGATGATAATGCAGTAGGCTTTCAAAATCCGAAAGAAGAAAGACCCTTGTGGACGCTTACATCTTCAACGGCGTGAGAGTGAAGATTTTCTTTGAAATTTAGCCATTAGATTCGACTAAATGAGATTAAACTACATAAAAATATAAGTAATTGCAAACACAAAAATTATGATACGTGGCAAATAGGAGGAAAATACATATTTTACATTTATGTTAAGGAATTGTTTACTAACTTATTATTACTTTATTTAGGAGTGTATACGAGGATAATTTGCTACAGACTGACGTCCTACCTATACCTAATACCAAACGGGATCCTAAGTCTATGTACACCATCTGAATTTTAGGGTTCTGTACCCTAAAGGCAAAACAGGAACCCTATTACTGAGACTTCGCTATCCGTCCGTCTGTATCTCATGAGCCGTGATACGAGGGTGGATTGAAAAGTAGTCGGCCTAACACTGATCCATTTAGTTCTAAAAATCAAATCTAACCACATTATTTAGTTCAGTTCAGACCTGTTAATTGTGTGAAGTTTGAAACGTGTGCGATAATTACTTTTAATTTTATAAATTTATTAACAAAGCAATCTGACATCATTTCAGCAAATGGAGCAAATCGAGTAGCGTGCCGTCATTAAGTACCTCCATAAGGGGCTGTCATCAAAACCCATCCCCAATGATATGGTCAGTACATTAGAGGATTGCGCTCTTTCATATTCATTCGTCAAAAAATGGATAGCAGAATTCAAGCGTGGTAGAAAGAGTGTGAAAGACGAACCCCGCTCTGGAAGGCCTTCGACGTCCACTACTGACGAAAATGTTAAAAAAATACTCGACTTAATTATGGGAGACAGCAGATTGAAAATTAGAGAGATAGCCGGGATTATAGGCATCTCTTATGAACGTACTCAAAACATAATAATCAACGTGTTGGGTTTCCACAAGGTGTCGGCGAGGTGGGTTCCGCGACTGTTTTCAGTTGAGCAAAAAAGGATGCGATTGACTATTGCACGCGACTGTTTGGAGTTATTTGAAGCTGATGAATGTGATTTATTGAATCGTTTTGTTACTATGGACGAAACATGGGTTCATTACTGTACACCGGAAACAAAACAACAATCAAAACAGTGGAAAAGGCCTGGTTCACCACCCCCCCAAAAAGGCTAAGTCGATTTTGTCGGCAAGTAAGGTGATGGCTTCAGTATTCTGGGACTCGAAGGGTGTGATTATGGTTGATTATCTTGAAAGGGGTCAGACTATAAACTCAGATTATTACTGCACCTTACTACGTCGTTTACGAGAGGAAATAAAAGAAAAATGTCCAGGAATGATCAGAAGAAAAGTCCTGTTTCATCAAGATAACGCTCGTGTTCACACGTCTGTCCAATCAATGGCAGAAATTCACAACTGTGGCTTTGAACTGTTACCGCATCCACCTTATTCACCTGATCTGGCACCGTCAGACTTTTTTCTGTTCCCTAACCTAAAAAAGCACTTGGGAGGTCTTTTGATTGAGATGGATGGAGGATTTTTGACAAATGACAAGGTCAAAGCATGATTAGAGACGCATATTTTGACTAAGGAAAAATCATTTTTTTTCAACGGGCTAAATGCTTCGAAGGGAAGATGGCAAAAGTGCATTGAACTTGATGGTGATTACGTTGAAAAATAAAAATATATTTCATTTATTATGTATTTAATTTCTTGGTTAGGCCGATTACTTTTCAATCCACCCTCGTAGTTAGAAAGTTGCCTCTGTAACAACAAATACTAAAAAACCGAATATAATAAATATTTAAGGGGGCTCCCATACAACAAACGTGATTGTTTTGCCGTTTTGGTACGGAACCCTTTATGCGCGACTCGCGTCCACGTTCTTGACTGATTGTTCGCAACCATGTATGAACATGGTACTTTTTCTAGCTTCGATAATCAGCTGTGAAAACTGAATGAAATTGTCGTTTCCGTAACCAAGTTTCATAACCATCTACGAAAGAAAGATTTCCAATTACATAACAATAATCACAAAAAGAAAAAAAATACACGGTTCGTAGTCGATTATGAAAGATCAGTTCCGAAAGTGAATGAAAGGATCAAGTGACAGGATCTAATATTATTTGTCGTCCTATCTTCTGTTGATTATTGGTGCTGTATTTGGCTAACTATTTGATGACATTGCACTGTCATCAAATAGCCAAATACAGCCAACCTCGTCTGCTTGGTGCCAAGCACGTCAAGGATGACGTCATCACCTTTCTTGATGCTCATTGCGAGTGTACAGGTAATAATATTTTAAGTATTGGACACGTTTTATTTCCACCTATCAGATACGAATTCAGCAGGATGTCTTGGCCAAGAGACTCTTACATGGCTGACACCCGCGCAGTTACCAAAGATCTATAAAATACTCAAGCCCTCATCAGCGATGCACATGTCCACAAACTGACGTGGCTCTGTTAGATACACAAATTGCCAGTTAGCGGAAATAGACTTGCCTGTTTTTTTTCCGTCGCCAGATAATATGACTCTGTATAACTGCATAAAAATGCGGCTAGTTCTGAGAGCACCACTTTTGTATCAGAAACCATCTGGGATAATTTCCTTACTTTCTAATACAACATTGTTCAATTACCTGACAGTATTGGCAAGAGTGCCATTGGTGACTGCCTCTAGTTCGGAAGGTACAGCGAGTCGCTCGGGCACCGTGCCTCGTGACACGTGCACCGGCTCCACGCCGCGCTTCGGCAGCGGCATGGCTGCGACACCTGGCGGCTACCTCGTGTACATCACTGGAACAAAAAGATACACATTTGTTAATTTTGCAACACCTTTGCTTCTATTTCCAAAAAAAAAATTTACTCGTTTACCCAAGGCGTTTTGGACTCGCTCATAAATAAAGTTAAAAACACACTGGTCCTTTACATACGACGTATGCCATGCGACGTGGGAGACAGCTACACACTGGTCCTATGTTTACCACTTCTTACGACGACGTCTTACCACGCCTTACGACGTCTGACGTATATGTTATTTGAAAGGTGGTGTCTGCGAGTAGCTTACGCGCTAAGACACTTTAACGTGTGTGACAGAGTCGTACGTGTGGAATAGCATGGGAACACGCTAATCTGGTGAGGTGACGCGTAAGACAGCGTGGTGAATGACCAGTGTGTTTGTTATCATAGAAATTGTATAGGCCAGATCCGGTTCAGATGTCATAATGCGTGGTATACGTCGTATGTGAAGGACAAGTTTGCCCGTGTCTTCACTCCTTAAAAGGCTAATCTAAGCTATGATCGTACGGTTATTGTGTATAAAAATCTGTAAGTAAGTTTTTTGATCAAAATAAGCTGCCGTCAGTGTCGGTGTCGCCGCTTGCCATATTTTGCCTACCCGGGAAGGAGAAACACCGTGAAAAGGTTTTAGTGGGTAGCAAAGTGCGTAAATGCATCACCGACTACATAAAAAAACCTTTTTAGCAAATTTTCATCAAGATTGTTTATCCGTTTACATACCTACACTGAGTCTTCGTCATTTTCATAAATAATTTGGTAATCCTATATGAATTCAATACAAAACAATACACCAGCTTGTGATATAATTGATAGTTTATCTTAGTCAAATGTCCTTGTGTCTATAATTGCTATATAATATATCTATGTAGGTATATTGCCTATGCGCAGCCCATCGCATTCCAATACATATTTCATCATTAGCTTTGCTCTTTATGTATGTACAATGAAGGATTATGAGTTACCCGACTCCAAAAATAATGAGAGATTTTCAAATATCAATCATCAACATCAACAGAATGCAGTTTTCAAATACGTGGTTCAATATTTATTAGTAAAAAAAGGGACCAATAAATGACCCTTAATATCTATTAATTTATTTAATAACTTATGAATACATACACTAACTATTAAACAGAGTGAAAAATTTAATAGACTTCATAGTAAACCTAATTTGTTTTATTTCCAAGCCACTTAAAACACGCAAATCGGTCACGCTATTAAAAACTAACAAGCTACTGGAAAACACGATTCTATACGGCCTACCTAGTATAGACAGTGTCGACCCTTGACCCCTTGATAGAGGTCGCATAGGTGGCCAAAGTCAGCTGGTAACATATGGTTATCGTTCCTAGGGCGTAACCAGACGGTAGGTGGCAATTTTAAAAAAACCTATACCTCTACGTACTAGCCTGTCTTTCGTTTGATGTAGTTTTTTTTTAAACGTCAGTTACATGTTTACTGACAGTATTTTTCACTGACAAATATAAACAGAGGCGTATTAATTAAACGCATACATTCAGCCAGGTCATTATATCGTATAGTGCCAACGTATGAGTAAACAGCATTATGGTAGAATTCGCTGTTATCACGTTAAACTGGGTTATTAAGGTAATGTCAATAACCCAATTATAAATATTTATTGAAACCAGTCAGGCGTGGTATGATAAAATAAAATTAGGTTTTCATACCACTCCATTGATATTGAGTAAATGTGTTGCCCCTCCAAGATCTTAGGGTTCCAAACCCACCCGCCAATTCATGGACAAGACTCTGGTAAACATAACAGTTCCTGCAATGATAAGTGGCCATAGGATCACCCCTTATTACGTGGGATCGGCAAGTTAGGTCTGTACCTAACTGGCGAAAAATTGGCTTAGATTTCTGTCTCCAGGTTTTATCTCATGAACCGTCATAGTTAGAAAGTTGAAATTTTCACAGATGATGTATTTCTGTTGCCGCTATGCCGACAAATACTAAAAAAAACAGAATATAATAAATATTTAAAGGGGTCTCCATGATTTTTTTCGCCATATTGGAACGGAACCTTTTATGAGTAATCCAACTCTTGGCCGGATTAACATGGAAATTGGTCGTTAAATTTGTGTTCCACAAATTCGAAAAGGTCTGCGCAATTGTTTTAATTATCATATCAAATCTTTCGTTCCTAATTGGTCACAGACATAAACCTAGACAATTGAAACAATCAAAACAGTTACAATAACCGCTATTGATGTTAGCATCGAGAACCCGGCAATTGAATGGAGCTGGTTGATAAGTTTGGTAACGAAATGTCATGTTTGGTAGCCGCATTCGAGTTTGCAGTACGCCGAAACACAGCCGTACAGCGTCGACGTTAGTCGATTCACTTACTTCAACCAATGATAAAGCAGAAGATTATCAAATCTGTGATGTCATTGGTTGAATAAGTCTATTGAATGTCAACGCTGCCATGTTCTAGCATGGGCACTGAACATTATAATAAGTTGGGTATGAAGGGTATGAGGCCAAAGCATACACAGCATATAGTTCCAAGACTATACGTGTATAGCGACATTCAACACAAAATGGCTCGACAAAATGTACATAACAAACACGAATACACAGTGTAGGTGTCATAAAAACATTATAATAATAAAACAATGGTAAGTAAAATGTTTTAAGAAAAAAACTTTTTAAAAATTATATAATAGCATTAATTTTTCGCAGAATCAAAAAGACAACAAAACGTCGACAATTGTTTCGCCTCTAAACGAGGCATTATCAAGACTGTCTCAGAGAGAACAGCTAAGCTAAGCTAAGCTAATAATAATAATAATATAGCCTCTTTAATTCCACAGTGAAAGAGTACACAAACTTTAATAAACGCTAAAAAAATATAAAATAAACGCTAAAACGTTTGTAAATCGCGTTTATCTGCGTACTATTAATTCGTTTACAATTACTGTAATTACTAATTACAAATTGTTACAATTAATTTAAAGGAAAGAGGAAAAAGGTTTCACTGAATGTACTACCTATGTAATAATTTTCCTATGATTATTTAGTAAATAGGATATTAACAATCAATTGTATTTGGAACACTGTGACTAATGTTCCAAAATAAACATACGTACAATATTATATATTTAGTACAATTTTATTTATGTAAAGATAAGAAAATATAACAGTTCTATAGGAAGTGTCGTTCGTTCGAGAAATGTGCAGATATTGTTGCTATGTGATATTTACTACTGTGATACACTCAATATATTATTATTTATTTCGTTTATTTAAATTCTTCATATTTATTACATTTTTAATAGATTTATAAAAAAGTAAATACATTTAAAAATATAAGAAACAGTGACCCATTAGTTTGAATCTGACTCTTGATCCAACAATCTAACGAGAGTCTCATGAGATGTTGATTGAGACTCTTCGCTATTAATCCGTAAGCCGAAACGATTATTATTTATTATTATTATGTACTTTAAAAGGAATTTAGAACTTTTCTTTGGAAATCGTTTAAAAACAGTTCTGCAATTCTAAGGAGGTAGGATTTAAAAGTACCTACGGCAGATATTAAAAAGGTGAACTCTACATCCTCAAGGGTTATAAAAATTTGTAAAATTTTCTTGAGCCTCTGGTCAAGAAAATTTTACCAAGATCCAACGAAATTATTTCCGGAGGACACTTGTACAGCACAAAGTAGGTACTCGGGAAACAAAGCGTTGTCGCTTCAATATTTAAAAAAATATCCTTCTACCACGCTGTATTTAATTTGTATAACTGTTGGATTTATTAAAATGTTTATGTCACATTCTTTAACAGAAATTAAGTAGGTCCTCATCAAAACGTCCGGCTTCTTTAATACAAAAATTATTATATAATTCGTGTTAATTGTTATTTCATTAAAAAGTATGAAAGGTTATATAACGGTGAAAGTTAAAAAACAGTTGTTAAATGACGTTTTTATCTAAATCTAAACCTAAACTCAAGTAGAAACATTTGTTGACTTGTTCCGACATAGACAGAAGCCGGGACTTCTTTTGCTTGGCTGGCTTACTTATAGGACTATGCTAGAGAAGCAGTCTGGTCCAAGAGTGGTACCATCGTTATTTTGCCCTCTGTAACACAATGCGACGACATAGCACAATATCTTCATGACCAAAAATTTCACGTCACTGTCAGCTTATCTCATAAACCCAAATCTTTACGACATCTCTAACTAAACCACTATTATTTATGATGTTAATAACACTGACGCGTTAACTAGTGGTTTAAATTCTTCATATTATAAGCAAACACACGAAGAATGTAGAGACACCGGTCCATCACGCACTTGTAACCTAGATTTAATCCGAAATGTTAAAGCAGTTTTCATTATAGTGTATTTTTCTATTTAAAGTAAGTCAACAAGATAAAAACTGGTGAAAGCTTTGAGTAAGTTTAGAATAACATTCATCATAAGATTCCTTTTATTTGGGAAAGGTCGCAAGTTCGAGTTCTGACTATGACTTTCGTTAGAAGAAGTAAACTCATTGCTATAAAAGACAAAAATATATGTACAATAATAGATGTAAGTGGGTCCTCAAACTCCCAGAACGACAAAGGGGCAGGGGCAGCCCCCCTTCAACATCGTGGACCAGTATGGCCCCGCCAATTAGAAAAGAAGATCTTCAGGATCCTGCAAGCCAGGACCGCGCCACTTGGTGCCGGCTGATTAGGAGAAGATGTAAGTAGGTATTTTAGTCCAAATCCTGACCTGCTGAATTTCGCTCCCCAAAACTTGTCAAACCTTTTCAGTCAAGTATTGTGTTAAAAAAGTATGAATGTACAATAATGTAAATATTAATCACTAAGTTACACTGAGTTATTATTAGTAGATGACGTTTCGCGCCTCCCGCCTTGATAACGATTATCCTGTGCTTAAGACACAGTTGCGTTGACTGAGGTTTTAATTATGTACAGACGTGTACTAGCATACAATTATGTAGATTTCATTCACATACAAAGTAAGCAGTACATGTATAGTAAAATGATGATATAAAGAGGAAAGATTTGTGTTTTTGTAACTAATGTAATCTAAAAAAATTGGTGCGTTCGGGGGACCCCCGTCAAGATCGAAGTTCCTTACGAAAAAAAAAGACAGTTGCGCACTCTGCTGTGCACTCACTTGCTTGCTCGCGTGCTCATTTGCTTGTAGTACACACACAGCATTACGGCATTTCGTAACGTGACGATTTCTACTAAATCGCACAATCTGTGACTTCTGTGAGCCACCTTCTGACGGCGAGACGTAAGGAATTTCCTTCTAAAACTTCGGTCCTAAAAATTCTTTCTCAGGACGGGATTTGAAGTTTTTATTGTAGGTACTTTAAATAACAACTTTAGCATTCGTGTTAACTCCTTGCTCAGAAGTCTATAAAGGTGACTCATGGTACTCATGACACACTACACCAGCACCGCTCCTCCAACTCCACAGTTGATTTATTGCTATTCAAATTAGAGCTTTATAGAGGTTATTATGGTCACTACACACATCATTGGTTGAGTAAATCGATCGACTAAAGCAGACACTGCCCCTGCTAGGGTTGGTAGAGGTATGTAGTCCATACTTTCGTAGTGGTTTCACGTCAGAAGAGGACCGTGTTTAGCATCGGGTTCAATTTGTCAAAAAGACAAGACCACAATGCCTAAGCCACCAGGCTACTGACAATCAAGTAGGTGAGATCATCAAATATTTAAACCAATTGATAATTAGCTGGCTGGCCAGCTGACAACTAGATAAAAATAGATACTGAAGCAAGTGACACATTTAAACGAACAAAACTGTAGAATTAACCGTAAATGTCGAAGTCTACATCTATCCTCAATGATTCTAATTAAGAGTAAACATACAAAGGTGTCGGGACGACCCGCGTATATATTAAAAACGAAAATTGTCGGTACATAAAAATTATGTAAAAAGAACTCTTAGCGTCTAAGGCCCTTCGCTGCGTTAAGCGGGTTCCCGTCGCGGGTGTCCGCTCCGCGTGCTTGATTCATGTAATTTCAAGAGCAGCTATGCGTGAGGCAAATTCTCCACACAACAGTCTAGATGTGACATATGGGCTGATTGGCTGACGCCTTTGTTCACATCGTCGTCTTTTGGTTAAGTAATATATCAATAAATAATCCATTTCGACTGTACACCCGCGCGATCGAAATTATACTAGCGTCGCTGCGATAGACGGGAGCCCGTCGCGTGGACCTGCGCCGGGCAGGCGGGCGCACGACGCGGACATCCGCGTCGGGCACCCGCGACGGGCACCCGCTTAACGCAGCGAAGGGCCTGAAACGCTCAAGAAGTCTAATTAAATCATAACTTCAGTGTCACTACATAAACAGAAATAATATAAAAATGTAAACTACTAATAGGCAAGATAAATTGAGAGAGAAACAATCCGATGACCATAAGAAATTCTGTTCCCGCATACATCCAGATGGTCGACAAAACAGACAGTATGGCGTCGAGTCAAGACATTATAGAAAGCACGCGTGGTAGATCACAAATTAACATTTCCGCCTATTTAAAGGTGCCATTCCGATCTCAACTGTAGTTTGTAATTGCAGTCTGCATTCGAGATCGGAATGGCATCCTAATGCATTTAAAATCAGCATACGAGTCTTGACACACACTTTAAATTCTGTATTTTAGAGTTAGATTAAGCATTGCCACGGTGGCTGTTGCAATCGAGCAGTCGAGCAGGATGTGTTTCTCATTACTTCCTAAATGCCTTGGCATACTAACTTTTAAACTATCGCGAACATAATTATCTTCATACTATGGCCATATCAGTCACACAATGGTCATGGTACGGCCGGTCGGTGCAACCGGGTCGAAAGTCGGGCAATATAAAGGTAATTGCGAAAACCCAATATTGCAAGAGGATTTCAGGTCGTTTGTGCGTATGGAAAACACCTACCTGTAATCTAATCATCACACCTTATTATATAATTTCCGATGTGAATAAAAATGTATAACTCTTCACGATTCATACTCTACACACAAAACAGCGACAATTACTTCAATATTTTCACATTCCGGAACGATAAAGTACCGTTAGGTATTAGGGTGGGTCTGATAAGTGAAATATTTTGATAACTTGGCGTATCTAGTTGCAGTTGCGAATAACTTTATTCAATTAATACCGACGCGGGCAAGACATATTTTCATATATCTTTTGTGATCGCAATACCCAATATCAGAATAAACAGCAGCCTAAACAAAACGTTTGTAACCTCATCGAACTTCAAGATTAGAGCATGCCTGAATAAACTGTTATGTATGGACTGCTATTTATGGAAAGAGCAATAGAGAGGTAAAACAATGCCATTCCAATCAATCAATCAAATCAAATACTCTTTATTGTACAAAAAAAGAAAAGAGAAACAAATATTTACACATATTTTTAAAATAGAATGTACAACAGGCGGCCATATTGCTAAAGAGCAATTTCTTCCAGACAGCCTTGGGACGGAAAGAAAGTTATTGAAATTGATAGAGGTTGTGCACAATGTATATATAAATACTACACATTCCGTGGTGAATACCAGATGATATTCAACCATCCAATTTCTTAGCAAATATTCCTATCAAAAAGGAGTCAATTCGTAACGTTTTCTAGTAAGACAGCAAAACATAACTGCGAATGGCTTCTCCCCATCTCTAGGAAAATGCTCTGAAGGATTGAAATCTAAATTCTCCTGTTTTCGACTGACAGTGATATGTTAGAAAACTTAAAGTATCGAGTTTATTGTTTCTAAGTTGGAAACTCCTTGAAAATAATGCAAAGTGAACAAAAAGGATATATCTGAATAAGCGTTTCCGACAGAAAAATTACTATACGATTGGTGCGACTGATGATAATGACCGTATGAAGTAAATTGGTAAAATGCAGCATATGATTCACCTTCCACCGCTGTCTTTTAGTTAACCTTTTACATGTTAATGTGTAGACTTCTTCGTAATACTCGCAATTGAAGATGGAATATCAATGTGCGAGTAGACCTAACCTCCTAGCATAACCAAAGTTCACTTAAGTCGATCTACTATGATATCCCATAAAATTTCTGAGCCTTTTCCCAAACCAGTTGGTGCCGGCTTTCCAGTAAAACTGTGAAACGGCTGAACATATTTTCTGTGAAACGGCGATAGCGAAGTTCTGTAGACCAGTCGGATCTTTTTTTACTTACAAACCTCTTTAGTTCTTAAGTAAAGGAAAACTCAACCTAGCAATTTTTATAAAAAAATAAAAATAAATAAAGCATGACTTATTTCGTCGTTTTATTACACCAATGTAAAAATAATATAAAATAAAATAACGTTTATTATCTTTGAAATTTTCAGAAAATTATTTAGATTCGTCAGAAGTTGGTGTGACTCTACCGAGGGTTCCAAAATGCAACGAGACTGAGAAGAGCCCTCAAGAAACTCAGCTCGGCTTTTTTCAAAATATTTCATCTTAAATCTAATACAGAGTTATTTAGAAAGGAGCAATTCGTTACGTTGTTACAACCAGGCCGCCTTGTCATCTAAGAAATCATTAATACTATAATAAGCTTTATGGCACAATTTACTTTTTATTAGTTTTTTAAATTTATTGACAGATAAATTTGCTATTTCGGTTGGCAATGTATTGTACATTCGAATAAAGTTCCCCGCAAAAGAATTACTCACTTTATGAAGCCTAAATTTAGGAACAGCCAGTTTATCCTTATTTCTTAAGTTTAGATTATGATTATCACTATTTTTCACAAATTTACTTTTGTTCTTGTGGGTATACAATAAAATTTCATAAATATACTGTGAATACACTGTAAGGATGTTAATATGCTTAAACTTATCTCTTAATGACTCCCGAGACCCCATTCGATAGATAGTCCGGATAGCCCTCTTCTGCAACACAAAGATGCATTCAATATCGGCAGCGTTACCCCACAGTAGTATGCCATATGTCATGATACTGTGGAAGTAGCTGAAGTAGACAAGACGCGCCGTTTTAATGTCTGTAAGTTGTCGGATCTTTTTGACAGCATAGGCTGCTGAACTAAGCCTGGCCGAAATTTTCCCGATATGAGGCCCCCATTGCAATTTGGAGTCTAACGTTATGCCCAGAAAGACAGTGTCATCGACCAATTCTATTATATCATCCCTAACCTTAACACTGGTTTTAACAAGTCTTACATTAGGTAAGGTGAATCTTACACATTTAGTTTTATTTTCATTTAATAATAAATTATTAGCACAAAACCAGTGGACTATCCTAGAGAGGGCAATGTTTACATCGTCAAGTTCGCGCTGTCCACGTTTAACTTTAAATATTAAAGAAGTGTCATCAGCAAACAAAACTACCTCGTGGTCGTCTCTTATGAGGTGAGGGAGATCATTAATATATACTAGAAAAAGAAAAGGTCCCAAAATTGAACCCTGCGGTACCCCCATTGCTACAGGAGAACCAGGTGACTGTTTACCATTGATCACTACTTTCTGGACCCTATCACTTAAGTAAGAATTGACGAAATTCAAGGCCGTCCCCCGGATTCCGTAATGATCAAGTTTCTTAATTAAAGTCTGGTGCTGAACGCAATCGAAGGCCTTAGATAAGTCACAGAATACACCATAAGCATCATATGACTCATCCCAGGCCCTGTATATACACTCTAATAATTTAATACCGGCATCAGTGGTGGACCGACCACGAGTGAAACCGAATTGTTTTGTATGTAATAGTTTATTAACGTTAAAGTGATTTTGCATTTGATTAAGCATAATTTTTTCAAAAATTTTACTAAATGTAGGTAGTACAGAAATGGGACGGAAATTGGACGGATCTGAAGTACTACCCGATTTAAACAGGGGAATTAATTTACTAGATTTCATTAAATCAGGGAACACACCACTATCAACACAATTATTAAATATTATTACTAGTTCAGGAGCAACCATTTCAATAAAAGAATTTACTAAATACACAGAGATGCCCCAGAGGTCAGCTGTTTTCTTGATATTTAAAGATTTAAAAGTTTTTAAGATAGTGTTTATGTTAACTTTACTGAATTTAAATATAACGTTACAACAAGGAACGTTTGCTTTTAACAAAGATTCTGCAATGGGGGTTGAAGAGCCTAGGGTTTTTGTCAAATCTACAGGAATTCGGGAGAAAAAATTTTCAAATTCGTTAGCGACCTCGAAGTCTGATGTAGTTATTTTACCATTTATATTAAGTTTAAAATGATTATCATTTAATTTTTGTTGACCTCTTTCCGCGTTTATAATTTTCCAAGTAGATTTAACTTTGTCTGCACTATTGAGAATTTTATCACTTATATATTTTGATTTAGCTGCTAAACAATCTGCTTTAAACTTTTTTGAATAAGTTTTAACATAATCTAGAAATGCAACTGATCTATTAAGCTGTCTTTCTGAGTATAGTTCATAAAGTTTTTGTCTACTTTTGTGTATACCCTCAGTGGCCCATTCACTGAAAGTAGGACTATCACTAATCATGACCTCCTTAGACTTGAATATGGAGTTGAACTCGTTGTAAAAAGAATCAAAAAATAATTTATACATTACATTTGGATCTAAGCCAGTGTCTAAGAATGGAATTTTATTGCAAAGTCCAACCCTCATACGTTCCAAGCGGTCACCAGTTATTGGTCTACATAATATTTTACGTTTTATAACTTTTTCTTTAGTGATTTTAAAAGATGCTATTTGCCCACAATGGTCTGAATCTAGCTTTTTTATAATACTTTTACTTTCTGGCAACATATCGCTGTATATATTATCCAGGCAAGTGGCTATTGTATTACAATATCTAGTAGGCTCCAAAAATAAGTTTGTAAGATTGTGTGATTTAAATAAATTTAAAATATTATAACTCATAGGCGTATTAACAAGTAAATCGACATTAAAATCACCACATACTATTAGGTACTTATTAGTTTTTCCAAGTTTACATAGAACTTTGTCAATAAGTTCCTCAAATTCGCAAAAGGGTGAGGTTCCAGGTTTATACACGCATACTACTATGAATTGCTCCATTTCCACGCACGACAGTTCGACTTTACACTCTAGAGAAAGAGACACAATATCTTTCCGTTCTTTAAATTTAAGTTGTTTATTTAATAAAATCAAAGATCCCCCCCGTACTGTGCTCACCCTGCAGAATGCACTACCAACCCGGTGATTACTGAAATTGAACAAGAGCTCATACGGCTTACGCATATGTTCTGTAATACAAAAAATATCAATATTATCTGAATTCATTAACAGTTCCAACTCTAACTCTTTGCCATGTGTTAAACAACCAATATTTTGATGCCCTATGTTGATATAATTTACATTTTTTGATTTGGTTTGATTTGGAGGGCATTTTTTAACATAATTAATATTTGTAACTAAATTTAATTCAATTAATTGACTATGTCTGCTAAAGGGTAATATTGCCTCTGTTGTCGTAGAACTTAATTTAAATTACTTGGAACAGATTCCAAAGTCTTAACACTAAATCTACATTGCTCAATAAAAGCAGTTTTGTCAGCCAAGTTCTTGGCTGAAGTGTAAAAATAATTGAATAGCAAACTTGCTATTTGTCTCTTATAATGCTTTGGTAGAAAATACCTACCTTTGTTTACATAAACAATATGTTTGTTATTGTTAAAGTTACTGTCAGAAGTTGACAAATTGTATTTATATACAGTTCTCTTAAAAACAGAATTAAAGTCAATTACATGCAATTTATTATTATATTGGCTAGTTAAATTGAGTTGTAAATTTATCTTATATCTAAGAGAATTTTCCACGTCTGGCACACCTTTTATGTATGGTAATGTAAACATTACTACATGTTCAACATTTAAGTTTTGCATTTTGTCAAAGTATAGGGATAGTTCATTTTTGTTAATTTTACCCCTGTTTGAGCAGAAAATAATTATTTTACTGTTTGAGTCAAAATTATATTCTAATATCTTTTGCATAATTTCATTTAAAGATGCACCTGGATAACAGTTATTAATAATTGAATAACAATTTGAATTAAATTGTTGTATCAGAAAAGAACTAAAATCAGTTCCAATATCATCACTAAATAAAACTAGTTTAGTATATCCAGTATGACTATTACTTTTTACACTGTCACACAATTCATACACTAATGAAGTAGAAGGTGAACAAGTTGTAAGGGAAGCCTGGTTCTCCAATGATTGAGAAGGACTTGTGCAATTGATATTGCATGAGTGGTTATTTATGAAGGTATTAAGGCGCTCAGTATTATAATTAGATGTTTTGAGTACCTTATCTATACTTGATGAACACTTATTAAAGTCTTTTAGAGACCATTCATATTTCTTAGTTACATACTCTAATTCAAATTGCAAATTTTTTATTTGTGACTCTAAGCGTTGTGTGTCAGTGTAATATTTTAAATGACTTTGTTTAAGTTCTAACATAGATAATTTAGCTTGTTCTCTTAATTTTAAACTAGACTTTTAAACTTATGTTAATTTAATACCACAAATTTAGATAAAGACTTGCTTAAATTAATAAAACTACAACATACGTAAGTCTATATCGCTCTGATGGCTCACCTCACCAACTGGAGCAACCAGTCTCGTTTCATTGCACAGTTTTGTTCCTAGATATATAAGAATGTGAGAAAAACTGTTACTACGAATACCGCCACCATTGACGTTGCTATTTGTAGGAAACTTTCACAACTTCTATGGATTTGTATTGCGTTTGTATAAGGTATGTATAATTCTTCTTAATTGATGAGATGTCGGTCAGAGTATTCGATTGTGTCGAGATAAAACAACCTATTGATTGTCAGATACAATCTCTTTCGATAAACAGCAATAGGAAGGAATGGATTGCTAAAATTGACAGAGATGGTCACAACATTACTAACATAGATCTTGGTTGTTCGAATTCAAGTTCGGATTGAGTGGTTATTGAATCTCTATCTAAAGTCCACCCGGTAACAACAATAGACTTGGACCCCCTATTACGTGGTTCCCACAAAACTGCCACCTTAGCTTCCCTCGGGGATAAAGCCTTGATTCTATGTGTGATGTTCTCTCTTACGAGTGACTTCATGGTCCTCATCGAGCATTAGTCCAAGCTATACAGGGAATGATGAGGCGATAAAAAGTACTAGGTTGTGTAATTGCGGCATAAAATGTCCTTACAAGTGTTGGTAATACGAATAGGTATATGTGCGAAATTATATCGCATACCGCCTTATATAATATCAAGCGATTTATCATAACTGTGGCGAAGACGGTCAACTGTAATTTATGAAAACACTTCAATTAGTGAAAGTACCAAGAAGTGTATTGTTAAATATTATCATTATGTAAGTATTACGTAGAAATAACACACAATTCTAAAACTTAGTAACAGATGATGACGGAAACAAGTCATTTAAATTACTTAGATTTAATGTCGAATCGTCGTTAATTCATAACGACTGACTACGACTTACACATAATTATATTTCCTCAATAGAACTGTTAATCGTCACATTATTATTATAGAACAAACTCCCTCGGCGCCTCTGTCTGCCTGTAGCGATAAGCTCAATATTTACTGTAGGGATTTTCATACAGTTTTTTTACCATTCATAAGATTTTCTGTGTATCACTGTCGCCCAAAGAGCAATGGAAAGGGCGCTATGCTCGGAGTGTCACTTCGCGGTCGAATTCGTAACGAAGACATCCGAAGGTGGACCAAGGTCACCGACATAGCCCCGTCGCCAAGCTCAAGCTCAGTGGGCAGGGCACATCGCTCGTAGTACTGTTGGCTGATGGGAATAAAAAGTCCTCGAATGGCGACCGCGCACGTGAAGACGCAGCGTGGGTAGGCCTGCCACAAGGTGGACTGATGACATCGTAAAGGTAGCAGGAAGCTCAAGAGCGGCTGTTGTGGCGTTCGTTGTTAGGGGAAGCCTATCCATCTATGCCCAGTGGGCGTCAAATTGAACTGATGAAGCCAATGTAAATCGTGTAAGTTTAACGTTAGTGGGATATTATCAAAGGATGAGTGAGCAGTTCGTTTTTTAACCCAGTTGCTTTGCGAATCTGGCTTTAAATGTAAATTATTATGTGCTGACGTTAAGAAGTTCTTTTATAACCTATATTACATATTTTTGAGTTGAGTTGAGTTACAATAATATTGGAAGGTGAACCAACTAGGTAGAGGTTGAGTCAGCATTGAGATGACTCAAAAAGTGATTAGGGAAAATCCTATGTTTTAACTTCAATTTTGTACCTAATTGTTGGAGTTTATAAAACACCCTACAGCAAAAACTTTATGTGGAGTTGGTGAACTTTTTTGAAGTCCCGCGTAGGTAACACCAGGTTTCCGTTTGGACCATAGAGGAGTTTGAGAACATTTCTTTTTCTTTATCCTTCATCCGTGCATAGGGAGTATACCAAGATCTAGGACCGTAACTCAAATCGTTTATTGCGCTGTAAATAGTGCAGTTTGTCGATCAACGGTTCTTTTTCTTTAAATAGGCCGTCATAACGACAATTCAGATGCTAACGCTTAACAGTTATGCGGGATCCTGCCGGTGGACCTCGCTGAGGTCCGTGAAAAACTAGAGCCTCGGACTTGTGCAGGGCCACCTTCATGACTTAAGCAACACCCGTCGTGACGCTGCGCCCACGTTTGTAATGTTAAGTAGGATATTATTATACAGAAGATTTAGTTTTCATATAGCAACCCAGAATTTGCTATTTTTCACGAGATTGACGAAATCAACTTGCATATTACTTTCCTTTTCAAATCCGTCGACCAACAGGGGGGCTAACTGGTTAATAAATAAAGTTGCATAGATTGTGTACACATAACACAGTAAATATTCCTAGTACAACATGGATTTACTTTTACACGCTCAAATCGTTCCTCAATGCAGAACTTCCGCTCACGCGTACACGTCACGAGAGAGGATGTAACTCGCGGTACCCACCCGCGCGTAATGAGCACCCGGCCGGAGGAACTATCACAATGTTACACGATGAATAACTTTGTTCCCTTCTCTATACAGCAGTTTAAACTTCCCAGAATTTCGTCCAACACTCTTTGCAATATGTTATGAAGTTAAACAATTTAAGAATTAAAAATTATTGATAAGTAACGCAAAGATAACAGTATTACTTTTTTGAAACATGGGTTTTGTTTGTAGGTAAAAGCTAGCCAAGTAAAATTTTGAGCTTTACATTATATTCTTTTCCCTGTCTCGGAGAGCACGGTAAACCGTCGATCCCGGTTATCATACGAAAATCTATGGCAGTTGTTACAGGTATTTGAAGCCCTAAAACAAAATCCGATTGGTCTTACTACAGAACTTCGATATCGCCCATAATTGTGGAGGTCAGATGGCAGTCGCTTCACGGAAAATATTGAAGAAGCATCGCATTTAGATTGGAAAGCCGACCCCAACGAGTTGGGAAAAGGGACAGTGGATGATGATCTATATTAATTTCCTTATTCTCATGAACATAAGTCTCATTTCACATTTATTTATATTTTTGCTAGGATATCCCTAATACGTGCAGTGTGCATACATAATACAGACAGGATATAGGTACTATAAAACCACGTCTTTACCCCTGAAGGGCTATTGATTCCAAGTCATAGAAGGCGAGTTTATTGCCGCTTGGCACTATGGCTATGGCACTTATGGCACTTCAATTGTAGTATTCTTGCCAGATCTGTCTGTCACCACATGCATCGTTGGCAGGGGAGAATGACTTGAACACTGGGGATGTTAATAAGGCCTCTTAGCACCTCCAGAAATTAACCTAATTCGTAAACAGTTCATATAAACATATTGTTTTAAACAAATAAAACAATTTAATGAAGCTAAATGCCTAATACTATTTGAATCTGTTTTTTTAAAGTGTATGCACTACAGATGCTATAGGTCTATATTGCCGTACGAACAGTTATTGTTGCGCTATGACCTTCAGAGCTTGGAGTCTAGACGCAGATTACTGATGGTGATGATGCTTCACGGGCTGTGCAACAACAAGTACGATTGTAGTGATATCACGAATAATTTATGTTATACTGTACCTAGAAAAACTTTGACCCGCGAGGCGCGGGCGCCCTGCGGTCTGTTTCATCTTGCTGGATGCAGGACAAATGCGGGCGCCCGTGTTCCTCTGCGGTGGATGGTAGAAACTTATAACACACACTACTCGGAATTAGATGTATTTGCACTTACAGATACCAAGTTTAGACGCTTGGCTATTGAAATGTTGGACTATATCCACTTAATTTGCATTTGTGTACTTTGGCACATGTTTTTACTTTTAGATACTTATAATTTATATAATATTACTTCACGGACATAGATGTGGGTTATGTGTTTACTTAATTTTATGAATTATATGTTATAGTAATACGTTAACGTGTAAATGTTATGTGTCCCTGTTGAAATTGCTTTCATTAGGACAAAATTATTTATTCAAAGATAGAAATAGAAGGACACATACATACAGTCAAGTCTCTATCCCATTGGGTTAGGCAGGGGCTATTATGGAATTCTACTTGCTACAATCCTGGCATACTTTTTTCGCTTCTTCTAATTTCCCAACTATTTTCATGCACACTCTTGACCTGTCCTTTTGTCATTACATCTCCGATTTGGTTGAAATATGTTCACTTAGGTCGACCCTTACCAGCCTATCTATGCCAGCCTTATGAATTTGTTTCAAAGATTACAGAAGCGAAAAACACTGAAGCATTACTTAATAAGTCTAAGGTCTGCTAGAAGAAGGGTAATTATAGGTAAGCGTCGAAATATAATGTTTTAAAAAGTTTATTTGACAAACTTGTAGTTAGCATTATTCTGCGTTATTCTACATCACCCTAAAGAACCAAGAACTGCAAGGTACTGTTTATTACCCATTGTTTAGGTTAATTATTATAATGTTTCTCTTCCTAAAGCCCCAACACTAGTCTCTATTATGGAGTATCTCAGAACACTTTGCACCTATGAAAATGCAGAATAAAACTATAACTTGACCTACTTAATATATTAAATGTATGGTCAAAAAGTCTTGCTAGCTTTGGTAGCTAACACAGATTGGTTCTAACTACTAACTTAGCCTGATCTGATGCCTTAAAACTATTACTTTATCCAGCTGACCAGACTTCTCAGGCTTTGAAGGCTATCCTAATTTCAAAGGCCACTACAATAATAAGAAGACTAATACAGTCAGTTCACATTTATTGTTGATATAACAACTAATAACAATAATTGTTTTGATCTTCTCTTATCTGACACTATAATTATGTGACCAGATCAGGGAAACATACATAAGATTATAGCTCTGGGGCTGTTTTTGGATCATACAAGCCAATGATGTTCACAGTACGACATAAATAACCGTGATAAATTAGAAACCAGTTACAGCGGTACTGAATTCTAATACAATATGACAATACGTGGGGCGCGCTGACGATTAACTCATGATAAACCTTCACTCATCATCACAACGCCCATTTTTAACAAATAAATGCAAACATCATCAAAGGGGTATAAGACACTGTTAATAATTATTTCCAAAACTTGAAGACAATCGCAACAACCGATTATGTTTCTTATAACCTTAGGATACGCCGTAAAAGTCCGAAATATTGATATTAAGTACCTACTCACCCTGTCCGCCCAAAGAAGTCAACAGTTATCCGGTAATAACACTGTAATCACCACTTTTTTATGTTTTTAGGGTAAAACCACTCCACTGCAATTTATTTATGACACTTAGTAAATAAATAAATGATAGATTTTTGGAAAATTCACAATTAGACTGCCGCTATCCGTGCCACAAAACGAAAATGGCAGCGTTGAAATGAAATGTGTTATTTACTCCAGCCGATTTTAGGAGACCATCATGTTTCCTCTTATTAAAGGCAGTAGCGCACCTGTGTAATATGAACAGAAGTGGCCAGTTACATTTCATCGGGTTATACTGGTTGAAGAAATTTCACTACAGGGCAACACTCACCATCAGATTTGTCAGTTGGTTTTATGTTCACAAACATTTGTGCATGGTCGTGATAACTAAACGTCATAGATGCCGGGTACGATCAATCAAAACTTGACAATAATGTACACTGACGGCACATATTGATCGTTTACCTCGTCTTGAAGCGTTTGTCTAACAAATCGACGTTAAGCTCCACATTCACTATGAAACCATTTGGGGTTCGCAACCATTATTTGTCAAAATGGACGGACCCATCTCCCATTTTTGATGGTTGTCGAATTATTTTGAAATTTAAATTACCTGAGTGATAAAAGCTAGATACTTTTTATTTTTCAGGGGATTTTTTATACGATTTAGGCAATTTTAGAGGTTTTAAGTTTCAAGGATAAATATTTCATGGAGTTGGTAACACTGACTTTTTAAAGATTGGTAGGTAGGTACAGAGTCTCTTGACGCCAAATTGACAATATTGTATTCTCTTTGAAATGGCTGCAATCGCCATCAAGAAAACACTGACAATGACCTACAATTGACAATGAAAATATTGATCGTCGGGCTTATCAATGCGTGTTGTGGCAACCATCATGTCTGAATCATCTGCCTTCAGATTAAATAAACGATAAAAGTACTAGATTGCCCCTGCGCCAGGTGTCTATGTAGAGTCACCCGATATCGCCATGCTCTCTGGATTCCCGCAAGTTATTGCATTGCAGCTTAAGCGCACTTTTAGACGAGCGTATTTTTCTACGGACGACGGACCATTGCTTCCGGATTCACCGGTGGTGTATGGCAATCCCCTCGCCGCCGCCCGGGTCCTTAGAAAAAATACGCTCATCTAAAAGTGCCCTTACCCGAGAACTACCTACCTATATGACCGACCCACACCACACCGCATTTGTTAACGGAGACCATGTTCATTGGTACTTTTTTTTAAATTCCACGGCCGCTCCTACGTCCGTTTCAGAGTAGGATTATAGTTCTTAATGGTCCGTTGCCGGGCGGCTCTGGTACACCGCGGCACCAGGCATTACCAGTTACAACAAACAACCAAAAACCCATGCAGTGCAGGTCCGGTGTGTAGGTATGTGGCTCAGTGTAGGTACCTACTAATACGAGATTCTCAATTACTTTTCTTTGTTTGATATTATATCATACATACCTACATCTTTGGAATTGGGTGAACTGATTTTGATTTTTTTTAAGGTTAACAGAGTCCAGGTAGTATTGAGGTCTGTTTTTGTATAGAATGTTAGGTACCTAGATCAGATGGAACTAAATGAATCATTTATTATACGGTATTTTATACTTTCTATTAAGAAGAGTACATCTTACATGTTCAGGAAATCATTTATTTACATAAAAATAATGATGTATATGGCATAATATGTACACATTACATAAATCTTAAAATACAATAATACTAACTAAACCTAATGATACAAGGAGATCTCAATAAAAATGCTTAAGTAACATTAAACAATTTCATTTATTTTTATCCCCACTTTATCATACATGGTTTTAAAATGTAAGCACAAAAATAAATGAAACTTTATAGTGTTCAAATTATCGTGCAGAGACTGAAACCTGCCAGACTCTTATAATGTTGTCAGAATAACCAGCAAATAGGGTCTGGCCATCTGTAGACCAGGCCAGAGACAAGCACTGGGGTGGGTCTGTCTTGGTGGTTTGGTTTTGGTTGATTACCTCTGGCTTCAGTTCTTCAACCATCTCCTTGCTCTCGAGATCCTGTGAAAAAAAAACAATCAGAAATATTATTGTCTGTGTAAATAATCTTCTGGACGTTTTTTATCTGTGCTCTGTTAACTTGAATTTAAGTAGCATTTGACTTAATAACTTACTCTTCAGTGAATGAAATATTGAAATATATACAAATTTTACATACCCAGATCTTGATAGAAGGTCCATAAGCAGCACACAGCCAGTATCTGTTTGGTGAGAAGCACAGGGCAGTGATTATATCATTGTGGTCCAAAGTGTGGAGATGCTTGCCATCATTCAAGTCCCATAGCATGGCTTTCATGTCCTTGCCACCAGATGCACACAAGGACCCATCAGGTGAAACTGTGACTGTGTTGAGGTAGCCGGAGTGACCCAAGTGGTTGATCTTCAACTTGCAGTTAGTAAGGTGCCAAACCTACAGTTGCAAATTGATAAAATAAGTAAAGTATTGTATTCCATACAAGAAAAATTAAGGGAATTTTTTGGAACTCTTTCAAGTGGCTCCGTTAAACGTAAAAATTAAAGACAATTAAATACATACCTTAACAGTGCGATCCCAACCAGCTGATACAATGATGGGATTGGCATGGTTGGGGGAGAATCTGACACAGGATACCCAGTCAGAATGACCATCATCTTGAATAGTGTATTTGCACTCAGCGAGTGTGTTCCATAGCTTGATAGTCTTGTCTCGGGACCCTGAGACAATCTGACGATTGTCCACTGAGAAAGCCACTGACAGGACATCCTAGGTATAATAAAAAACTGTTAAATACTTGACACACTGTTAAACATTTTGACTATCGAAGTGTAGATGTTAAAGGTGTAGTCCATTCTTAAAATATAAGGTGCATCATACCAGGCCACAATCTTACCTCTAATCATTCCACAATTTTCACACCTAGGATTTTGGATTCTTCAGCCTCGCATAGGCACAAAGACACTGGTCTTCTGCCGCGCATCGGCACTTAAACTAAAGCCCTAACACTTAAGTAAGTTCTAAAACACCTTAGTATGGTCTTCAAAACGCCTAGTAGTTTTTCCTGCAGCCAGATCCCACAGACGAAGAGTCTTGTCCCATGAGCCAGACAAAGCGTAGTTGCCATCACTGGATAGAACGACATCGGAGATGAAATGTGAGTGGCCATACAGACGTTTCTGAGGCACACCGTAATTATTATCGTCACGTGTCAATTTCCATACAATGAGGGTTTTGTCTGAAATAAAGTAGGACTGAAATTATTTTAAAGAAAATGTTTGAATTAATGATACTGAGAGTACCGTAATAGTATCAGCCCCATATCCGCTTGCCGCTCAGGAATCGCGTGGCAAATCAATAGTGTCATCATTTAGTTCACAAGTTTACATAAAAATAAGTTTGAACACGAACGGGACCTCCTTACTACTTCTCTAAATTAAAACTTATTGTAAAAAAGAACGGGGTTTGACTCTGATGAGAATGGATTTTTATCCAATATGGTTTGCGACAATGAATGATATTAACTTACCTCGGGATGATGACAAAATCATATCTGGATATTTTGGGTTCGTTGCAATTTGCGTAACCCAGCCATTGTGGCCCGAAAGGGTACCACGGAGCTTTAACGTTTCAGTCATTTTTAAATACTAATTCGCGGACCGATCAAGCACCAACACACTACACCGACGCGAGACGCGACCGAAAAAGAAAGACCAATGGCGGCGGAGCGGACCGGAAAGTGACCGAACGAAAGTGAAATAATCTGACTAGATTGACTGACTTTGACAAACTTTGACAGATACCATAAACTAACAAATAAGAAAAATGGCAGTTTTAAGAAATGGCTACTAGCTTTTATGGTGTCGGCTCTCACTGATATTTGGGAGCTTTGACTGAATAAGGTGGACCGTTATTTTATAACCCAGTAGCGGACGCCCACGGCTTCAGAATATACCAAAACCTTCCTCGAGAACCACTCTGCCACTCTATTCATTAATAAAGCAGTATGAAAATAAGTGCCTATGATCTTAAAGTATAGAATATCATAGAGTGCCATAGTATATGAGTTTATCCCAACAGATAGACAGACACGCCACGGAGAACTTTGTTTTATTAAATGTAGTGATAATCAAACTAAGCGTTCAATATGATTAGATGGCAAATACGATTACTGCGATTTTTTTTCATGTCTATAACACGCATAGACGTAGTCCGTATAAGTACATAGGTACTACGTCCGTGATAAGGAATATGGTTTAGAAAACACCAAAGAAAGTATACAATATTTTGAAAAAATTAAATGTCAGATTGTCAACAAAATTCCAAATAATTTGCGCATAATTATTTTGACATTTTCTACCTTTATACGAAATAGCGATAATTTTATCCAATAAACATAGTTTCACTTTTAATTACTTTTTAATCAATTATAATTTTGTGCCTTTAATTTATTTCCTAAATGGACTTCATAGTCGAAACCCAACAAACAATGGCCAAAGCAAAAATCGTACCTTCAGGCTCATTGAAAGTAAGTCAGTATGAAAATGGTTATTGTTGGTTTTGTTGGTATAAGTTGGATAGATAAAGAAGTAGGTAGGTATATCTATTATATAAAATCATCACTGCTAGAATCCTGGATCGGCTGAATTATAGCAAGTGCAATACTCAAAAACTGAATTCATTCACCTACACTTGGCCGTCGTCATTTGTTCGTGAACCCGTTATACCAAATTACCTAATATAGGTAACTTGATATTATAATTAATGAAACTAATAACAAAAATAATTTGACTTTAGACCTTGCTGTAATGAATTCAAGAAAAATTTAATGTTACAATCCTCATGATTTTTGAAACGAAATTCTTAACGCAGTTTCAGGTAGTGCAATTAGTAGAAATCGTCACGTTGCGCTTATCAGTGGTTCCCAACCGGTGGTCCGCAGAAGCCAAAATATCGTCCGCTTTTTTTGTTTTATTTTTGAAATAGCGTCGGTGTCGTTAGTAAAATGAAAAGTAACCCAAACCCAGGTTGGGTTGCGTTGCATTTGCGTCAAGAAATTCGTTCCTGACGGGGGTTCCTCAATCGCACTATTTTTTTTGTATTGCATTTGATTGATTAATTTTATAAATTAAATTTTACAACTATAATAAGGTTGTCCATGGACTTGGTTCCAATTTTTTGAACGCATCCATTAGTAGCATCATCTCTAGTTCGATGATCATCCGCTTGGTGGATTTCTTTTCGGAAAATTGACGTCACGCAAACGCCATTTTGTAAAGTGTCTGCCGTAGTCATTTTTCTGGGTACAGTGTTATATACGTAATTCGCATGGTTTTGTGTACATTTAAAACATAAAGACAATCAAAAACCCAGTTAACGTGTAACGCGTTAAACCCACAGACACAAAGTATGGAGGACAAGGCGTCTCTAAAAGAACTGGATCAATGGATTGAACAACTAAATGAATGCAAGCAGTTGACAGAAAATCAAGTAAAAACGTTATGCGACAAGGTAAGGTATCTTATAATTCACTAATTTAACATATTTTATATTATTCATTTATTTGGGTATGTTTCATGTTTGAATATGTATATTTTACTTCGTCAGTAATCTATGATTCATGTACCTACAAAACGAGTTAAGTACTAGAAAGAACGCCAGTTAAAATATCGACTTAGGTTGTAGTGAAGTTTGAATGCTGTCGGCACGCTAATAAGTGTGGGATCTTTTTCAGTCGTGTCTAGTAAGTAAGACTCCAATAGAAAAATGTTGCTTATAAATTTCACTCCGTGTTTACCACACCCAACTGTCTGCCAGGTTAATATTAATATCTTAACTAGATAAAAATATATTTTTAGATGCTGCACTAAAATTTAGCTAATTAGCGCGTTTTTTATTCACAAACCGAGTAGACTTGCTAATTAGTAAATATCATGTCATAATATTATTGATTTTAGTAGTGTCATTTGGTTTCAGTACATATCTACAAACCTCTGTTAAAAATATGTTAACACCTACATCTAAAGAGTTGTTATGTCAACTACTTAATAACAAAGTTTATTTTTTCATGTATTTAATCTGTAACTTGATTTTATATCTGTCTATTTTCTTTTTGTATATTGACTGTATTACAAGACATAAACGGCTTCAGGTTGTTCCTACTTCTCAATTGTTTTCTACAGTACCTATTTAATTAACAAACATTACGAGACAACTTCTCACTACAGTTAGTGAAAAAGTCTATAAAAAAGAATAAATATAAAATTTTTCTTAATAGGTAGTTGTAAATTTATCTAAAATCATATGCCAATAATATCTAAAAGTAATTTTAAAAGAAACTAGTCCATTTGCCTATTTAATTCAAAGTTTTAAACAAATATTTTTTTTAACGATTGTAATAGTATGTATTGTATTTTTCAATGTTTACAGTTTAATTGCATACAAATAGACAAACCCCAGCTGGTGTGAGAACAACAAACTACATACTATCCCATTGAAAACATATTTAATGTTTTCTGGTGTTTTTACATTTGTATCACTGATCTCAACATCAATAAGCAACATATTTTCAATAATTTGGCTGTCTTTGGTAGGTTTCAGTTTCCCAGGCTATCAGGCCTACTACTTAAAAAAAACGTATTCACCAGCTTTACTTTGGCATATTTTTGACATGATTTAAGGATTTTGTACCACAGATCATAAGCTGATATTTTTTGATAACACATTACATGTACAACAAGCATAATTTGTTTTTTTTCTATGGTTTATAAAAACCTCAATAAGTGTGAGATGTTTAGTCCAACTGATATTGAAAAGGCCATATTCTGATCTCATATAATTTTTATAATCATTTGGATGCAAGGACACTTATTGATATCATTATAGAGACTTCCGCATTACATGCATTTAAATAAATTGTGATTTATTGTTCAAGTTATTTATAAGACTTCATGTGTTTTTCAACTATCTATGTTAATTATATTGCATTCGCTTCTGACTTCTGCCTTCTAATGAGTGAGAATAAATAAATATTTTTGGACATTCTCACACAACGTCATCTAGCCCAAACTAAGCTGTGCTATGGGATCTAGACAATTGAAAAACATACTTATATATTTCGAACCTGGGTCCTCAGGGACGCAGTCACATACTCGTACCATTCCGCCACTGTGGCAGTCAGAACTAGGCAGAAATAGGGTTTCACTATCTCATATTGTATTTAGGTAAATTTTAGGTCTACCGTAGCAGCTACTGCAGTAGGTAGATCTAGAATTATTACTTGCATTGCCTCTGAAAGGGCAGTGGAAAAGAGAAATGTACCTCCAAGTTCTGACATATTATGTAAAATCTATTCAACCATTTATTTAAAAAATAATGTACACCTACTGACGAATCAGCCAAGGGAGAGACACATCTAAGACTAGACACATCTAAGTAATACATTAACATTTAAATCAAATGAAATGAACAAAATATGAGAAACACAGTGTTACAATAGTTTTATCATATAGGATATTGCATAATTACATGCTAATTACTAGTGCACAAAGATATCATATATGTTAAAATCATGTTAAAAAAAATAACTCACCTTTGAGCACAGTCAAGTGATCAGGGACATCACAGACCTATGATTACATGACTGGCCATTGAAAGTGTTCAACGGGCTGGCAGGTTCATGCATCAAGTTGGGTAGAACTGTGACTAGTCCTATAAATGTTTAGAATATTGTCATTCTACAGGTGTATTGTGTGCAGATGGATAAGACCGCCGGCGGCTACGTTGAAATAAATAAGACGGAGAACGTAATTAATAACTCAAAAACTATAAAAGCCACATTTACCAAAAACTATACAGCAAAGCATGTTAATGTGATCTATCTGCAGCTAAATTTCAAGTCGGTAGGTTTAAAATTGCGACCGGTATCGTTTTACATACATTTTCGATTGGGCCCATCTTAGAGAAGACTCTGCTACGCTCCGTCTTAATTAGTTAACTGTCAACAGTGTTAATATAAGTATAGAAATAATGTCAATAAAATAGTAAAGCTTATTATTATTATTATTTCCAATGGGGACGCCGGTGACCGGACAGACGATGTTTGCGGGCCATTTCGTCCATTTACCCAGTTTTCCCCTTGGGGAGAGTATGGTTGATCCAACTTACGGCGCCCCGTCGAACCTTCCTATGCCCCTTTATGAATCTTATCATCTGTTCCACCTTCAGATTGCTTATATCTCCTTCGTTCAGTCTATCCGACCCCAGGATTTCCCATCTGATCAGTGAGTACATGGGGCATTCAGCCAGCAGGTGGCAGCTTGTTTCTTCGCTGTCCATGCACTCTGGGCATTTGGGGTCGGTTCTTACTCCTATCACTGTCAGGTGTCAAGGTTTAGTCAACAGTGTCCTGTTATCATTTCTATGGCAAGCCTCATGTTTCCTCTTGGGAGTTTCATGAAATGAATCGTTCTTTTCTTGTCCATTCCCTTGATGAAGATTTTCGACTGTCTCATTCCAGTCGAGGTTCTTCATCTTTGGTTGGTTTCTACTTTAGTTTGGTGGCTGATTACTCCTTTGGTGATTTTGTGCGCTATGGGCAGCCGGGGCTCTGGTCCCACCAAGTTTTCTTCAGCACCTTCTCTGGCTAGTTCGTCGGTTCGCTAGTTGCCCGTGTTACCCTCGTGTCCGCGGACCCAGGCAATCATTAGGTCGATGTCCTTGGCCAGCTTGTCCAATGATTTCTTTCATTCCTTATCTATTGCTGATGTTGTCTCCACTTTGTCAAGTGCTTTCAGTGCAGTAAAGCTTACACATGCCTTGAAATTAATGTACAAAGACCAGCCTCATCTCTTAGATGCAATCACTTCCAGGCAACCTCTGCATGAAAAGAGCAGGAAACTATTTTACACTGCACTAGTGTATAGTGTAAAATAATGCAGTTGTAGTGTCAAATATAAAGAACTCACATTACGATAGGGTATTCCCTAAAAAATTTCCTCATTTGTATTACTTGGGAATTTCTATCTTTACAAATGTGTATATATATTATACAAAACATTAATAAGGCTGACCGTTTCTACGAGTACCTATGGGTTTTATTCATCTGTGTTGGCCGTTTGCAATGAAATTGCTTACTTTTACAGTGAATCTTAACCATTGCTAGTCATTTTCGGTACCGTTATCAGCCTCTATAGGCTCTTGATGACTGTTTTGAGACCACACTGGAGCTCCGGAGATATCATTGCTATATTACCTCTGAACTCATTTTTACCTTACCATACCTCTATTAGGAAAGGGCTATTAAACTACGAGTAATTATTTAAATGATACAGAAACAAGGCCAGACACACATCACGCCTATATCCGCGAAGGGGGGTAGGCAGAGTGCATTATACAACCACACTTTGCCAGTAATTTTTTTGGTCCCGACTAATTGGGACAAGCCTATTGCCATTACCAAGTACAATAAAAAAACCATAACCACTCTGTAATTCAAACCAAAATGCCATCAACCAGGACAGATGTTACATACCACTAAATAGACTCTTTGCAGTCGGAAGTTGATCTATTTACTATTAAATTAATTATGATTATAAACATAAATATAATTAAACAATGGGGTAAGATGTTGAATTTTTATATAATTGCATTAATTTCGCTAAATAGAAGACATTATAAACGTCGACATATGTTTCACCTACTCACGAGGCATTCTCAAGACTGTCTCAAAGAGAACAGCTGTTCTCTTTGAGACAGTCTTCAACATCTTACCCCATTGTTTTATCATGGACTTTCGCCAGGTAACGCCTGATTCCATTCTCAATATAAATATAATTGTTAAGGTTAAGAAATCTATCTTATTGTGTAATAGGTACTATAATTAATGAATTGCATTGTATTTGATAATTAATTGTAATTATTTGTAACTGACGATTGAAAAAGAGTGGCCATTAGATATGGGGTAAAATATAGGGGCCGTATAACATAATTATAGCGTATTAAACAATAGAATAAAATAAATATTTAAGGGTGCTCCCATACAACAAGTGTTTTTGCTGTTTTTAAAGAGTACGGAAGTACGTAACCCTTCGTGCACGAGTCCTACTCTCAGTTGGCTGTTTTTATTAACCTTGCACAAAATACACACAATTGCACAAATAGTCCGAAACGCCCAGGACTTTAATTGGCTGTGCCATAGCGGCTGACACGTAAGATTTTTGTTGCCTTTCATCAACATTTCATCGCAAGTTTAAATTTTTTCTTCAAAATTACAATATACTTTTTTTAAATTTATTCGGCCATTTTGGACATAACCCATTATGTGTGCCCGGTGATGGCAATAGGCTTGCCCCCTATTACGTGGGACTAAAAATACTCGCAAACTGTGGGTGTGTAATGCACATCTGCCTACCCCTTCGGGGATATAGGCGTGATATGTGTGCACCGAATACTGATTCTCAGCTCAGCTCAGATTCATTCATTCAGACTAGAGTGATTTTATATATTCTGATGATACGTATTCACGGAATATCATTCACTGGTTGTTCATTCAAAGAGCATTCAATTATTTATGTGATATATGTTACGCACGCTGATTCAGCGACCGAATGATTACATTCTGAATCATTATAATAACATTAGTATCATCGTGTATAACACAATGAGTTCTACCACTTATCTAGTATCATAACATTGATGAAAGTAGCCAATGTGGTGGTTGGGTGAAGCCGTGAAGGTAACCATTCAGAGCAGTGTCTCATTTTGGAAGAGTGACTACGTAAGGTCTACTAACTTTCACGATTTTCACAGAAAACTAATAATCTACATAAAAATAAATCTCACACACACATTTCACACCTATATACCCACAATTTGCCAGTATTTATAGTCCCACGTAATAGGGGGCAAGCCTATTGCCATTACCGGGCATACATAATGGGTTATGTCCAAAATGGCCGAATGAATTTAATAAAAAGTAGCAGCTATATTTAAATAAACCTCATATTATTAACAGAACCGTGTAATCAAGCAATATGTAGTTTTCTTCCAGTCAACCTTGAAGGAAAAAGACTTGGGAGAAGTCTTAAGATAATATATTATGACTTAATATGTAGACCGACGATTTAAGCATTTATCAGCACTATTCTCCATCACTGCAAGGTCTAGGAAATAGCAACAAGACTGACCTTTTACGATGTTACTAAATAAAAATGCAAATTGACATTCACTCAGACGGGTAGGTACCGAGCATTTAAATTTAAAATTTTTGAGTAAGGCATGGCCGTGACGTGTCATTTAAATATTAAATACAAACTTATTTTTGTCTTTTTGTATAAGTGGCTTTTAGAAGTTGAGTGAAGGTCGTGATACAAGCGCATAGAAGACTAAATACTTAGAAAGGATATTATGGGAATAACGTTTGTCACTAACTATTTTGAAATGTATACTTTTCCTTGTCGCCTTTGTATAAGGCAGTAGAACGTTTTCAAGCAAAAAGAAATTGAAAATCGGGAGAAAATCAACAGAGTTATGAAGTAACACACATTAAAAACCCGGCAAAGTGCGAGCTGACCTCGCGCACGATCTGTTCCGTGCCATATCCATAAAATCCGGCATAATAAATATATTCTGTTTTTTTAGTATTTGTTGTTTATAGAGGCAACAGAAACATCATCTGTGAAAATTTCAACTCTCTAACGATCACGGTTCATGAGATACAGCCCAAGACGGACGGACAGCGAAGCATCGGTAATAGGGTTCCCGTTTTACGCTTGGGTACGGAAAACCCCTTATAACACACATGAATTGACAACTAGACCTACAAATCTATTTTCGAAAATATTTGATTACAAAGCGGAGAAAACGCGTGAGTGCGCTGCGTTACGCCACGGAGAGAAAGTGTTTGATTATAATTTATTTAAGTCTGTTACACTTGTTACTTTTGTTATATACCCCTTTCATAAGATGTGCCACACCATAAGAGTTAAATAAGTTGAGAAATCTACGTAAAATATAAGAGGTATTAACGTTATCGTGTCGGTATCGTACCGCCCGATTATAAATTTTCTCTTATGTTAGATTTACTTGTAGAAAATAATTTATATAGACACTGCGGACATCACTATTCATGCCTGCTTTAACATCGGATGTAGGGAGTTATAGGGACTAGGTGTCCCTATCTCTAACCTACCTACGATTCAATTGTGGCCGGTGTGTATTCTTGTATATTAACTGCTTCGGTGGCGTGGTCGGTAGTGCATCGGCATTCGACTCCGGAGTCTCGGGTTCGATTCCCGGGTCGAATCAAATATTTGTGAGATCCACAAAGTTTGTTTCAGAGTTTGGGTGTTTTCTATATATATTATGTACTAGTGGTCGCCCGCGACTTCGTCCGCGTGGTAATTTGGATTTTTCCCGTTCCCGTCACGCCGCGTCATATTTTGAACAATACACGCAATATCTTTATAAATTTTAGCCTATGTGTTATTCTGATGTATAAGCTATATTATTGTAAAGTTTCATTAAAATCCATTCAGTAGTTTTTACGTGAAAGAGTAACAAACATCCATCCATCCATACATACATACCTACATACTCACAAACTTTCGCGTTTATAATATTAGTAGGATGTGTATCAGTTGATGTATGTTTATCAGTTGTCTAGATCCCATAGCACAAGCTTATAGCTTAGTTTGGGCTAGATGAAGTTGTGTGAGAAGAATGTCCAAAAATATAAAAAAAAATAATTCGAAAATTCTTTTACGTCTATTTGTAGGGGGCGAACCGACCGCACTCCATACGTTGGTGGAGTGCTCAGCGTGGGTGAGTCAGCGCCGGGACCTCGTAGTGGGTCTGGGCGTGGATATCCTCTCGCTGGAAACCATGCTCTAAGCCATGGTCTCCAGTGCGAGTTGGTGGAACGCGGCCGTGTCCTTCTGCGAGCAAGTCATGCTCGCGAAGGAGGCGGCCGAGAGGGAGCGATAATATTAATAATATAAAGTTTATCAATGGACGTGTGTATATGTGTTTCTCTTTCACGCTAGAAAAATAATGAATTGACAGTCATCCCATCACAGACACATCACACTTTGCCAGCCATTTTGTCAATCCCACGCACAATATAGGGCAAGCCTATTGCTGTTAACGGGCACTATAGAAAATCCATAACCACTCAGTAATTCAAACCAAACTACTAAATAGAATCACTGCAGTCCGGGCTAAATGAATGGATTTTGTAGATTCCTGAATTAACACAGTGTTCCCGCGGGAATATCATTCTACGCGGGTGACATTTAAGCAAATATAAATTTTATTCAAGTGAGGCGAATAATATTACTTAGATATCGATCAAATAAACTAATAACGTAACTACAAGTTGCATCAGAGAAACGGGAGGTATCGATCCGTTGCATGACACGAGTCCACTAGCCGCGTACAAAATACATTTGGACTTAATTGAACTTCGCAATATTTTTAAGTGCTTGTGAGTGGAAATAGGTCAATGTGGCGAAAGTTATGGCAAACAATCCCCGTAGTTATGAAAAGGATAAATTGTAATGATTTTCTATCTTTAACCGACTTTAAAAAAAGTATTTAAGAGACTGTGTATCGGTCAGGCGTAGCGTGGATGTATTGGACCCAGAATCTAATAAAATGGCGTGTCATTGGAGAGGTTTATGTCCAGCGTAGAGTTGATGATGATGGTTCTATGTAGATAGTCTGGGTTCGCCCTGCTAATACTCACTCGTTTAGAGATATTTCTTTATCGATGTCATGATAATTTAAACGAATCAGTGCGCTGACCTGTTATTTATCGATTATTATGAAGGTATTTCGATAAAGATGTGACGTCAAATAATCCAAGTCTATGTTCCCGGCAGTTTTACTCATTTTATGGTTCCGTACCCAAAGGGTAAAACCTAAAGGAACCCTATTACTGAGACTTCGCTTATCCGTCCGTCCGTCTCCAGGCTGTATCTCATGAACCGTGATAGTTAAAAAAGATTATATATTACTGTTGCCTCTATCTATAACAACATATACTAAAAAAAAAAATATAATAAGTATTTAAGGGGGTTCCCATACAAAAAACGTGAATATTTTGCTGTTTTTGGTACGGCAGTAGTCCGAGACACCCAGGACTTTAATTGGCCGTGCCATAGCGGCTGGCACGTAAAATTTTGTTGCATCAACATTTCATCACAAGGCAACGGGTTTCAATTTGTTTTTTCAAAATTCCCATATAGCTGCTACTTTTTATTATATTCATTCGGCCATCTTGGACATAACCCATTATAAATGTGCCCGGTGACGGCAATAGACTTGCCCCCTATTACGTGGGACAAAAATACTGGCAAATTGTGAGTGTGTAATGCACCTCTGCCTACCCCTGCGGGGATATAGGCGTGATTTGTGTATGTGTGTGTGTTTGGTACGGAACCCATTTTCCGCGAGTGCTCGCACTTGACCAGTTTTTTATTTTTAATAACAGTGTTGCCTTGCCCTTTGAGATCAAAGTATGAAGCCATTTTCTATCCAACCTTATGATATTGAAGTAAACCTTTTCCCGGTTTATTTTGTATAATACATATACCTAAGTAAATCTAATATCAACCAATACTGAAGAACTTGAATTTAATACATACATGTGTATAATTGAGCTTGTTTCCCTAAAACGGTAGACGGAATTACACACCCACGTCATGTCAGTAACTTGGTTGATAGGGAGCGAGCCTATCAACCAAGTACCCTTGGCCAACTACCCCTAACGACTGCCATAAATGTTCGTATGACAACCGGGACCGACGGCTTAACGTGCTCTCCGAGGCACGGAGGGGTCTCAATGTCTTAAGAAAAGGTCACCCATCCGAAGACCGGCCTGACTAGATGTTGCTTAACCTTTGCAATTGGTCAATCTTGTCGGTTGCCACTAGACCACGAGCCCCTCACACAAATACAACTACTAATTCTACGAGGCATCTCTTTGTCATCAATACCAATTGATGGTTTTGTTACAGTCCTGTCATCGTTAGAAATATTATTCTGTAATAACAACTATTAAATATCTAAGCAAGCGAATGGTGACATTAGTAGATAATTATTACTATTTAAATGGGCTATTGTTGTAAGTTGTCGTAGTTTGCCTACAAAGACAAAGGGTTGTCGTAAACTATCTAATAAACAAGTTGATAGATTTAAAACTTCACCATTTCATTTCAATCTCTCAACTCGTGATTGTATCTTGCAGAGACTTGATCTAAAATCATTAATTACATTACATATCTTTTATTTTGGAGTGGCCCAATGGACACGCCCGCCTGATGGTAAGCCAAGAAGACGGCGACGAAGTCTAGCAATTGAGGGCCAGTCGTACAGCACACTATCAAAAGTGGCTGCCCAGTGATGTGCCTCGATCACGCTTTGTTTATAGAACCCAGGGTTGTAACTATTTATAACCCGCCTCTTTCCCTAGGGTAGTCCTAGAGCACGGTTTTCCAATTGATACAATCTTTGCATACTTATTTCGCTTCCTTAGCGTTCATTCGTGTACTTGTACTTTCAATCTGGCCTTTTTCAAGACATGTGCGAATTGGTCGAAATAAGTTCGCTTTGCTCGATCCCACCAGCTTTTCCATTCACACTTCCTACACAAATCTGTTTTGTGTAACCATCCTCTCTACGTGTCTGAGCCATCTAAGCATCCCTTTTTCCACCTTGGTTAATACATCTACTGAACGTTCTTTTATTACCGTTAATTAGACCTTCAAAATGAAATAAGTAACTGTATCACTGATATCGGCATAAATTAACAATCGACATTTATTTTTGGAATACCGGTACCTATATGGGTTGCCGACATTTTAGATTCTGCATGCTTCATGTCATCACGAATTCTAAAGATTATAAGATTCGAAAATAATAATAAAATGTATATTTATAGTCGTAATCATATATAAATAAGGCTCGGTTGCGTGATGACATTAGGGGGATTAAATTGGCCCAAGATCGGACAGAGGGGCATGTCACGGGAGAGGCCTAAAAGCCTGCCCAGACAAGGTTTTTTTTCCGTCGGTATTACGAGGGTGGATTGAAAAGTAATCGGCCTAACCAAGAAAATAAATACATAATAAATGAAATATATTTTTATTTTTCAACGTAAGCACCATCAAGCAATGCACTTTTGCAATCTTCCCTTCCAAGCATTTAGCCCGTTGAAAAAAAATGATTCTTCCTTAGAGTCAAAAATGCGTCTACTGCTGCTTTGTCCTCGTCATTTGTCAAAAATCTTAGACTCCCAAGTGCTTTTTTAGTTTAGGGAACAGAAAAAAGTCTGACGGTGCCAGATCAGGTGAATAAGGTGGATGCGGTAACAGTTCAAAGCCACAGTTGTGAATTTCTGCCATTGATTGGACAGACGTGTGAACACGAGCGTTATCTTGATGAAACAGGACTTTTCTTCTGATCATTCCTGGACGTTTTTCTTTTATTTCCTCTCGTAAACGACGTAGTAAGGTGCAGTAATAATCAGAGTTTATAGTCTGACCCCATTCAAGATAATCAAATCAACCATAATCACACCCTTCGAGTCCCAGAATACAGAAGCCATCACCTTACTTGCCTACAAAATCGATTTAGCCTTTTTGGAGGGGGGTGAACCAGGTGTTTTCCACTGTTTTGATTGTTGTTTTGTTTCCGGTGTACAGTAATGAACCCATGTTTCGTCCATAGTAACAAAACGATTAAAAAAATCCATTTCAATAAATTTATAAAATTAAAACTAATTATCGCACACGTTTCAAACTTCACACAATTAACAGGTCTGAACTGAACTAAATAATGTGGGTAGATTTGATTTTTAGAACTAAATGGATCAGTGTTAGGCCGACTACTTTTCAATCCACCCTCGCACGAAAGGTCCCGCGGACACGAGTCTCTCGTCTGTGTAGGCCTATAATGTCTATCAGTGGACCGAGGTTCTTGCTAATGATGATGCAATAAATAATGTCAGGTTCAATGCAGTGTAGCCATATTCAAAAAATTAAAACATAGTAATTTAATAATCTGTGGTAATACGTTTCATGTAGGTACAAGTTAGATGCTAATACTTATTTATAAATATCTACTATTACAGCATAATCAAAGGTTCACTTGTTCTTTACTTGGACATCTTTATAATAAACAATAGAGTTTATTATAAAGATGTAATTTTAGAATATTTGCTTTAAACTAATTATCCGATCATAATTCGTGGTCGGCCCTTTAAATTTAACCTTGATAAGGCCACGTGTTTGCTCATTATTAATACGACAGGTTTCAAAGCAACGTGAGTTGAGTGACAAAAGACTTTCTATGTAATAAATAAGCTTGTACCAGAGAGATTATGTAATGTTTTTTTTCAAGGAGTTACTGTGTTTTGGTAGTATGTTTACTGACCAAAGCTTTGCCTGAGTTGTTCAGTTGCTCAAATGATCGTGCTTATGACTAGGTTGTAGAACATCTGATAGCAACTTTTAACGTGCTCTCGAAAGCAAGACGATGGTTACGGTCACCCATGGTATGGAGATGATATCTATCACCCATTGATAGGATAGCGATAGTTGGAAGTTCCTCAACGCATTTTATCGTGAATTAAGCGAGCTCTCCCAACCATGAGTTTCTCATTAAGACATAATATTTGATTTACATTATATTGTCACATGAAACTTAATTTTTTTATATGCGTAAAGATATCTCTTCAAAAAGCAAACTTTGGTTTATGATAATTTTGTTTGTCATTGCAATTTGTTTATTGTGATAAGTACAGTAGGTACCTATGCGTAATACAGACGTCAATACAAGTAAAAAGAAAAACTAATCTTTTCACCTACATACAAGATACATATATATCTAGTTCGATTTGAGTTTGAGAGTAGTTAGATGTGTTTGTTGTTGGGATGACGGATATGAATTTCTTTGATAAGATAAGATACATTCTCTATAAGATAAGTTAATTCTTTAATACGAAAAACTAGAAATTCACATTGTTACATGATAAATAGAGAGCGTTTGTTGTATTTGTATTGTTAATACACAACAAATGTAAAACTAAAGACAGACAGTTATATCATCCTCACTAAAGAGGTACAGAGTCTATAATTCAGCCATTTCACACGTAATAGGGTTGTAGTTCTACCACTTTTGTGGGAACTGGCGTTACCGCTGTTTGACCTATTGGGAAATGCACCTGCGACAGCGGTTCCGACGTTCCTATAATAGTAATTTACCGCGCAAAAAAGCTATTGTGCTGTTGATATTTCAATACATTTTTCGCGAGAACGTTAGTTCATCTATACTGATAGATCCATAGTATGTGGAATAACACAGATGGCGTTGGTTATTCTTCCATATTTTAAAACATTAACTGCACATGGGTATATGCGTCGTTGCAGTGACATCGTCAACTGCCACCACTGCTACATTAGAATAAACTTGCAATATAGGGTCTCTAGTGTATCTTCAAGTGTATCCAAAACAAACGGAGAACCGAAATGATTCGTTAAAAATATTAGTGAATATTACTGACTGCCCCACCCCAATTCGCTTGTTTCGTTCCTAATTGAAGTGAGGTCGGCTTATGCTGAATTTTCGTGTGGGCTCTTGATCCTTGAACCATATTGACATTTCTGATGATGCTTTTTTTTACTACTTATGAACTGCGATTGCCAGAAACCTATGAATACTTGGAAATCACAGACACGTCGATCCTGTAAAAAGAAAATATTTGTACGATATCAGCTATTACTGATTAACGTTTTTCTTCCACAGGCAAAAGAGATTCTCACCAAGGAGTCTAATGTCCAAGAAGTGAAATGTCCCGTAACTGTGTGCGGGGATGTCCACGGGCAGTTCCACGATTTGATGGAGCTGTTCCGCATCGGCGGCCGATCACCGGACACCAACTACTTATTCATGGGGGATTATGTCGACCGCGGTTATTACAGTGTTGAGACTGTCACATTGCTTGTTGCCCTTAAGGTGAGTCTTTATTAGTAAATAGGGCGCTTCTTGGCCCGCATGCATGTCAATATCATGTCAATTCGGAACTCGCGTGACAGTTAACGCTTGTCATGTTCCGCGGACCGTTCCGGAGTGGACACTTGGATAGCGGTAGGCTGATGATGATAATAAGTGTCTAATGCATCTATCAGATCATGGGAGCCCAAGACAACCTCAAGTGTTTCGGCTCAGTAAGCGGCAATAGGTTCTCCTGTTAGGACTAACAGTAGAATTACTATTATACTCTGAAGATTCGTTTAATTTATAGTTATTTTTTAACAGCTCATTATTGAAAGTCAAACTATGTCCTGTCAAAAAGTAAAACGAATGGACAGAGTATAGCGAATAGTAGATGTGAGATATAATATGCTTCTGGCTACTAAACATGCGTAAATTTAAATATATGTACATTGACGTGATTATTTATTTATTAATCGGGCATGTTTTTATATCTATGAGAATAGTTTCAACGCATTTTTTGTTTTGATTAAATCTTTA
Source organism: Nudaria mundana (assembly GCA_963556515.1). NCBI lineage: Eukaryota > Metazoa > Arthropoda > Insecta > Lepidoptera > Erebidae > Nudaria > Nudaria mundana. The sequence goes on along the minus strand of OY748305.1, from coordinate 4,394,976 downwards.
TTATAGTTAAGTTATAATTGTGTTTTACATTATCAATAAAGTATTTATTTTTATTCTTGTCTGTCTAGATTTCGGTGGTTCATTTCACAGATAGATTACTTAGTTAACATTATATTATCTCTGTTTAATTTTATAATATTATATCATTGGTATCTGTAATATGATATAGAACAACAGAATAGTAGAATAAGGAAAAATTAAAACTATAAATAGAAATATCCGGTTTATGGGAGCGTGTGGAAGTGTGGCCGGTCAGCTGTGCAACTCAATATGAGCCTACGTAACTAATTAGGCACCGCCATATGAAAGCGGCCTATCTAGATGTACGCACGACTGGGTTGTGACCTATCGTGTTATAAATGGATACGAAGGTAAAATGGTTCCTCATAGAGCGTATTTCGGTAGGTACCGTAATTACTTTCGGGACCTACACGGAACGTACACCCACGCACTCTAACGGAGCGACTCTGGACCCCTTCGGAGTGGTTGCAAATCGTATCCTCCAAAGGGCGTACCTGGGGCGTTGGAACGGAAGATACAAAAAAACCGCAATTACTCGAGATACTCAACTTTATGGAATTCTGAACCTTCAAAGAGGGACCTGTGTACCTAAATACCAAGGTGTCCTCTCCGTGGGGTCCATAATTTTAATAACAAAAAGAATACCTATTTTTGTTTCTTTAGTTTCAAATCTTTTGAGAAAGACGCTGTATTTTCCTTATAATAAACGTTAGCTTAGTTTATCTCGTTTGCGTACAATTTTAATCTTTACTGCATCTCCGTTCATCTGTTTTGATAATTCACTGACGAAAGTCAAATAAACACAACCAACTGTATCCTGTCTGATCCAACGTCGAGATCAAATTGGATCGGTAATTCGGAACTGACACCGCTGCGAGTCTACAACTATTTAATCATCAATTCGATTGTTATTCCTATCGATATCGTGTGGTTGTTATCTAACGATATTAATGATTGTGCCCTTATGATCAAGTACTGAGTATGCTCTGTATTTATCTAGGTGACAGTTACAAAAAGTAACTCAAGGCGACTAAATAAAAGATTGTTAGATGACAGAGCTGAAGTATGACTATTATTTTCTTCGCGTCTTAATACAATCATAGTCCTAGTGTAATGCGCCTCTGCCTGTTCCTTCGGAAATAGAGGCGTCATGATATTGTATCTATGCGCTTCTCATCATAACAAAGTTGTATATTTAGCTACAGCCATAAAAGATTTTCAATCCAGCCATTTTTTATGAAAGTAAAACAAGGCGTTATCTGGAAGGAAAATATCTATGATAAAGTTTGGTCACTGTTTACATAGGTACTTTTATCAACTCAAGCAATGGGGCACATGCCGTCTGCCGACACACGTTATTCTTGCACGATTCAACAGAAAATAATTTTATCTGTAAGGTTAATGACTTTACGATCGTTATTATTGTACTCAATAGGTTTCATTCAACACAACACGTAGCAATCTTACATATTTAGTCTTCGATTTCAGTTATCTGTAGGATGATGCGTGATGAAACTATGCATATTATCGTAGTATATCAACATAGTGAGTTAATAGTTAAAAATAACCGTTTTATTATTAGATATTTTAGCAAGGAAACGGTCTGGTGGTATACTCGTTAGCGAGCTATTTTGGTAGCAAACCTGACGTACCTAACCGCGTTTAGGTCGTTTGTAAACTACTACTAACAACTCTTAACAAGGCATAAATGACAGCTATTCATACTTAAACGTTTTCTGCTCGTATCTATTAGCACTTATGTTGTGTGGAAATTTTATGCCACAATTTAAACAAATTGCGTTCCAAAGAGGGGTTACCTTGGGCCGAAGATTTTATGAAACCACAAAAATTTCATGTTTTTTGAAGCCTTAAACTGATATTTAGTAGATAAAGAGATGGTATTCTTCTACGTTGTCTCTATTTGTAAGCAGAAGCATATTATACAGCTACATTTCGGCAGTAACTTTGTTGGAGCCTGTTGCCGCTAATTCGCTCAACTATATTCCTACAACAACTATATTTCAACTACATGTCTCCGGTTGGTCGTTCAACTCATTATCAACATGTTCTCAGAAGTAGTTTAACGATTACAACTTTATAATTCCTATATAATACCAACATTGCATTTACAGGTTAGATACCGCGAAAGAATAACAATTTTGCGCGGCAATCACGAGTCCCGTCAAATCACTCAAGTGTACGGCTTCTATGATGAGTGCCTCCGTAAATACGGCAATGCGTCCGTTTGGAAGCACTTCACGGACCTGTTCGACTTTCTGCCGCTCACCGCGCTGGTGGACGGGCAGATCTTCTGCTTACACGGCGGTCTGAGCCCTTCTATTGACACGCTCGACCACATTCGCGCCCTCGACCGTCTGCAAGAAGTGCCTCACGAAGGACCCATGTGCGATCTGCTCTGGAGCGATCCCGATGATAGGTGAGGTTTAACTATGAACATTTTAACGATAAGACTAAAATTAAATAATGTCTTCTTCGAGGCTTTCTTCCTGAATAGCCAGCGTGAATTCACTGATCTATTGCCATTGTAAGAGCAAATCTGCTTTGACTAGAATATTAATCAAATTTCCTCAGATCAAGAGCTCGTATTGTCTTGTCTTATTGACAAACATATTTTCCCGTGTCATACATAGCATAGCGGGTAACTAAGAAAGTACTATCGTTACGTTGCGAAAACTTACAACAATATTACTGCAAGTGTAGCTAGTGAAACTCTGTTATTTACGTTCTCTGTAATTATGTCTCTATATACTTATTTTCGCAAGAATACTCTTTCAAACAGGCATTACACAAATCCGTCACAGGTTTTAGTAAAAAATAACGAATTGAACCTGTGTTGAAACGTATTAATTTGACAAAGAAGAACAGCTCCCTTACAATAATAGCGCTTGAAAAAGTTTGTTCGAAAACCAATGGTATCGCAGAAAAATTCGAATAAAATCAGTTAATTGGGTCACGTGATCGACATTTTCTGCGATTTCTTTTGTTATTGACAAACTCTTCCGATGCTAACCTTATAGGGCTGTTTTTCCGGAGTATTTTTCATCGGTAACCTTCAGGGTGCCACGTAATAGTGTGTGTTTATTGCCGTTTACCGCAGGTTCGACCGGTTCATGACTGGTGAGGTAAGCATGGACCTATACGCTTCATAAACTCCTATAATTTAATTAGAAAATTATACGTACTTATTTGATTATCATTAAATAGATAGAAAACTCTTTATTGTACACCAACATAATAGTGAACAAACAAAGTTAACAATTGATTATTACTATTAATGTACAATGGGCGGCCTTATCGCTTAAAGCTATCTCTTCCAGGCAATTTTTGGATGGACTGGAATGAGGTTGCGCACATGTGGATGATGGTGCAATTACAAGAGTAAATTGAGTACAAGTATAGATAAAAAGGAAATTATACATAATACGGTAAACAAAACATCCATTGAGCGGTAGATGACAAATAATGATCTTTCACTTTCGTTCTAAAAGAGTTTATAGTTTGAGCCCGTTTAATATCTAAAGGTAGTGCATTCTACAGTCGTATGGCTTTTATAGTATGTGCGTCACAGAGGAAGTTAAAGCGTTCCTTGAGATAGGTGGGAGTAAAAGGATGGAGCAAAATGTTATAAAGTAAGGCTAAAATACGTGTATTCCTGCGAAGACGAATGGGGAGCCACTTGAGTTTACTATTGATCAATAGTCGGACATCTTAAGATTGTTATGATTATCTACTGTGTTATTGCTCAAAGGATAGTTTCATAGACGTACTGTTACTTTATTGGTTAATCAATCCAGGTTAATGAGAGCTCACAATCCTTTACTGGACTATGAATTACAGTTTATAATACTGTTTGGTACATTCTATACGTAACGTACAGTCATCAATCTCGATAATCTTTCTTTATAGTTTTATGTAACTGACAATAAGCATATAATTAATCACTTCTGCTACCAATGACTATGTACGGTGTGGTAAATCTTCCTATAAATAATATGTTGAATAGGCAATGTAATTGTTACAAATTTAAGCATTACTTAATTAAGATGGTCACACTGATGTCTATGGCAACTTTGCTGTATGATGTACTTAGTTATCTTTCCTGTTTGTATGTTATTGCTGAGTTATAAACTTTCTCTCATTTAAAACTCTCTTCTTTAATTAATTTCTATTAACTTGATCAAACAAAAATCTCATAAATTACATGTCACAATCACAATTAAAGAAGCCATCCGTGGTTTATGTCTACTCCACTGGGAAATAATTCTATGTCTGTATGGTGTACCGACAGCTGTGGAAGTCAAAGGAAGGAAATAGATTCCTAGACAGGACACGAGAACGAGAAAACGTGCAACGCATAAATCTAGTTTGACATAAGTTCAAGCTTTAGTTCAGCACATTTTCATATTCAACTAAATAGTATGCCCCTCAGATAAAATGATAACTGATCCTATATAAGTTCATCTCTCTGCTATAGTTCAAACGCAAAGCGGATACAATTCGAGATATCTCGCGGTTATCGCGTGACCTTGATATTAATCATCAAACCTATTAGCCGCGTAAATATGATGAAGTTACTTATATATAGCTTGATTATAGCATTCGTATATTACCTAGTTCCCCCTTAGAAGTGTCAGGTTACGATAAATAAAAATTAAGTGGCCAAATATGGTTTTTAGAGTTTTCGAAACGAAAATCTCTTATACAACAGTAATGTCCTTCCGTCCGTGAACTACTTTCAACTCGAGAACGAGAACGGTAGAAGCTAGAGATTCAGTGTAAACGCCAATCGACTCAGCATGGTCAAAGACCTCTAAAATGAACTTGACCTTTGACCTCTAATCTCAAATTCAAGGTAAAAACGAGGTCAAAACGAGAACGGTAATAGAGACTCGAGGACCAGCTGCAATCAACTCAGCATGGTCAAAGACCTCTAAAGTGATGTTGACCTTTTTAGATTTTATGAAAAAACTTTCGAAAATTAAAATATATGGATAATTTTCGTCATATTTTTAACTTGTTTGTTAAATGTTTTAACCTGTAAAATAGAAGCAAGCCAATTATGGGTAATCAGAATTTGCTGAACCTTTTTCCAACCAGTTAGGGTCGGCTTTCCAGTCTAACTGCGATGTGTCTGAACTTCGATATCTTCCCTGAAGCGATTACCATCTGACCTCCACAACTCATTGTCGGTATCGGAGCTCTGTAGTAAGACCAGTCGGATTTTTAGAGCGTCAACTACCCATGACGACTGCCATATTCTTTTGGCAACCAGAAGAGACGGCTTAACGTGTTCTCCGAGGCACAGAAAATGCCTAATGATGCAATATATGAATAGTGTAAGTCATTCTTTCACAGAGGTGGATGGGGTATATCTCCCCGCGGCGCCGGCTACACGTTCGGCCAGGACATCTCGGAGACGTTCAACCACAGCAACGGACTGACCCTCGTGTCGCGAGCCCACCAGCTCGTCATGGAGGGGTACAACTGGTGCCACGACAGGAATGTCGTCACTATATTCTCTGCACCTAATTACTGCTATAGGTGAGTTTACTTTTTATTACTAACTAACTTATCACCGCGGCCCACCCGTATGATATTGTCTCTCGTTGCGGAGTCCCGTGGGAACACATAAACGGGATACTTATCCCGTTATAATTCACTGTCACTTGACAGTGAATTATTATAATCGGTTTAGTAGTTAAGGAGCCTGTTTAATGTAAACAAACATTAAAAAATATTACTATAGACTAGCCTAGGCGCCTGCGGTTTGTTTATTGTTTTTTTTTTCCATGGTTGTTCCGCTCATATTTGTTGTAGCATGATGTTATGCATGATGTATAACCTAATTTACACTATCCTGTCTTCCCCGATAAAAATTCAATTCAACACAAACAACTTAAAGAACCAGTAAAATCAAGTTAATATTATCACCTTGCTAATACCTCATTATGCCGCCGTGTGGTGGCCGGCAGAATAGAATAGCCCCAACCCATATCCTCCCGTGGATGTCGTACGAGGCGACTAAGGGAGTGTGTGGAAAGTACTGACCCCGTGTAACTTTTCCACACACAAAAGCGGATGTCCCACCTAACCTAACCTAATCAACTAAACCTAAACAACGACCTCTGTCCTTGCACCAACACAATCTCGCAAACCTTTAACCTAACCAAGCAACTCCTTCCTACTCATCATGACCCCACGAACTTCCCACCAACATAATCTCGCAAACCCTCAACCACCTTATTTACAACTGCCCCAGATACACTTAACTCACTCCTCCACCACATCACCTTTATCGTAAATCAACTAAAACACTCTAACGGCACATAACATCTAAACACTTCACTAACTAAACAATCAACTTGCAAACGGTTCCAGGAGAAGGCGTATACCATAAGCGCCACTCCTGAAACTAAAACCCAATTGACTCATCAAAAAAAAAAAAAAATACCTCATTATGACCTAGTCGAGTAAACAAGGGTACCGCAAATTAGTTCTAAAACTCGACTTCAAGTCTGAACCCCTGTAACAGGTGGGCAGTTCGTGACTTTTCCTAATCTTTTCAGCTTAATATTTAATTTATCAAACTATTAAGTGCAAATTTTTAATTTTTTTTTCACACACATAAGTTGTCGTGACTTCGCCATGTGGCATTGAGTCGTTTGATCATCACATTAAATAATAATAATTAATGCGAATTAACACTTAAATGATATATAATGTAGACAAAACAAACATATCTGGTATAACCCAGATTATACCAAACTCGCGATGCTGTTAGATGACCTATTTACCAACTAGCACATCCATAAATGGAGTATAAAGTTATTTCTGAAGTATGGAAAATTCAAATTGTGGATCAAAGAATAAAACAATCGACCTAGAAGCACAGCTGTCTCATTCCCAATTCCCACACAAAGAATTTCCGGTTCAATAATTTCGGAGTATATTTAATGCAATCAAATCTCTCTTTGTACTAGCCCACGTCCACGGTTTCGCCGGTGACAAATTATATACCAAAACCTTCCTCTAGAGTGGTTCTATCCATTAGTGAAAGCAGCATGAAAATCGGTGCAGTTATTTTTGAGTTTATCGCGAACAAACGCTGCTGCTGTTTTATAATATGTTGTGAAGTATAGATTAAAGACCGTTTCCTCGAGAACCACTCTATCCATTCTTACAATGGATAGAGTGGTCCTGGAAGAAGGTTTTTAGTATATAATTTGTCAAGCGTCCGCTAGTCTACACTACTATTATAAAGAGGAAAGATTTGTATTTTTGTGTGTATGTTTGTAATGAATAAACTCAAAAACTACTGTGCCGATTTCAAAAATTCTTTCTACACTGGAAAGCTACATTCACCCTGAGTGACATAGGCTACTTTTTATCCAGGTAATGTGTTCCCACGGGAACCGGGAGCGAGTAAACTAAAGCACGCCGGCGGAGCTGCGGCGATCAGCTAGTATTTTATAAACGAGTGAAGTAATATTAGGTTTCAAGTTCAAATCGATCATCACATAGTAAAATTACAATTTAATGACAAACAGATTGGCGTATACTTGTTAGATTGGCGTATACTTGTTAGATTGGTGTATACTTGTTAGATTGGCGTATACTTGTTAGATTGGCGTATACTTGTTAGATTGGCGTATACTTGCTAGATTGGCGTATACTTGTTAGATTGTTATCCAATGATATTACATATTTAAAAATGGGCACATATATTACTAGAGCGCGCCGTGTGACAGCTAGAAAAAGAGATAATTGTTTTTTGTTTTGTCAAAACCCTGTACAAATTAGCTCGTTTTACGGGAACAGATTTTGAGTGTCACTTTATATGAAGGTTATCTATAGTTATAAAAAAGCCATAGTTGTTATCTGACTATCATAATGTATCAATTCAATTGTATTTGTACAATAAATAATGTTAACACGATTGTTTCAGATGTGGCAACCAGGCCGCCATCATGGAATTGGATGATGCGCTCAAGTACTCATTGTAAGTATAAACAATGCTTGGACATGTTGAATACTTACATATCTATTGTGTAGTATTATTTTTATAAGATATTAATTAAAAACTAACGGAACTGCCTCGGTGGCGCAGTGGTATGAGTATGCGACTGCCGTCCCTGAGGTCCCAGGTTCGATTCCGGGTCGAATCTAATTATTTTTGCGATCCACAAATGTTTGTTTCGAAGTTTTGGATATTTTCTATGTATAATAATATGTATGTATTTAGGGATCTAGACGACTGATAAATATACTACTAAATTAAGCTAATATAAGCTTGTGCTATAGGTAGCACAAGCTTATATTAGCTTAATTTGGGCTAGATAATGTTGTGAGAATGTTCAAAAATATTTATTTATTTATTATTATTACTCCTTGAACATTCTTTGTTCTAAAATACCTCCCCTTTCAAATGACACTAGTTTCATTGATGGCTGTCATGGGTCAGGAATGCCCATTGTCCTTTACTTCCCGTAAACAGCAATAGGCTCACTCCTTATTACGTGGAGGATAACGAAATCTGGGCGTAATAAGCACCCTTGTCTACACCTTCGGGGATAAAGGCGTGATTAGTGTCTGTCTATGTATATGTATTATTGTGAAGTTCAATTTGGTTTGTTCAAATATAAATAGATCATACTCATAAGGCTTTACCTTATTTGATAAACATGAACACAGAAATGTAAAAGTAACGACTCTGCATTCTGTATTGCAATTGTAAGATTTCCTTACACACTAGTTAAATACTTTCAATAATTATGTAAATCGTACAGATAGAGTTATCATGTTCTATTGATATTGTAAATCTTAAATATTATTTGTTCATTTATTTTTATCCTATTAACTACAAGGAAAATAATAATATGCAGTGGCAGTGCACCTAACAATAGAATAGGCGACTGTCAAATGAAATCACTATTATTATTAAATGTCAAAAAGAACGCCTCCGTAGTAATTTGTATGAAAAACTCAACAGTGATGTCATTATTATGTAACGTCAAATCCGTAATTAAAATAAATAAAATAAGGATAATAAGATTGAATACAATATACGTACATTCTTCTTCTCGGATTCTTTATGTCGGATTCTTTATGTAGTAAATACATTTAAATTACTTATTTTAGTTGTAGGCATCTACCCTATTCTGACATATAATTTTATTTACTATGGACTTGCTATTATTAATATTTGATGCAATATTTTTGTACGTTATGGTATATTGTACAATAAAATACTAGTAAAAACTATTGATAATTCCCCATCACATACAATAATTTACTATATTTTGTATTTGTGTATTCTTGACACTGATATAGATATTGACTTATTATAATGTACTAGTGGACGCCCGCGGCTCGAAAACCACTCTATTCATTGGTGAAAACCGCATCAAAATCCGTTGCGTAGTTTTAAAGATCTAAGCATACATACGGAACGGGCGACTTTCTTTTATAATATGTTAAGATGATGATATCACGCCATTGTCAATTACTTTTACTAACCAGTTCTCGGAATGATTAGAAGCGCAAAGTTATGACATGAATTTAGATATTTAATATCAAATTCTAAATCGACCATGATGTCGGTTCTAAATGGATACTTTTAAGTTAATATGACCATTTTGTAAGGACTTATATAGTAGATAGTGTACAAAGATGTAGTTTATATATAAGATGTTTATTTGTGTTCCAGCCTTCAGTTCGACCCGGCTCCGAGACGCGGCGAACCTCACGTGACGCGACGGACCCCAGATTACTTCATGTAGGCTGCACGTAAGTATCATTCCGTTTTTACTACATATTTGTATAGGATGGATGACAGTAGATTGACAAAACAGATACATGAAGCGAGTGTGAATGGACAAGCTATTAAGGGTCGACCAAGACGAACATACTGCGACCAAATCGCAGATATCCTAAATAAAGGCCAGGTTAAAAGTACCAGTAGCCGGCGAGCATGCATGAAAACATTAATGAAAGTTGAGGAAGCGAAAGAAGTATGCCAGGATCGTAGCAGGTGGAAATCCGTGGTCTCTGCCTACCCCACTGGGAGAGAGGCGTGATGTTATGTATGTATGTTGTATCGGAAACTTTTATTGACTACCTCGGTGGCACAATGGTACTATGTACGGACTGCCACACTCGAGGTCTCGGGTTCGATTCCCGGGTCTGGTGGATAATGTATAATTCTCTTTAGAATTTTATCCAGATAATTATCTCAAGAGTCTGGAACTTGTGCCCGGTAAATGACAATAGGCTCGCCCCCTATTACATGGGACCGAACATAGCTGGCGAGATGTGGTTGTGTTTGCACACCTCTGCCTACCCCTTCGGGGAAAAAGGCGTGATACTATGTTATGTTATGATATGTAAACTTTTATTATCTACTAGCTTCGCCTTCGCCACAAAAACCTTCCTCGAGAACCACTTATCTATTGGTGAAAACCGTATCAAAATCCGTTGTGTAGTTTTAAAAATCTAAGCATGTAATTTTACAATATCACAAAAACTATATCTTGGGCTGGACTCGAACCAGTAACTGATCCCTTTCCAGGAGGAACGTTCTACCAAAGTGACCAAGACCACTAGTCCAAGACATCTATTTTGTGATCATATTGTGGTAATATCGTGACTTACTGCGTCGCCAGATCTAAGCGTACATAGGTACGGAAACGACTTTATTTTATTATATGGAGTGAAGCGACTAGTTCAGTTTTACTTGTGGGACGTCCCATAAAAGTCATATTTTGGTTCCCGTAAATAAAGGTAGACAGAATTGTTTTAAGCTCATATTTAATCAAGGCTAGGATATTGTTGTTTCTGAGAACTGTGCGTATATCTGATGGAGCTGGTGAGGGTATGATTTGGTATTCAGAGTTCTTGGTGCAGCCTGTGATCACTTGATTATTAAAAGTTAAAAAATTGTATGTAAAATGATTTTTTATCGTATCTGTTAATTCCCGGGAGCATATATTGTTGTAGATGTTATTTATCCACCCTTACGTCCATTGTCAGGCGTTTAACACGGAAATTAATACGAAATCACGCGTATAACTAAGTCGGTGTAATCTGGTCGAGACGTCAGGCAATGAAACCTATGCATGTCGTCGTATTTCGTTTTAATTCCCATGAAAAACAACTTTACAGATGGTTAATTTAGTATTGTTTGTTGACAGAGGAGGCGCATATCTTGCAGCGGGGCGTGTCGCGCGGGGCGGGGCGGGCGCGCGGTGCGGGGCGGGTGCGCGGTGCGGGGCGGGCGCGCGGGGTGGCGCGGGCGCGCGCCTCGCTGGCGGCCGCCCGCAGCCGGCGCGCGCGCCTCGCCTCGCTCGTGCGGGTGGCGCACTGGCTCGCACACGCGTGACACCACTCCTCCATCCCCTACCTCTCCCCCACCCGCCCCTCGCCCGGTACGTTCACAGCCGCGCAACATGACAATGGGATGGGCGGCCATGTTGGTGACGTCATAGTCACGTAGATTAACCTACAATACTGTTTTGGTATCCGTACTTTTCAATGATTGATGACGTCACGGAGCGGTTATTGTGACAAGATTCTATCCCACTTACATTGTGCGCGGTTTACCATTTACACGTTATATTATATTCGTGTGATATTACCATATTAGTACGAAACAACAACAATAAAATACTAAAAATAACCTAAAACGCATTTTGTCTTAATTTGTTTGTTTAGGTACATGTCACTGTCACGTATAGCCCCGTATAGGTAACTATACTAAAGGTAATACCGCTCGATAGTTCGGCGGCGCGTTTGGCTGACATTTCTGTTAGTCGGGTTTCAATGTGTTTACATTTAGTTAATTACCTACCTAAAGAAGCGAAACTATAGTTACAACACGTTGTAACTAAACCCGGGATGTTACAGTAGCATATCCATTAAACATGTTGCCCCGCACCCCGTGGTTTTATTTCGAGTCGGACGTACCGGCGCGGGGGATAACCCTATACCGTATTGTGGCGCTTTCCTCTGTATCTATTTTGAAATCACTGGGGCGTTATTCGACGCCGAACGTTTTTATATATTGGTCTTGTCAGACTTAAGATTCAATTTAAAAAAAACTTGTTTTTGATGTAATAAAAAAATGTTTGGTTCCGAACGCTCCAGTGTATAGAACAAATTCTGTTTAGAGTGCATCGGTCTATTTGTTTGCTGTCACCCCCGCGACGCCTGGCCCCGTCTCCTGACAGATTTGTCCTTCCCGCATTACGATCTAGCATTTAATTTTGTGACAGAGTGGCATTATGTAATATTTAATTTTATATTGTAATAATCTTTAGTTCGGCTCTAAGTCCGTAAAGTACTAGTGGTCGTTATTGTCTCTGCCCAGTGCAATCATTCTGTCACAAAAAAAATATATGTGAGCGCATTTTTTTAAATAAATTAGATGCAAATGTCTCCTGTTCTTGTGCTGCAACTAGTGTACGACATAATGAACTGTGTTTCACACGAGTGGAGCTTTAACTTCATTTATTATACATTTGTTCTTATTATGATTATAAATAAAGTAATTTTAGGTAATTGTGTAAATACCTAAAACTCGAGGCACAGTTATTTGTTATCATTTTAACCCCGAGTGTCCAATATTTGCCCATTAAATGTACTCTATGAGGGGTAAGTAACCAAATATACAAAATAACAATTTTATATGAGATCATTACGAGCTGGAACATCGTTTCATAACATGTTATTATAATAAAATATTATTATATAACAACAGGGGTACAAGTGTTGATAGATTGATAAATATTACACACTCGCTGACAAAACCTTATTTCCTTTATAAAAAGCATTTTTTTTTATTCATATATTTTATAACTGACAAAAGCAATATAATATTTTTCATGTGTACTAATAAATATATATATAAAAAATATGAACATTGGACAGTTCTTTTGTCAGTGCCATCTTTCGATATTAAATAAAAAGATCAGTATATGTATTTTTTTTTTTTATTTCAAAGTAAACGCGTGCGATACTAAGACCTTGCCCACCAATGACATCTGAAGCCACACGTTTCGTTGATCTAAGTATTAAGTAAGTTATAGATAAAAAAATATAATATCCTTAAAAAAGCATAAAAAAAAAACAAAAAAAATGGAGGTATGTATGAGCGAGCTTCGTTTGCGTGAAATAAATTGAGTAGCACAATATGATTTCTTCGCTTTAGGCATTAATTATTTCACCCAATCGAACCTCGCGGTTCGATGTTATAACACAGATACTATTCACATATCGATGTGTCGGCCAACGTTCAATATTCAATACAACTATCAATAAATCTGACATCCAGTATTAATTTTAACCATATATTTATAAAAATGGTATATTATGTACCATTTTGACTTATTAGGACACTCCATGCTGCCTTTTTAAATTTTATAATTATTGAGTGAAACAATCTCATGACACACGATATAAAAAAGAAAAACAAATGAAAATTAAAAAAAAAAACCGCTGGGTAGTGTTAGTTTTTGGCAGTATCAACCATTGACGGTTTTCGGGTGGATAAAAATCCACCCCGAAAACCGCCACCTAATGCGGGGGATATATTGGAAATTAACGAACACACGTTGTCTCAGCGAATATGAAAGGCGGTTTTCTGGTGGGTAAAGGGTTATAAAGAAGTCCACCCAAAAACAGCCACCTAATGCAGATATATTGGAAATAAACGATCACGCGTTGCCTCAGCGAATAAGAAAGGCGGTTTTCTGGTGGGTAAAGGGAACAACCTATAATTTTCTGAAAAATTCGAAGTTGTTGACTATGAAACGTTGACCTATATCATCGCTTATAGTGTAAGTGTAATAACAGTCAAGTTTTTAATTAAGGCTTTCCCGGCAAATGCATAGGACCGGCATTACGAGGTAATTGAGACAATTTTTGTATGCAGTGTGTTGATGTGTAAATGGGACTCTTATTCTGTTGATATTGCGCCGACGACAAAACTATATAATATGTACATCAAAAAAAAAATATAAAAAATACTACTGGTATTGCTACACAAAAGCAATAAGTAAATTGTAAACACAATAACGGTTAAATAATTATTCTTGCAACGTGTACTATGCCTGTTGATAGGATTTAGATATAATAAATAAAATTAATTATAAAATAATTGTTTTTTTTTAACAATCCCTATTTCTCTTGGTCACGACCTCACGCGGACTGATTTCACTAATTCATTTTGCTGTTTTCGTTATTATCAGAAGGTTCTGATTAAATAAAAAATGCGTTACAAAGTTCGCCGGGACAGCTTTAACAGTTAGAAATAAAAGTCGATATTTTACAAAAATTATTCTTTATATTTATTATACATGTACACATTTTCTGTTCATTCTAAAAACTAGTGCTATATAATTTACAATATTCTACTTAAATTCTAATTGATTCAATGCATGAAAGACTTCAGAATGTAACCAATTGATAATTAACTAACAAATATTAATAGCAACTAAATTTGTCATAAAATCCTTGTTATCAACATTAGACAACAATTTGTGTTTGAATATTACTTAAAATTTAAATAAATTTATAAGTCCCCGATATCAAGACTATGGATATTGATCATTAACATCAAGGCACTATCGTCAAGTAAAGGTACGGCTTGATCATCGATATTGAACTCGATGCGCTTGCGCTTGGTATGAATTAACGGGACTTGACAAGTTTTGGGACTTGACAAGTTTTGGGACTTTGAGCTATCTAAACTTAGAACGTAATTAGTATCCACATATCATAAGGTTTATTTTGTACAATAAGGCCAAATTTGTGTCAATAAGGGTGGAAGAAAGACAGTCCTGCTGAAATAGCCCAAAGGACAATTGTCTCTCTAATATTTGTCATGTACAGATAAAATAAACATTAATTCATGCAAGTTTGCATATTTTTACGCACTTGATGGAATTCCACGACACCTTCAATGGGTGTCAAGTCTCTGGCCCGTCAATAACGAATTTAACAAGTCGACTTGATCGTCTCAGGGACCTATAAAGGTCGATTCACACACATCAGTGAAGCCTCCGGCACAGTTCAGTATCAGTGATTTATCAGTACAAAACATTTTTTCATAAATTTTCTATGGAGGCGTCCCCACATGTCAGTGTCAAATACGACTTAGACATTACTGACACTGACACTGACCCTGACATGTTCATAGAAAATGTATGAAATAATATTTTGCTCTGACCCTGAACTTTGTCGGACGGAACTGAGGTTTCACTGATATGTCTGAATCGACCTTTAAACTCGTACAGACTCACCTTCACTAGCACATCATATACTTGTGAATGGATAATCTGGAAACCCTGGGTGGATAGCGGATCTTCGTCAGCTCTACATTATTGCCGCAAATTCGCGGCAAAGTGGTTCTCGCATTCACGACCCACACATCTGATAGAAATTTTCAGCGAAACATGTCGAAACTACTGCGATAACCTACCTACTTAGTCACGACACGAGTGAACTAACACGATGCCTTGAATGTGGATGTGTCTGCGGCGAACGCCCCAAGAACCCTTTGTTGCGACACTAAAATTTACCAATTACCAACAGCGATCGAGGGAACAGGTGCAAGTGAACGCCATTACATTCACATTCGCGATCGTTGACGGCACTAATATGGAGCCGCAATTAGAGTGAATAAAATGTATTAACCACCCTTCTACCTACCTTCTACACTATCAGTCAAAAGTTATCATAAAAAAGTGTACACAAGGCATACTTGCTAAATTGCTAGACTTGCTTGCCCTATCAGTAAAGCCCTGTTCACAGCTGATGTCCACGTTGCGAACTCTCATTGGTGGAGCCGAAAATGTCTATTGTATTATATGTGTAGACTGGACATTGGCCTAGTGTGAACAGGGCTTCATAATACCAGAAGAAAATACTAATAAAATAACATTTATGTACAAATTATACACATAATGTTAAATTACCTAAAATATTAGGTATTGTAGTCATGGTGATCACACCTGGAATTGACATTTCGAAATTGAAAAACAACAAAGGATCATTACACAATTGGCCATGACGGGTCGTAACTGAATTTTTTGTAAATGTGTGTATGTCCAGAATTCTTCCTAAACGGCTGAGTGTGATTCTACGTAGCACGACCACGGATGATTATCTTAATTTTCATGTAGTACAAATTCATGAAAAATAGTGTACTTCATTGTACTATAGAATAAAATATATGTACTCAGTTATTTTCGCTGATATAACGTATATGCCCTGTAGTTTCTTTCTGGCACGACCACTACACATTTTAGGTATTTTTATCAATTTTATGGTGAAAAATACTATAAATGTAATTGTACTCAATTTTACAGATAATTTCTACGTCCAATGAATATTATTTTAAAATAAAACGTAATATAAATACCAAACGTAATTTTATTTACTTTTGATTACTTAGAATTAATAGTAATGGCGTAACATTGTGACATTGATGTTACCTACTTAAAAAGTAAAACGCTTTGAAACAGGTAAACCACGGCTCAAAATTATCTGTAAAATTGAGTAAATAAATAAATAAATAAATGTGTTAGGACAATTCACACAACGCCATCTAGTCTCAAACTAAGCAGAGCTTGTGATATGAGTACTAGATAAACTGATATAAATACTGATATACTTTTTTTTTTTGTAAATACATACATATTATACATATGAAACACCCAGACTTCGGTACAAACGTATCTGTCTTCTCACAAAGTTTGTCCCGATCGGGAATCGAACCCGAGTCTCCGGCGTCGAAAGCGGATGCACTACCGACCACGCCACCGAAGCAGTCAAAGTACAATTAAGTACAATTACATTTATAGTATTTTTCACCATAAAGTTGATAAAAATACCTAAAATGTGTAGTGGTCGTCCAGAAAGAAACTACAGGGCATATACGTTATATCAGCGAAAATAACAGAGTACATATATTTTATTCTATAGTACAATAAAGTACACTTTTTTTCATGAATTTG
The DNA here is from genome assembly GCA_963556515.1 of Nudaria mundana. Lineage (NCBI taxonomy): Eukaryota > Metazoa > Arthropoda > Insecta > Lepidoptera > Erebidae > Nudaria > Nudaria mundana. Next base: position 4,377,922 of record OY748305.1, on the reverse strand, counting down.
TACTACATGAAAATTAAGATAATCATCCGTGGTCGTGCTACGTAGAATCACACAACGGCTGAACCGATTTTAATATAATGTAATAGTATGTTTAGGTGGATTAGAGAATGGCTTAGATTTAAAATTGGACCCGGTAGGTTTCGCTATTCGGTACAAACTTCGTTGAGACAGCTTTGTCAATTAAAAATGTGGCGTAGTAACTATATTGTCAAATCAATGTCAGAATACACTGACCATTCATTCTATAATCGTATCATTACATACATTGAGTAGAAACTCATATACACAACAGCACCCTGTGGAATGCCAGATTAGACCCGTGTCTCTTCGAGGTTTTAACAATGATACGTGGAGTTTAACTTAAGCCTGATAATTTTATTCACGACCGACCGTTCAAAAGAAAGGTTAGCTCCTTTTCGACCTTCTGAAGGTGAAACCGAGTGATTTTAAAGTATTGAGACCGGATCCGAAATAAAATTTTCTACGTTTTATCTAGGCTATATAAAGTTACTAAAAAGTCAGAAGCAGTAAATATATTGAAATTTTTGTTTTATAATTCTAATGAGTGCTCAGCCACACAATCTGTTTTCGGTCCGGTTGCGGTGCGGTGCAGTACGCAGTACAACGTGACAGCTGTCATTTTACATGTGATAAGGAACTAAAACGCAACCGGACCGTGTGACTGAAACATAATTCGCTTTGTCCAACGTTTTCACTAGTCCAAAACTTCGAGAGAAACCTGTCTACACTACCATTCGGGGGCTATACCAACTTATACTTATCATAGAACAAATTATAATATTATTTAAAAAAGTAACAGACTATAATGTTATCTATGGTATACCTACGATACTTTCATGCCAGTATCAAGTTGTAGCAGCTGTTTCATAAGCTCGTATGTAGAGAAAGATGTCGCCACCATAGGTATTGCTCGGATGTAGTTAATACTCATCCCTCGGTACAAACCCCTCATTACACCATTCTCACGGTATATGAGAGTCAATGTTTTTACCATGCCATTGCTGTGGAAAGTAAAAAAAAATTAAAAAGTTATTCTGTCAGTTACTTCAAAATCCCATTTGATTGGTACATCAAACTATGGTTTTGTGTTCCTTTTATGCCGTAAACAATGAATGAAAATAATCTGTAGTCGAGTGGACTATGTAGGAACAATAGATTCTTTTTTAGACTATGGAACCTTTAAATCATACTATATTATTCAATTAAGGGAAGATTTAATCATGCAGGATTAATAGACAATGAAAATCGTTTTAATGTTAATGAAAATAAATAAAGAACCTTCGAATATTACAAAAAGTAGTATGCGTCTGGTGAATTATGTTTTTTATCGTAATAGACTACTCTAAAATAATTATGATAATAATATGACTAAATGTTTATGTAGTCACTGTGTAGTGTGATTTCACCAGTGATTAATCACTGCATATGATATGACGAGCATAGTGTGTGTGTGGCTGAGGCATAACGTAAGAAACGTCAATTAAATACCAAGGTCGTCTTTTCAGAGGTTTCAAATGCTTCGTTGATAGTACACTAATATAAAAATACAAACGAAACAGAAACTTAATATTTAAATAGTACCTATGTATGGCGGCCTTATCACCAAGAGTGATCTCTTACAGGCAACCTTTGGATGGACATAAGTAGATAGAAGTGAACAGCATATATTACGTCGTTGACGTCATACTTCAAGCTTAGCCTAGCCGTAGTGCAGCGCGGAAGCTCCCCGAACATAGAGCAAACGTCACCGGACGAGTCATCCTATACTAAGAAATGATGACGTTCTATTCTGACTAAGAAATGATGACTGCTTCGGTGGCATGGTCGGTAGTATATCGGCTTTTGACTCCGGAGTCTCGGGTTCGATTCCCGAGTCGAATCAAATATTTGTGTGATCCACAAATGTTTGTTTCGGAGTATGTATAATATGTATGTATTTAGAAATATATAAGTATGATTATCAGTTATCTAGATCCCATAGCACAAGCTTATAGCTTAGTTTGGGCTAGATGACGTTGTGTGAGAATGTCCAAAAATTATTTATTTATTATTCTCTATACTCAGATATTCTAGTACAGAATGTGTAGTAGACTAACGTTCTAGACACAGCGTCTGTCATTTACTGCTTCATTTTTAATGATCCTGATTATGCTGAATGTGTAAACTCGAATAGAAGGGATTTGCCTCATACGTGGGAAACATGAAATAGACAAAAGGTCATTGAAACCAAATACAACAGCACAGATTATAAGCAGTACACAACGCGAGCACGACCCCGCCGCCCGCCAGCCCGCTCCACTCCGCAGTGACAGTTCGTTTGTTCTCGGTGTCAATGACCTTTTGTCGCAATCTATTTGGAATAGAGTATAGCGAATTGTGTATGTATAATGAACCTAAATAGTCGGAGAAGCAAGCGTGGTGTACCTAACGTTTTTAAATAAAATGAAACCGTTTATGGATAAATTACCCTGATTAGCGAACTAATATTATTTATACTAAACAGATTCGAATAAAAGATGTGTTATATTAATAAAAAACGATGATTTAAAAAGAATACTATTGTAACCAACCTCCTGCAAGTGTTGCCAACATCGAGGGTAAAAACATGTAATAAAAATATAGCTGTATTAACAAAGGACAGTGTTATTAATTAGGGCGCGTTCACACTCGACTCAACTTGTCGCGCGACTGCAGCGCTGCGAACGCGCGTCTTGGCTTGGGACATTACATACTCGAACCAAGCGACATCCGCACCGCGTCGCGACACTTTGCTAATTTAAAGACGCCATAAGGGCGCAATCATAAATTATGTAGGTTTACACAACAGAAGAATATAAATAAAATATGTCAGTAGAAGTACATATGACTGTGGAAGTACATAGTTAATCAATATTATAAGAAATTTCTATTTCTATTTAATAAAGCTCTGCAGGCGGTGCACCTGCTGACCATTAGACGAGGCTCTAGGAAATATAGGTACCTAAACTATACAATATAAGTAGAGGTTAATGTACAGAAAATAACATATTCCAATACGCAACCAGTAAAGCCTAGTTCGCATTAGGCTAGTAATTTAGAAGAGTAGCGAGTAATTTAGTAGCTAAATATGTTCGAACTACAAAAATTTAGTCGAGTAATTTAGTAAATGATTTAGTCGAGTCAATCCATTTTACTCTATTTTTTCGGGCGAGTAGCGCCTCCCACCACGCATCCGTGCTCACTGGTTCACCGGCTAAACAAGTCCGAACCTGTTGATTAGTCGAGTTCATTAGTGGCCGCCACCTCTCACTTGTGTACTGTACTAAACCGTAATGCGAACGATTTCTGTGTAGTAGCGAGTAGTTTAGCCACTAAATTAGACGCTACTCTACTAAATTACTAAAGCAGTGCGAACAAGGCTTAAGCGTGACAAGAGAGTGTTTTAGTAGTAGTATAAGGTTGAATACACAACTTCATTCAGTTGTGTGCTATGTGTGTGTGTGTGTGTGTGTGTGTGTGTGTGTGTATATACTATCTACTACTAGACGATAATATGTACCTAACTCAGGATACCCAGTACTGAGTACTGTTGTACTATAAATGAGGGTAGACAAAAAAATATTAGGTAAATACAACAATTCTATGCAACATCATCTAGCCTCTAAAACTAGAACTAGATACGCGGTTCAATATACTTTTTATACATACCTATATTCGCCCGCCCGACAAATTATATGTATACACAAAAACCTTCCTCGAAAACCACTTAATCGATTGGTGAAAACCGTATCAAAATCCGTTGCATAGTTTTACAGATCTAAGCATACATACGGAACGGGCGACTTTGTTTTATAATATGTAGTGAAATGTAGGATCTTACCCGAATTTGGCGGTCTGTGGGTCCATACAGGCGAGCTGCATGCGACGTCGGGTCACGTCCAGCGGGTACGAGACCGACTGGGCCACGGCGCCCGCTAGACCGCCGCAGACCAACTTGCCCGGGACTGTCAGTACCAGCCCACCTGACATACATAAAACCGAATAAATAATTAATTAGGCTAGATTCACATGGCATTCTACTGCACGTTTTTTTGCAGGATGAAGGTTAAAGCACTATTATAACAGCGGTCTGGGCTGTGCTTAAACTTAATATTGTATAAAATATGCAGTACAATGCCGTATGAATAAGGCCTTAGGGTGTAAAGGTTTCCCAAGATCTTAAGAGTCCCAAGTTAACGTCACTTATAAGTGATGCTCCTGCTGATGAACATAGTTCCTGTGTCAAATTAAAAAAGCTATAAGAGTTAAGAGTATCACCCAATAGGAGTTTAGCAGCAATGAAAAACGTTGCATAGCAAAAAGGGGAGAATTTCTTTTGAATAATTCGGATAAACTTCGATATCGCCCATAGGTTGTGGAGGTCAGATGGCAGTCGCTTCACGGGTAATACCGAAGTTCAGTCGCTTCACAATTAGACTGGAAAGCCGACCCCTACTGAGTTGGGGTAAGGCTCAATGAATGATGAGTGATAACTTAAGTTTAACGTTTGACGAACCTCTATAATTCTCATACTAAACATTATAGTAATCATTGTTTTGTGTGTATAATCTCTTTATATAAAAATGAATCCCTGTTTCCCTTGGTCACGACATCACGCGTGAACGGCTGGACCGATTTCGCTGATTCTTTTTTTTATTGTGTTCGTTATTATCAGGAGAAGGGTCTTATGGAAGAAAAAAAAAGTCCGGAATATTAGAAAAATTAATGCGTTACGAAGTTCGCCGGGACAACTAGTAAATAATAATTTTCCTTACCTGTATTCCTTTCACACTTCCTACAGAGCGACGTCGGCATGTACTTCATGCACAAGTACTTGAGCGACTCGAAGCAGTAGAAGGAGAAGCCCGCGTAGGGCACCATGCCACACATGGTCGGGACGAAACCGCGGTACAACGCACGTATACCACCCTCCTGGAATATTTAAAGCTTAGTGTTTAAACGCATAGGTACTGAAAAAGTTTCTACTATAAACCGATTTCCAAAAAAGGAGGAGGTTCTCAACTCGTAAGTATTCTTTTTTATGTTTGTTAATGCTTATCTTTGACTGGGTGAAACGATTTTTGTTTTTTTTTTGTTGAAAACTAGCTGATCGCCGCAGCTCCGCCCGCGTGATTTAGTTTACTCGTTTCCGGTTCTAGTAGTCTATGTTACATAGGGTGAATGTAGCTTTCCAATGGGGAAGGAATTTGCACAGCACTTGAAATCGGTACAGTAGTTTTTGAGTTTATTCATTACAAACATACACACAAAAATACAAATCTTTCCTTTTTATAATAGTAGTATAGATATAGACTACTCCTTCACGTGTACCTACTGTTCCATGTCAATTTGATACCATTCAGACAATTATTTGGTGACATTCCGGTAATTTTGACTGCTTCGGTGGCGTGGTCGGTAGTGCATCGGATTTCGACTCCGGAGTCTCGGGTTCGAATCCCGGGTCGAATCAAATATTTGTGTGATCCACAAATGTTTATTTCGGAGTTTGGGTGTTTTCTATGTATATTATGTATGTATTTAGAAATATATAAATATGTTTATCAGTTGTTTAGATCCCATAGCACAAGCTTATAGCTTAGTTTGGGCTAGATGACGTTGTGTGAGAATGTCCAACAATATTTAATTTAATATTTAATTAAATTTAATTTGAAGTCGTTTTTTGTGTCCATGTTTGCTTTTCATGTTTTCATTTTTTGCAACATAATCATCAGCCACTGCTAGGCATAGGGCTCACCGAACGAACGCCATAATATTCAGTCCTTGTGTTACTACAAATAATTTTCAAATAGCAATCAAATTGGATGCTTGCAAATTGATTGCTCAACAAATTGTGTTTCAAGTCTATACCTATAAGAAACGCGCGGTGCACACGTCAGATTAATCGCACCTTCTTTTTTTTATTTATATTTAGGTCGACAAATTGACGCCACCCGCCTGATGGTAAGCTGTAGCGACGTCTGGCGATTGTGGGCGACTCTCATAGTACACAGAAATACTATGGAGAGTAGCCCTCAACTTGACGACCCAGTAATGTGCCTCTTCACGCTTCGCTTAAAGAACCCAGGGTTATATGTGGGAGGTAACACGTGCGCAGGCAGGAATCGGAAGGGAGAGGGTGGGATCAGGTTGAAGAGCTCTTCAGAACACTCACCGTGGTAAATACGGTAGAACGCGGCTAAGGAGGCAATTGTTCGTACCTTCACTTCAACATTAATGTTTCTTGTTGTACCGACACTTTACAAAGTTAGACTAGAGAGTCTTCTTTTAATTTTTGGAGTTAATTTTGGGATAAAATTTAACGCACTTGAAAAACCGGTATTGGAAAGTGCTATCAATTCTGAGAAAAGTGTTTTCAGATTTGCGCTAAACATTACAACGCTTTGTACCCAGAGACTTGGGATGGCGCTTGCTTCGCTTCCTATATCTATGGTTGTACCTATGTGTATTTGATATTGTATTAGTGTAAAGTATATTCAATTCTTACTTACCGTTCGGACCATGGTGAGTGCGGCGTCAACGATTCCAGTATACCGATGTTGGCCAGTGATCTGAAAGGCCAGTCGAGCTCTGATGGTGTCCAGAGGGTATGTGAGGGTGACAGCCGTGACCCCTGCCCCTGCACCCGCTATGAACTTGTCTCCATGTTGGACTACTGGTATGTGGACTTTACTTAAATACTGGAAACATAGAATAACTATTTTATAACGTCTGTATGTATGTATGTATTTTTGGGACTCTTTGGAACTATCAAAAACAAGTTAAAAATATGGCAAAAAGTTGCCATATATTTTAGAGTTTTCGAAAGTTTTTTCATAAAATCTAAAAAATATCACATGACAATCAACAATCATTTTAGAGGTATTTGACCATGTTGAGTTGATATCAGCTGGTCTTGAGTCTCTAACTATTACCGTTCTCGATTTGACCTTGACCTTGAGATCAGAGGTTAAAGGTCAAATTCATTTTAGAGGTCTTTGACGATGCTAAGTCGATTGGCGTTTACACTGAGTCTCTAGCTCTTACCGTTCTCGAGTTGAAAGTTGTTCACGGACGGACGGACGGACGGACATTACTGTTGTATAAGAGATTTTCGATTCGAAAACTCTAGAAAATCAATTTACTTTGAGTTTTCGAGATATTACCATGTCTGTTTCGAGTTTCAGCCACTAGGTCCAAAGACCTTATAATACAACGGACATAGGATCTAGAACAAATCGCAAGAAAATAATGTCCCGAGTCGACCTATACATTATACATAGGCATACATAGATATAAACAAATTTCATATTAAAATTTAAACCTTGATTCAACGGAATAGTGTTCACTTTTGTTTGCACTAATTTATCGCATTACGTAGCTTCTATCTGTCCGCCTGACTAATTCACCTTATGCAGCTTATACTTGAACTACGTGAACATAGAAACAATGGAGTAGGTTTATTTTGTTAAAGTCTTTTAAGGATTCCATGATATGTACCTACGTAGGCGTAATAATTAATGTAAGACTACAATAAATTCCATAATCTTATAAATTGTAATTACTTGTTTATGTTAGACGAAATAAGCTGAAAAACTAATTAACGACTGACAAAGATTTTTTTTTTCGAGTCAGTTTCATAATAAGTAACTGTAGTGTATGAATAACAAAAAGGGAATTAATGAATTTAACTAATTATAATATTATAAATGCCAAACTTCTTGCGGGTGTCAAAGTTCTTCCGCTTTCATTACTATTTTCATAACGCTATGTCGCTACGTCTACTACAAGATAGCCGTGTTTCAAGTGACTGAATTAGTTGCTAAAACTGCGCATCATTAATTTATTTTTATCTTATGGTTAATTTTTGGGATACGAAATTATTGGCTACTAGCTGATTACCGTGACTCCGCCCGCGAGATATAGTTATCTCGGCCCCGATTCCCGTGGGAATACATTACCGAGAATCCAAATAAAAAGAAAATAACAGTACATACACGAAATAAAATGACATGTGTAATTATATTTATGACAAAACAATGATACCCTGTGAAAATTAAAAACATTTTTGGGCTTATTTCCTCCATTCAATCAAGGGATTCTTGTACAAGTTTCATAAAGATCGGACCTCTTTTTGTTATGTCCATAAAATGAGCCGAACAAACAAGATTGTTATTTTTTGGATCAAAATATTCTTCTCGCCGTGCTAGGGCAATAATATTTTTCCATTGTGCACAGTGTACTGGATCCCGAGGAAAACTGAAATAGATGTTGGTTCATATAACGAAAAAAAAATCATAAAGAGCCAAGGCGTCTCCACTATAATCTTTGTTCCAAATAGTTTTATCGCTATCGGTAATCCGAATAAATCTGAATGGTCATTTTGTTAGTACATTATTCAGTGAAAATGAAATGGTATCTTTCTTTTTACTGAGCTTGGGATGAGTTCGAAAGAGACAGATAGGTACTTCGGTATTGGACTGGATTGCAATATTTACTTTTGTCTTTTAATTTATTATCGACGAAATACTGTATTTTAAGTGAAATAATAAATTGCAAATAATAAAACAAAAGCTTATTTACTGAAAATATGATACACCGTCTTCAATTTGCTTTTTTTTCGTAGTTTTTACACGTTTTTACAATACAGTACGGCATTGTGCAACGTGTTGTCGTTCAGTTGTCAAAATCAAGACTGGCGCGCGATTGTTTCTCTTTTAGCGTTTTGTTTCTCTTTTAGTTCGGACACTTTTGAGCGATGATCCGAAATCCATTGTATTTAAAATCATTGACTAGGTCCTTCAGTTTCTGCGTAATCATGGCGCTTGCTATACACCGTGAAAGGTACCACAGTTTAAAAAAAAATTTTTGAACTCAGTTTCGATAACAGAACCGACTGACAGAACAAACACATTTTTTTTATAAAATTTTAAAATTGATGTTGTTTTTTTTTTAATTCCGCGACCCGAGGCCGCTGCAGCCTATGTCTATTGCCGAGCGCCATTGGATAGCACTAGGAAGATTTTTTAAGGCAGTGACCTACCACGAGTACACATTTGATGTCTAGAGACTACACAGCCTACAGACCAAGAATTACGCCCATTCGATTAACACACATCCGAAAAAGGGCAAGAAACTCGGCGGGGCCCTACATTTTTTAATTAATACTTTAGAGTGGCCATAAAAAAAGCCTATCTCCTTGCCAAGGAGTGAGTCTAAGGAGTCCTTAATAGTATTCTACATACACAATTTGATTGAATTGACAACACGATTCTAAACAATAGCTCGACTCTGGATCTGGATGTTTTCGCCAGTTGCACCATTTGCAGAAAAAGATTGGGTATCTTAACATCCTTGTAATTTGAGTATCGTATAGGACATAGGTAGGTATAATAATATACCACGTTCTGTATGTATTTTCGTGTGTAGGTATGTATCAGATATCTAGTTCTAACAGCTCAAACTCGTTTGTTTTATTTATTTACCGAACGAACGTGTCCCGATTTTTATCGGGTAGATATTGTCAAGATACAAATATTACTCAGTTATAAGTTGTACCTATCTATACTAATCTATACTTACTGATATTATAAGTCGAAGAGTTTGTTTGTATGTCTATTGATTATTGATTTTTATACTTTGTTTCGTCAAAAAATGTTAACTTTACTATTAGACTTTATGGGATTTGTACCATGTATTGTTTCGATTATCAGCCAGTACCTAGGTATAGGCAAGTAGAAAGAATCCCGAGCGTAGCGAGAGTTTCTTAAGTAGAATCCTGAGCGTAGGGAGAGATTCAAAGTACATCGCCTGAGAAAAAATAATTTACTCTTGAGGACTTTTCATCACCTTCTATGAAAAAAAAAGAGATGTATACTAGCGAAAAAAAAAATGTAGGCACTTATGTAGGAACAAAACGCCACTTTTTGAATAGAAGTGATGAAATGGTTTTTTTTTAATTTGAAGTTTGCCAGGACAGCTTTTTTTTTATTTATTTTTTATTTTTTATATTTAGGTCGACAAATTGACGCCACCCGCCTGATGGTAAGCTGTGGCGACGTCTGGTGATTGTGGGCAACTCTCACAGTACACAGGAATACTATAGAGAGTGACCCTCAACTTGACGACCCAGTAATGTGCCTCTTCACGCTTCGCTTAAAGAACCCAGGGTTATATGTTGGAGGAAACACGTGCGCGGTCAGGGCGTTCCAAGCCACCATCGTTCGGCAGAGAAACGAACGTTTAAAACGCTCAGTTCTCGCGAAGACAGTTTCCACGGTACGAGAGTGACATCTCTGCCCGGCACGCGTTGTTCGGGATTGGAAGGGAGAGGGTGGGATCAGATTGAAGAGCTCTTCAGAACACTCACCGTGGTAAATACGGTAGAACGCGGCCAAGGAAGCAATTGTTCGGCGCTGGGCTAGCGGCTCAAGGCTTCCCGTTACCTCCGGACAATCTATAATGCGAACAGCGCGTCGCTGCATAGCGTCGAGTGCGTCCAGCAAATACTACGCGGAGCCGTCCCGGAGGTGAGAGCAGTATTCGACGCAGGGTCTAATCTGCGTTTTGTACAGCAGACACCTCTGGTGCGGTGTAAAGAATCGCTTTACCTTGTTCAGTATTCCTAGTTTCCGCGAAGCTAGCCCAATACATCTCTCAATGTATTTATTGTTATTGAGCTCTCGACGTACGTCTATGCCAAGGATGTCTAGATTATCCTTCATTGGTAATGTTGCATTCTGAAGAGTGGGTAGGGGAAGGAAAGGGGATTTTTTCGCTGTAAATGCACACGCCTGTGTTTTGCGGGCATTGAACTCGACCAAGTTCTCAGAACCCCATTGGGAGATACTGTCGAGGTTACGGTCGAGATCAGCCACGAGTCGTCGTCTCTCCTCCTCAATCTCAGATCGCCCCGCCGTCGGACGAACCGAGTAACTCCCGTGCAGTGTGCTGTCATCTGCATAGCAATGAATGTTCCCGAGGGATAGCATATCATTGATATGCAGAAGAAAGAGAGTTGGTGATAGTACGGACCCCTGCGGTACCCCGGCATTTACTTGCAAGAAGCGAGAAGCCTGGCCATCGCAGAGGACCCGCACTCGGCGCTCGTTTAAAAAGCTGGCAATCCAGCTGCACAGTTGAGGAGGTAGACCATATGCCGGAAGCTTGGCAAGGAGCGAAGCATGCCAGACCCTATCGAAAGCTTTGGCGATGTCCAGGCTAATAGCCAAGGACTCGCCGTACTTTTCCATAGCCTCACCCCATAGATGCGTGACGAATGCCAGGAGGTCACCCGTTGATCGTTTTGGCCTGAAGCCATATTGCCGATCATTGATTAGCGAGTGATCCTCCAGGTATCGCATGAGCTGCTTATTGATAAGGAGCTCAAGCACCTTGCAAATGACTGAGGTGACAGCTATGGGTCGATAGTTGCCTGGATCGGAGCGATCCCCTTTCTTGGGGATCGGTTGTACGTTCGCCTCTTTCCAGACCTCCGGCACGAGCCCTGTAGAGTATGACAGGCGGTACAGACGCGTTAGTACTGGAGACAACTCAGCAGCACATTTTCGTAACACCACCGCCGGAATGCCGTCAGGGCCACTGGCTTTCCGCGTGTCGAGCGACCGCAGCACTGCCCGTACATCACATTGCCTGATAACAATATCAGGCATAGTGTCGCCACAGTTGGCGATGGCGGGGGGCTGCAGGCCACGGTCATCGACGCGGGAATTAGCCGCAAAGAGGTCTGGTCTTCTCTTGGTTTTGTGAGCCAGTGATCCATCAGGAAAACGCAGTGGTGGCAGCGAGGGTTGGCAAAAATTTGACTTTGGCCAGTTGCCAGTATCCACGGCTGCCCGTGGGGTGGGATGTGAGCTCCTGACCAAGCCGCGCGACGCGCTGGGCATCCGCTCTCTTGAAGGCCCTCTTGCTGAACCTAGTGGCCCTATTGTACGCTGCTTTGAGGCGGTTCACATTCGGGTCACGTGCCGCCCGAGCCCTGACCCAGGCGCGATACGCCGACTGTTTTTTCTGGACAGCCTCGGCACATTCACGCCCGAACCAGGGGCGAGCTTTGCGGATGCTGGCGACATCAGTGAAAGGGATATAATATTCTATCCCTAGACTGATCTCGCCAGCAACGGCAGCAGCGCTATCCGAAGGGTGCCATAGTCGTCGAGTCATTTGCTCAGCACGAGCAGGCGGTGGCACTTGGAAGCTGGCGTGCACCACACAGTGGTCGGAAGTGCCCAGTGGGGCGCGTACCGACACACTGTACTCGGCTGGGCGACTCGTCAGCAGTAGATCCAGCAAGGCGGGCGTGTGGTCTGACCTGTCAGGTATCCGGGTGATCCCCTGTACTATCTGGGTCAGCCCGTGGGAGAGAGCGAATGCATGGGCTGATCGTCCCGCATGATCGGTCCTAAGGGACCCCAGCCACTCAACGTGATGACCGTTAAAGTCCCCCAGGAAAACCAGGTCAGCGTTCGGGAACCGCACCTGCGCATCGTCAGCCATTTCGCTGAGGTATTCGAAAAGCCTTGTTGTCCCAGTGTCCCCTGTGTGGGAGCGGTAGACGCACACGTAGATCTGGCTCATAGAGCCATGATCCACGTGCAGCCAAAGGACGGAGTAGGAGGGGTTCTCTAGACAGCGCAACCGGCGGCAGCAGACATCCGCCCTAACGAACACGCACACTCCGGCTTTGTCGCGGAATTGTTCCTCAATGACATAACCCGGGTAACTGAGGTAAGACGTGTCGTCAGGGCGGCGTATCTGTGTCTCCGTAAGGAACATCACAGAAGGCCGTGCCGTCTCTAGGTGATGGTGGACGGTATCGAGGTTCGCATGGAGTCCGCGGATATTCGCGAACTCCACCTCAAAAGGAATCGACTTTGTGGGGTTTCTAGAGGCCGCTGTGTACCGTTTATAACTTTGTTGCACTGTCATGATGAGATATAGGGAAGCGTGAAGACAGGGCGTCATTTGGTGCGGCAGTAAGTGACAAAGTGCAGAGACTAGCTTCGTCTAGAACCGTGTGGCTAGGTCGGAGCCGACCCGTCCGACGGAAGGGCTCCCAAACCCCCCCGGCCGCCGCTACCCCACACCGGTTACCACCCGGAGCGGCGACCCCACATCAGGATTATGCGCAACATGTGGGGCAGCCTCCTGGGGTGGTTGGTCCCAGGCGGGCCCCATGACTATGTTGCGGGCGGCCGCGGCAACGCCGTTGCTAAGGGTCTCCCTGGCCGGCGAATCGACCCACACCACCCACACTAGACTCCGCTTCGCCCTCACTGGACCCCTGCCTGCCGCACCATACATCGCCCTGGGCCCGGCAGTGCAGCTGCTGAACCCCTAACGCAACCCAGCCTGGGCTGGGTTACTTGGGGGGCTTTAGCACAGCTGCACGGTGGTACCCCCCCCGGACCAACACTGTTGTACCACCTGGTATCCACGATATACGAACCTCGTCCGTTAATCAGCAGGTGCGCCACTAGCAGGTGAGGTCGCTGGGGCCCGATAGATGTAAGAAGGGCCCCTTTGCACCCAAGTTGTACAGCTAGTTAGTACATATACTAGACAAATATAGAATTAAATGATTTAAATATAGTTTAATCCGAATGATGTCGCGTGCGTCCGCCGGTTGTGTACTAAAACGGGCTTCCTCTGTTTACGATTGCAACATGTTTGTTCTGATAACTAATAGGTAATCATCTATCAGACGATAAGGTTTATGTATTAGCTCGTGAATTATCTGATTAAATAAACACTCGGAGTTAAACGCGAATTAAATTGAATTTTGTAAATGCAGCTAAAGATGTCTCGGCTTCGATGGATCGATACCTATACCGAAAGGGTTTCTACTAGTGAGGCCTGTTTTACACCGTCGCCGGACTATGGACCGCTGGATTCACGGTGGTGTATGTTTTATAATGAATGCATCTACACGCACCGGACACAGGTCCGGCGAACAAATTACGCTGAATATTGACAGTCAAACCGTGACCACATACGTGACGGCATACACAATAAAAAATCAACAGCCATTCCATACATTCTAAAGTCCGAGGAAAAATATAAAATCCACAAAAAAATACTTAAATATTAATTTAATATTTATTTATTTTCAAGACATTAAATTAATAATAACATAAAAATAAAGAATTATACCATAAACACAGACTTTACTTTAACAATTGTGTTTTATTTTCATTGTTAACACAGTTACTGACGCGGACGTAGGTACCTACTTTATACCCAACCTTCCATTATGTTGTGAAAATTAATTTTTAAGTGATTGCCGAATAAAAGAACTTAACAATTACGTAGAGATTTTATATATTCTGTGGCAGTAGGTCAACCCAATGGGGTCAATGTCTTATATCAAAAGTGTATGGTAAATGCCGCGTGGTGGACGCACTTTCTCTATCGTAAGGTCAGCACCGGTGCTTTTCACTTAACTTGAATGTTCACATTCCTTGACAGTGCGTCAATCTTCTTCACTACATTATTTTATTTTATGTTTTTAATCCCGCGGTCCAGGGCCGGCGCCGCTCTAACGTCCGTTGCAGCAGGTATTTCCAGTGGCGCCCGGCGGTTCTTCACTACATAAACAAAGTCCTCCACAGCGTCTGTCTGTCTGTCAGATCGCGATAACTACAACTACAGCACCGATTTTAATGCTGTTTTCACCAATGTATAGAGTGGTTTTCGAGGAAGGTTTTAGTATATAATTTGTCGTATAAAATGAATTGTTGTTCGTTTGTCTCGCTAAAACTCGAGAATGAATGGACCGATTTGACTAGATTTGTAATTGAAATATTTGTTAGGTATAAAAGATTATTTTTTTAATTTGAGGCGTTACGAAGTTCGTCAGCTAGTTTATATTAAGAAAAGTCTATCACAAATAAGTACGATGTACTAGTATTCCCTTAACCCTCCAGCTAAGCTAAAACGGCTTGTGTTAGGTAGAATTGGGTTCACGTTAATATTGTTGAACTCACGTCGCCACCGCGTGAGGATTGATCTCATGTCGTCGAAATGCAACGCCTTAGCCTGAACCCGGTTGCGAACGCTTCAATTTAACAACCATCTACATTTTTAACAAAATTAGTAGAGTGTAAAATGAAAAGCATGTTATGTGCTTACTTTTTTACTATGTGAACATCTCCAAGGTCCAAGTTATTCTCCCTACATGCGGTGCACCTGCTGAGATACGGACGAGGCACCGCTGGCAAGTGCTTGGGACTTACTATTGAACTAACAGTGATTGGCAAATGTGGGTCAAACGCACGCCTCTGTATAGTACATCGGGATAGAGACGTGATTTGTTTTGTGTGTTTTAAGTACTTATTACTCATATAAGAGTATAAGAATTGCGTGCGCTGTTTTTGTGTTTAGAGGATGAGGGGGCGTATAGGGGGGATATAGGTATGTAAAAATATCACTGACGTACTTAATACGAACGACCTTCATCTATATATAGAAATGGGGAATGTCCCCCCTAGTTCTCGAGAACTGCTTATGCTCCAATGATGGTTGACCCCTCTCTTATTACTTTATTGTATACAAAAAAGGAACCATACATTTAGGAGACATAACTTAAAGATAGTATAAAAGGCGGCCTTATCGCTAAAAGCGATCTCTTACAGACAACCTTTGGATGGATAGTTAGTTCCACAGTGACCATTAAACCTATTTAAAATTTTACACACAAAATCACATTTTTATTCCCAAAAAGATAGATTCTATATTCCATAGTCAGTCACTGTGGGTCCCACATAATACGGAGCGAGCCTTTTCCATTTATCACTTAAGTTATTCATAGCGACTCACCTTTTTATAAATTTCAAAACTGGTGAACTGTGTAGCAGCATAAGGAAATATCCTGACCATTTGGGCGCCATTGCCCTTGTATAAAGCGATAAGGGACTCGTTCTTGACTATGGCCGCTAGACCTCCAACCACACCATGGTGTTTATAGTGTGAGGACTGTGCTTGTAAAAGTATTTTCATGCGGTCTAGTGGGGCTACTGTTGTTTTCGCACACATTCCAGCCACACCTAAGAAAATGGTACAATTTATAGCATTAAGCTTGGTGGTTGAACCAAGAACTTACATTGAACTGCGAGACAGGTCTCAGGTCAAACAAAATGGTTGTGTAAATTCTTTTTTTGCAGTTTAGTTGTTCTTACAGACAATCTGCAAGGTTAGGGCATATGTAGAAAGAAAAAAATAAGGCTTAGTTAATTAATTTTAGGCTTCCCATCTAAAACGTAGGATGAGTGAACTACTTGCATAATGTGGATATTTAATGCCTATCTTCTTACACCCTCGAGGATATAGGTGTGATTATTTGGTGTATAAAAATTAAGTGAAAAGGTGGACCAAGAAGGATATACGTAGATCAATTGAAAGAGCTGGCTATGAAGAATGGAAGGAAAACCTACTACACAACATGCAATATGTAGCTTAAGTTAAAAAGTGGGTGTTTTTATAAAACATTTAATTATTCTTATTTGTGTTATGACATAAATTAGATTTACGATCATTTGGTCAAGAATAAACTATAAGTATTGAATAAATGGATAGTGATGGATAGGAAAGTCAAAGAAAATAAGTATGTCAGGACGGTGCAAGTGGAAATTCATGGTCTCTCCTTATCCCGATGGGAAAGAAGCTGGAGTTTAGGTATGTCAATGGATAAGTTTAATGTTTATTGCTCGAAAATTGAAGAGCTTTAAAATGAAGTTTTATTTACATTTCTACTTATTTGGTAGTGGGAGTTATTTATATAAAAAAGTAACATACCTCCAGCCAACAAATTCTTGAGTATAAACTCAAGATCATTTTTCTGTTCCAATTTTAGGGCCATATTCACTAAATTTGTAGATATTTATGTAGAACACAAAAGAACCAATTGAGTAGCACTTTCAAACTGTCTACTGGATTAAACTATTTACATTAAAAAAAACAGTTCCTAGGTTCATACCATAACACACAACATCAATTTTCAATTTCGAATTATTTGAGTTACCTACAAGCGGATACAGCACACCTTTTGCTACTTTCACCACAGGTACCTACTTAACTTTTTTTATTCATAAAACCGACGAGTCAGTGCGTGAAGCGTCGACCGTATCGCTTCACGCAATGAGCTGAGCAGAGTATCTTGCTTTTTACCGTTAAACATGTACAACCACCGTATTTATCATGTTGTTATACTAATAGTTTACTTAATCAGCTGTTGATAAGTTTTCTGAGATGTTGAATCTTCCTACGTTATCTGAACAATGCGATATCTTCGCCTGTCTGTAACTGAATGATTTAAACAAAGAATATCTTATCATACAAATAACTACTACACACAATTCTATACAAAAATAAATTCTAATTTCACCGAACCTAAACAAATTCGGATTGGATTCTTTCGGATTGGATTTGACACTTGTTGTCATTGATGTCATGTTTCTTAATGCTGTCAAGTGTCATTGTTAAATTCATCTTTTTTTTATGATGTGGCTTTTAGAGCAGAAGATTAGACGACTTCAACGTTTAGTTTCTTGCCATTTTTTAAGAAACGTATCAATCATCTATTAACGGTATGGTCTCTCTCCAGGCGGTTAACTAACTGCTGATATAGTTAGTAGTAGTCTACTACTACTAAATTAAAATTAAATAAATTAAATTAAAGAAAATTATGATATAATTTTCTTGCCAATTCCCACAAGAACACATTACCGGGATAATAGTAGCCTATACTAATAGCACTCAGGGATTATGTAGCTAAGCAAAATTGTTTTTTTAAATCGGTTCAGTGTAGTTTCAATTCAATCAAACTTTTTAACAGCGGCTCCGCGCGCGTGTATCTGTAATCTCATTTCAGATATTTTAGATAATAACTGATTCCGAATTTTTGTGTTAGTGTCTTGCTATCGATATCCCAGTCAGAGTCCCAACATATTGTTGAGAGCGTGACGTCACTGGTCAATTAAGGTGGTGGGCATGTCTATAGTGCCCACCACTGTGGATCCGCGCCTGACTTCCATACTGCTACTTAGTAGCAGTGCTAAATCCAAGGGTATTCTGTACAATCAATGGTGTAGGTGGGGCTTTGTTATTCTAAAGTTTAACTAATATCCGTAACTTTTCCATTATAATATTATTAGGATGTATCTAGGTTAGAAAATATATGGGTCTCTAAAAAAAACGACACAATAAAAAAAGAATTCATAAAGTTTTATTCGACTTATGAATACCTATAGCACTATACTATAATATTGGGTAAGTAACATTTCAGTATCAACTCAGCGTAGGTATATTAATATGAGGTGATAGTGTAACATTCTTATATAGGTAGGTATCTATAGCTATAATAATTCTGAGATTTTTTGCTTATTGCATACATTAAGTCATGTAGCTAATTAATTAATAGGTAGTGGTATTAAGTACAAGCTCAAGAAACATGGCATTTATTCATTAAAACCCTTTCTACTAAATACGAGTATAAATGGAGTTATAAAAAAAAAAAACTTTTTTGGACATTCTGACACAAGGTCATCTTAGGCCCAAATTAAGCTAATATAAGCCTGTGTTATGGTGTCTAGACGACTGATAAACATACTTATATATTTATAAATACATACATATTACACATAGAAAACACCCAAACTCCGAAACAAACATTTGTGGATAGCAAATAATTTGATTCGACCAGGAATCGAACCTGGGACCTCAGGGCTGGTAGTCGCATACTCTTACCACTGCGCCACCTCGTCAATTAAACTCAAAAAAAAAACTATTTCAGTAGTTTTCACGAAAGTAGCAATCCATTCATACAAACTTTCGCTTTATAATGTGCTTAAATTACTGTATAATGGTGCTTATTATTATTAGGTAAATACTCATTGACCGAGCGAGCGAAGCGTCTGTTTTAACTCGAGGACTGGCCGATTTGGCGTTGCTGGTATGTGTGTCAGTTCCGGTCTACAGACCGCATTTTTCAGCCGATTATCATGAAATTTGGCACAAGTGTTCTTTGTTGCAAGGCGCAACTTTTGTCGAAGGGATTTTTCGATTGGGGGGGAAATGGGGGAGAAGTGGGGGGAAAATGCGAAAATAACGCGAGGTCTACTGTTCACAGAACCACTAGTAATAGTAGATTAGTGAGATTATAATGGAAATGTTTAGTACTTAAATATTATAAACTAGAATGTCATCTTCACGGGATCTCTTCCTTGGTAACTTTAAGAGGATTATTGTCTTCGTATTCGGTCTTTTCATCGATTCTGTTCCAGGGCTGCTCCTCGCCTGATCCGAATATTGTGTACACAATTATCTCGATTACGTACAACCCTATTGTCACGTAAAATATTATCCTCCAAGCGTGAATTGTTTGCTGTAACAATATAATTGTCTCTACATTATTTGACACTAGCGGACAACCGCCTGATGAATTATATATACAAAAACCTTCCTCGAGAACCGTATCAAAGTCCGTTGCGTAGGTTTAAAGATCTAAGCGTATTTCATCATCCACCGAGCCTTTTCCTCTCACTCAGTTGGGGTCGGCTTTCCAGTCTAACTACGATTCGGCTGAACTTCGATATTTTCCGTGAAGCGACTGCCATCTGACCTTCACAACCCAAGGACGATATCGAAGTTCTTTAGATAGACCGGTCGGATTTTTAATTTTTCAGTTTGTTTAAATGTAGTACTTATCTACAAAGCACAAGTTTAAGTACCTAAACAAGCAGATTTTGATTATAAAAGGTACCTACCTATAAGGTATAATCTGTTCTTATTTTGTGATAAATAACTAAAAATTCAAACGAATGTTATTATTTATGCTTTCGATTCTCGGCACTTGGTGGAACTTATACCTAGTAATACGTTTTTGAAAAAACTTACTTATACCACAGATTAATAAATAGTTACTACATACTGATACTCACCACAAATAGATATTATTTGTGGAATAGTGTACGAGTGAGTTTTTTTTTTAAATATTCAAACAAATGCTTTTCTAGGAAGGCGTACCTACTTATTTAGGATACCTACGTTTGGTGGGAACTTACATTATCTCGTGTAAGAGCTCCAACGAATATCGGCACGACAATTCCGGGGATCGTAGCCGCTGTGTTTGTCACAGCCACCAACGTACCTGAGAATATGACTAACAATTTTAGGTAAATTTAGTTAGTACTAGCTGTTGCCTGCAGCTCCGCCTGCGTGTTATAGTTTTATTGATCACCAGTTACTGATTTATTATGTATAGCTTTTGCCCGCAGCTCCGCCTGCGTGGTACTTTAGATCGACATAACTTTTTATTTATGAACCGATTGAAATAAAAAAAAACCTTAAATGTTAAGTTGAATAAACCACAACGCATTACTAAAAACCGCATTCAAATCGGTTAAGCCGTTTCTGAGATTAGCATGTTCAAACATTCAAACAAACAGACAAACAGACAAAAATTCTAAAAACCATTGTTTTGGGTACTATGGCGTTCATAAAGCCCCCCTACAACTGTTTCTCTATTATATCTTTGATGTACAGACATCGACCACTTACAATTTTATTAAATGTATTGATATTGATGTATTGATTACTCGGACTGCAGACTGTAGAGGTTCGGTGGTGTAACATCTGTCCTGACTGTCGGAATATTGGTTTGAATTACAGAACTACAGAGTTATGGGTTTTCTGTAGTGCACCCGGTAACAATGCTTAGAAGGGACTTTAACACATCACGCCTATATCCCCGAAGGGGTAGGCAGAGGTTACACCCACAATTTGCCAGTATTTTTAGTACCACGTAATAGGGGGCAAGCCTATTGCCGTCACCGGGACATTTATAATGGGTTATGACCAAAATGGCGGAATGAATGTAATAAAAAGTAGCAGCTATATTGTAATTTTGAAAAAAATTGAAACCCTTTGCCTTGTGATGAAATGTTGTCAAAATCTTACGTGCCAGTCGCTATGGCATAGCCAATTAATGTCCTGGGTGTCTCGGACTAATTTCCAAGTTCAATATTTACGTACGTTTTACCTTGTGAGTATTTGGCTTTAAGGGGTTCCACTAACTTTGAAGTCCCATAATAAGATATGGGATGTAAACTTACCAGCGAAATGAGGCGCGATATCAATATGGTTGGAGAGAAACCCACAGAACATTCCACCAACGAATGTGACACCGACTGTCATGGTGGCCACCGCCGCGCCGCGACTCGAGCCGACGAAACAGAGCGCGAGGAGACATAGCGCGGGCACTACTGACGCTGGGGATATGCAATCTTAGATCAAAATACTATAGATATTGGATTCAGTACAAATACAACGCGGAATCTTGGCACTCGAATACTATATAGGTAAGCATTAATGTACAGCGCCGTTGTCGCATCCCTCTCGAGAATCAGCAAGCGGAATAGGCACTTACTCGTAGTACGGCGCGCGGTTAAAGCGCCCAGGTGTGCAATGACCGAGGTGAAGTGGTGCCGTTTTTAAAGCACAGAGTGTCTAGTACCAGTTTCTTACGTTAATTTGCTCGAAATACGTTTTCGTATTCCCCATACATTACACACCAGCGCCCCTAGCGGTAACGTCAGGGAACTGTGTGAAATGTATGGGGAATACGAAAACGTATTTCGAGCAAATTAAGAGTCCTCCTATTAAATTTTACCGTTTTCGCTGATTTTACAGACGTGTTTTTACACTGAAAATACTGTATTTTTATAAGTTTTAATGCACAACATGAAATATCATTTCAATAATGATCTAATAAGTGAGCTACTTTCTTATTTTTGTCATTAAATTTTGATTAATCGACCTAAAACAATCGGTAGTTTTTCGTATCTCTTGCTGGAAGAGGTCTAGAATATCACAAATTCACTAATCGTTTTGACGTCTAAAAAGTATTACAAAATTACAGTGTATTCTTGTAAAAGTCATCTATCAAATGTATGGATTACCTTTTATCACTTTCATCAAAAAAAATTGAGTAAACAAATATTTAAGTTAGTCAAATTTTAGAGAAAATGGGCAATGAATTGGTTCTTATTTCGGCTACATAAAACTCTCGTTCATAAAATTAAAACAACATAAATAAACCTTGGTTCAAAATCAATCCATTTCCAAAAAAAAAGAAAGCTAAATAATAAAAAATAGGCTGTAAATAATCTTTTAAAAACACCTAAATTTCGCTTTATAATACTCGACGCATGCCTCAAGTAAGCAGTCCGCGCCAAGCGCTTACAGGGAGAGGACGTGTCGCTCTGCGCGCCAAAATTCGACGCCGTCTACAGACGAATATAGCGTGGCGTGAGATTTTGATACTTTGGTAATATTAGTTATTATTTTGTGATGATTAGGCTTCTTTTTAAATACAACAAGTGATTATGTAGAATGTATTTATCATTGTTTTTGTTAAAAATAGCTGTTATATTTTATAAAGCTGGATTACTCACTCACTCACTGACACAATTTTATTGTTCTCCTTGATGGTGGAGGGGAAGGTACCTATGTTTTTTTTGCAGAAATGTAAAGGGGGTTCGGGGACCTAGGGAAAATTCCGAGTTTTTGAGATTTGCCCTCCAGTCCCCCAAGGGGGGCTCCCGAGTAGAGTCAAACTGAGTAATAATTTTATAGAAGTAGTTTTATTTTTATTTTTTTGTATTGGGTTCGCCAATTTGACGCCACCCGCCTGGTAGTAAGTCGTGACGACGTCAAGCGATTGTGGGTCACTCACAGCACACTATACTATAGAGAGTGGCCCTCAACTTGACGACCTACTGAACCCAGGATTATATGTGGGAGGAAACACGTGCACAGGCAGGGCGTTCCAGGCCAGTATCGTTCGGCACAGAAACGAACGTTTAAAACGTTCGGTTCTCGCGAACATGTACCTACTGTGTGGGAGTGGCATCTCTGCCCGGCACGCGTTGTTCGGGATCGGAAGGAAGATGGGATCAGATCGAAGAGCTCTTCAGAATGCTCGCCGTGGTAAATACGGTAGAATGCGGCCAAGGAAGCTATTGTTCGGCGCTGAGCTAGCGGCTCAAAGCTTCCCGTTACCTCCGGACAATCTATAATACGGATAGCTCGACGCTGCATAGCGTCGAGAGCGTCCAGCAAATACTTCGCGGAGCCGTCCCAGAAGTGAGAGCAGTATTCGACGCAAGGTCCAATCTGCGTCTTGTACAGCAGACACCTCTGATGCAGTGTAAAGAATCGCTTTACCTTATTCAGTATTCCTAGTTTCCACGAAGCTAGCCCTATACATCTTTCGATGTAGTTTTTATTATTGAGCTCTTGACGAACGTCTATGTCAAGGATCTCAAGGTTGCCCTTCATTGGTAATAATGCATGAAAGGGGATTTCTTCGCTGTAAATGCACACGCCTGCAATGTGCTGTCATCTGCATAACAATGAATGTTCCCGAGGGATGGCATATCATTGATTTGCAGAAGGAAAAGAGTTGGTGACAGCACGGACCCCTACGGCACCCCGGTATTGTTCCTCGATACATATATACATAACCGGGGCAACACAGGTAAGGCGTGTTGTCAGGGCGGCGTATTTGTGTCTCCGTGAGGAACGTCACAGCGGGCCGAGCCGTCTCAAGGTATGGTGGACGGCATCGAGGTTCGCATGGAGTCCACGGATTTTGGTGAACTCCACCTCGAAAAGTGAAGCTGTGGGGTTTCCTGGGGCCGCTGTGGAACGTTTACTTATTTCTGTTGCACTGCCATTATAAATTTGAAGAAGAAGCGTGAAGACAGGGCGACATTTGGTGCAGCAGTAATAAGTGACAAAGCGCAGGGGCTAGCTTCGTCTGGAACCGTGTGGTTAGGTTGGAGCCGACCCGCCGGACGGAAGGGCTACCAAACCCCCCTGGTGCAAGGCCGCCGCTATCCCACACCGGTTACCACCCGGAGCGGCGATCCCACATCAGGATTATGCGCGAGAACATGTGGGGCAGCCTCCTGGTGTGGTTGGTCCCAGGCGGGCCCCATGACTGTTGCGGGCGGCCGCGGCAACGCCATTGCTAAGGGTCTCCCTGGCCGGCGAATCGACCTACACCACCCACACTAAACTCCGCTTTGCCCCCACTGGTCCCATGCCTGCTGCACCATACATGGCCCCGGGCGCAGCGGTGCAGCTGTTGAACCCCTTACGCAACCAGCCTGGGCTGGGTTACTTGTGGGGCTTTAGCACAGTTGCACGGTGGCACCCCCTGGACCAACACCCGGTACCCACGTAGGGACCGAAGCCACTTCATAGGTACCGTAAATTAACGAGCCTCGTCCGTTGATCAGCAGGTGCGCCACTAGCAGATGAGTTCGCTGGGGCCCTAAATATGTTGGTAGAGCCCCTTTGTATAGAGGAGGTCAAATGATTTTGATTAGGAAAAAAATTTGCCATCGCCCCCCCTTTGAGAGTGCAACGACAGAGGAAAGGTAGAGGAGTTTTGATTACGGGATCATACGAGTATAGAGGGTCTTTTCTTGAATTTAAGGAGAGAGAAAAAACACCCCCCCTCCTAGCCCTCTTGTCACCTCCCCCCCACAAGACACTATTATTATAAAATGAAAAAAAAAAGATCAAAACCATGTAATCGCCGTACCTACTGGCTGACCACCATCGGTAACTCCGGACTCACGCACAAAATGTGTCAAATACCTAATTCCGCCCGTTTCGATTCCGCATACGGACTCTTAACGTAAGGAACTGGTACTAGACACACTGATCGTTAATCTAGGTATTTGCAATGCATGCTGCTGTTGCAAAAAAACTGAGCGAAGTGTTAAATTTTTGAAATTATTCCTCGATGATATGTCCGATTTTAATTTTTTTTTGTTCTAAACCACCGTCACGCCACACGTTATCACTGGTAAGTTTGAAGGAGATCGGTTAAGGCGTTTAAACAGGAGGAGTATGCGGACAAACGAAATACATGAGTCGCCTAAGATTGAGCTTCACTCAATAACTATAGGTCTTTTTTAGGGTTCCGTACCCAAAGGGTGAAACGGGAACCCTATTAATGAGTCTTTCACTTCGCTGTCCGTCCCTCTGTCCATCTGTCTGTCTTGGGCACTCTTGGGCTGTATGATGTATTTCTGTTGCCTCTATAACAACAAATACTAAAAATCAAACTTGATTTTTTTACCGTTTTGGTACGGAAACTTTTGTGCGCGACTCCGACTCGGACACAAAGTTCGACTCGGACTCGGTTTTATACCGCGTCCTAAGGTCGCGGCCGACCTTACGTCCATTGCCCGGCGCCTCAGGTACGCACTCGGAAGTATTCCCTGTGGCTAACTGTAGGTCTGTCTGTACTAACTAGCCAAGCCCATGTCTTTACAATAGAATAGAACAGAATCTTTGTTGTAGGTACATCAATGCAAAAATACGATTATTTTCACTTACAACTTGTATTAAATTTATTTGGATTGACTTTTTTTTTTCATCAGATTTTTGCTGCGGCCAAAAATAGGTAGGTAATCTCTTTTATAAAAGTTTTTACCACATAAAGTAGCAATCTTCCGAGCAGAGGTCGTAGTGATAGTGCCTTTCTCTCTCAGCCAGTCCAGAGTCCTGCTAATACCAATACTGAAAATCCACAGCGTTAAGAATGGGAGGGCTGTCGCAAATGTATTCTGAAATACAAAAGAGATTTAATGCAATTTCGATATTTTTTATAACCATCAAGATCTTTGGGGCCCTAGTTGTCTTCCAGGTGAAGATGAGCTTCGGTCAAAAGGTTGATAGACGGACGACGCTCTGGCAGTATAATAAATATTTTTTAAATAAATAAATATTTTTGGACACAACGTTACCTAGCCTAAATTAAGTTAATATAAGCTTGTGCTATGGGATCTAGACGACTGATAAACATACTTATATATTTCTAAATACATAAATACATTACATTTTATATAGAGAAACATTTTGTGGGTCATACAAATATTTGATTTGGCCCGTAATCGAACCCGGCACATACTACTGCGCCGAGGCAGTCAAAGTTAAACATGTCATACAAAAATACAAGATGCCTGGAAACTGCAATCTCATCCTTTATTACGTGGAACCAACTCGAAACTCTTCAACTTTAATTAGTGGGAATAGATGTAGAGATAGAGAAAAGATTGGTTTAACAAACCTCAGTCATTTTGAATTGAAGCACCTGCTTCATGTAGAACGGCAGCTCGATCAGGAGCATGTACCAGCCCCAGTTGGAGCACATGTGAGCTACGAGTATGGCGAGGAATGCCGGAGATGTTAGCACGGCGCGCCACGGTACTGGGCGTTTCTGGAAACGTCGCCAGATGTCACTAAACTGGTCGATCCTATTACCCACCCTTGTCGTTAGTGCCCGCAGGCGGAATGCGGGATATTTCTGAGACGCAGTCATAGCGCACGCATGCGGGTAACCGTTTACGTTGGTCGTTAGCGACCGCATGCGAAGTGCGGGAGATTTCTGAGACGCATGCCATAGCACACGCACGCGGGTAACCGTTTACGTTGGTCGTTAACGACCGCATGCAAAGTGCGGGAGATTTCTAAGACGCATGCCATAGCACACGCACGCGGGTAACCGTTTACGTTGGTCGTTAGCGACCGCATGCGAAGTGCGGGAGATTTCTGAGACGCATGCCATAGCACACGCACGCGGGTAACCGTTTACGTTGGTCGTTAGCGACCGCATGCGAAGTGCGGGAGATTTCTGAGACGCATGCCATAGCACACGCACGCGGGTAACCGTTTACGTTGGTCGTTAGCGACCGCATGCGAAGTGCGGGAGATTTCTGAGACGCATGCCATAGCACACGCACGCGGGTAACCGTTTACGTTGGTCGTTAGCGACCGGATGCGGGGTGCGGGTTAATTGTCGACCAAAATAAATTTTATTAGTCATTACAACGCATACGCGCGATTCCCCACATGAAGTCTATTGACCAAGATAATTACATTATTCGTTACCCCGCATGCTATTAGTAATAGCAGTATTATTAACTCTGATATGCCTTGAGGCGAAACATGTCAGAGAATAAGAGTAAAACTAGTGGAAAATTATATAATTATGTGTTTTTGTTCAATGACTAGGTTTAATTGTTTATCTACAAAGTAGGTAGGTAAGTAATAGGTACCTTATGCTCTGAGTTACCGTCTGTTTTTCCTCCTAGAGAGGTAACGATCATGTTTCTCTCCTTGACGCTGATAAATGGTTGCTGTTGAGGTGAATCTTGTATCAACACTATCCACAATACACACCAAATGGTTGACAAACCACCCATCACATAGAATACACTCGCCCAACCTGCAGTGGAAAATAATAACCTAATTAATGAAAATGATAACTACCTAATGACTCAAATACGAAATATGTAGTAGGTATCTACACCAAGCGATGATATATCAAAATAAGTCTGTTTCATTTCTTTCTCACATGTTCTATTTAAATATAATGATTATTAGTGAAATCTGCTTGCGAAATCAAATCGGCGAAGTCTTTTTTTGGACGTTGTCAACATGTGGATATTCTGGTGGTCTACCCAGGTGAACTACGCTACGCAGAGGACCACGGACGGTGTAAAACACCTCTGTGTTTAACAGTTTCTGGGATATTATTTTTAAAACATCTTACCGACATTAGCAGTGAGCATTCCAGCCATTAACATCGATATGACGGTTCCTAGAGAAGTTCCCGCGTAAACCAACGACGCCATGACACTTCGTTCCGCTGGTGGCGCCCATTTGGATAGCATTACGTGCATCGCTGGGAAAGTCACTCCCTAAAAGTAATTTGTGACAAGTTTGGTTGGGAAGGAACTAAAAGGTGTGAAAACACTATTATTCCGTTGAAAATCTAAGTACTTACCCCTCCAATACCTTCTAGTATACGCATACACACAAGAGCGACGTAATGCGCTTCAGCCATCACGGGGCTTAGCAGAGTGCAAACGACATTGAGTGTCACGCTGAAAAACATGACCCATTTCGCCGAGAACAGCTCGGCGACACGGCCACCTGTGTGACAAGAGTTTATATCTTCAACCGACTTAAAATACAGTCAGTTATCAGGTAAAATGGAAACAACATGCCGTTCTCAACCGATTTCCGTATTATTCGCATCCCTATTTAGTAGATTCATTTCACCGAGCCTTTTCCCAATTCAGTTGGGGTCGGCTTTCCAGTCTAACTGCGATTCGGCGGAACTTCGATATTTTCCGTGAAGCGACCTCCACAACCCATGGGCGATATCGAATTTCTGTAGTTAGACCGGTCGGATTTTTGATTTAGGGCTCCAACCACCCCTAACGACTGCCATAGATGTTAGTATGACACCGGGGCCGACGGTTTAACGTGCTCTCCGAGGCACGGAGGGGTCTCAATGTCTTAAGAAATAGTCACGCATCCTAAGACCGGCCTGAGTCGATGTTGCTTAACCTTTGCAATGTGTTAACATTGTCGGTTAATTAGGTAACTAGGTAATACTCACATACCCAGTGGCTATTAGTGTATTATAAGATGTCCTTACCGGGTAGTTGCGACACTAAGTATCCCCAGAAATAACAGCTGAGGATAATGCCTTGAACATCTGAATTCCACAAAAAAGGTCCGTCTTGGTCCTGAAACAATAAATTAAATTAACAAGCACGTAACATCGATGTGGTCGAAAGTGACGGGAGTTACGTAGTAAGTATTTATTAATCTGTGACGGGAGGAAGAAGGGTAAAACACTCGCCACAAACTTCGGCACATCTCAAATCAAAATATTTTTATTTTAGGGGCACTATACACACTTTTGGAAGGTCAAGAAATCCGCCTATTCGATTACCACACATCCGAGAAGAAGGGCCAGGAACTCGGCGGGATCTGTCAAGTTTATCCGGGTGTCTGATCCGGGGATGCTAAAACAGTAGCAGCTTGGCAGCAGCACAGCTGAAGTTCAGAAGCTCAAATCGCATCAGCAGACGCCTCGGCCACCATAGCCGGACATCTCGGGTACGCCCTCGTAAGGACAACTCCAGGTCACAGGCGACCGATTTTGGCAACCTTTGCGGCCTCTGTCAAGGTGGGGTGGGTGTATCACGCATCTTCAGGCGTTGGGTTTATAATGGTGTATGTAGTAGAATACTCACGTGAGATTCACTTGATTTGTTCAAACTTGAGTTGTGTTCCGAATTCTGTTTGAGTGCCGTATGGTTTACCATACCGACCATAGCAACAGAGAGATTCACCTTTAGCCCATACACGATTGCCATACCTATAGACCCGAGCGCGGCAAGTATGTAGCGGGCAGGGATCAAACCTGCAAGTAATATGAGTAGGTACAGAACTCATTAATAATAACAGTATCGAGGAAAAAGGTCCCTATCAACGGAAAGCGTCCGAATTGTCATTAGTCCTTCGCCTTAAATAGGTCACAGGGCTGACAGAGACGGTTAATTTGGTTCGGTTGACTTGCGTTTTAAGGATCTTGGTAGGACCTCTATGAAAGGGATGAATATATATATGTAAGTATATAGGTGGACTGAACGTAGGAATATTTACATACTTACCTGAAAATTTTAACTTTCATCAATTTTATTTACAACAAGAATTACAATATAGGTACATAATTATATACCTGAATTAGAATTTTTTCTTCCCATAGTAAGAAAAGCCAGTAGTCCTCTTAGTGACGTGTTTAATTTAAGTTGGTTGGGTTTTATGGCCAAGGGTATAGCGGTTAAAATTTATTTTCCACTGTACCATCAAGGGAACAGCCAATGG
The DNA here is from genome assembly GCA_963556515.1 of Nudaria mundana. Lineage (NCBI taxonomy): Eukaryota > Metazoa > Arthropoda > Insecta > Lepidoptera > Erebidae > Nudaria > Nudaria mundana. Next base: position 4,348,105 of record OY748305.1, on the reverse strand, counting down.
TACACAGGAAAAATAGCGCTATGAATTATGTCGTTTAGAATAGCGTGCCGAGGTATACGACCTGCGCTTCTGCTACTAGAAAGGCCATGGTGTCCCAGATTATCTACGGCTACTCCACAGGTGCAATGATGCGGAGATACACAAGGTGTACCCAGCCGAAGGCAAGTGGTAATGCGGAAGATTGTGTCGTCCAACATTGTACCGATGTTGGGCGATGGGAGCGCCTGAATCATAGGCCTGAATCCATAACCCTGACTCCGACGTACTTTGTAAGAGATTAGACAAATTGTAGGTAAGTACCTACTTACCTACCTAGGTTAATACTAAACTATACTGTGCAAATAGTAATATATGTTATCTGCCTATCTGGCCTCATTCCTATTCGAAACAGTGACCAAGCTCCCATCAATCCGTATTGATTTTATCCAAAACCTACTGTTACACAGCAATGAAACTACTGTCTCCAAGGTTCCGGTGGTACCTACCTACTAGATACTACTAATGGTCAACTCCTTTGATAAAAACTTATTAGGTATCGGGATTAGGGTACCGATACCGTAGTAGCGTATCAGGCAAAAGGAGCCAAAGCGTCAATCTCCGTAGCAAATTTTACTAAGATTAAGTCCGATTTCTGTCATATCTGAACTTTTACCAACTTTTACAATCTTGTAAGTACCCGTCTACTTACGTGATATTAAATTGTAACACAGTATTGAGTAAATCTTCATGTCCTTAATGACCTTGGAAAGGGCAACAGACGCGTTAAAGTCACTTGTTTTCAGCTTTACACAGTACAACGAACTTTATATCGTTTTTAATTAACCTCATTGTGAATATTGTCTATTTGTTAATATTTATGTGCCTTATTAGTTTATATAAGCATACTTATGTCCACCTATCAAGAATTTTACATTTTGGAGATGGGTACCAATATTTCTTCTTCGAAAAAGGACCTAGGTACTTTACGAAAAACACATTTTTGATAAAATGATTAAATTTCAGTTTTTAAAGTCAGCCGTCGATCGGGTCTTTTCTTCTATAAAAAGTAGGACTACGTTCCTGTTCCCAAGGTTTTACGTTGGTCAACAGGTGCGACTGTTGACACGGGCTTTGGGACTATGCACCATCACACCGACTCATGCCGCTTAAATTAATGTTCGGCGCTATAGGTCCGGTACAGCAGGCACGCTACATACCTTACTAGATACTACGAGTTAGAATTTAAAACGCTTTTATCACCTAATATTTTTAATATAGGTACCTATATTACCTATAAACCTCCGAAACTTAAGGGGAAAATTTACAAGACTGTCGTCAGACCTGCCGTCTTGAATAGACTTTCTTGTGTGGCCGTAAAAGCGACGGATGAAAGAAAACTGTAGCGAAGATGAAAAAGTGAGAAGCGAACGGCTATCATGGTATGGACATGTTATGAGAAGAGAGGAAAGTAATGTGGTAAGAAAGGTGCAAAGTATGAATGTAGATTGCCTGAGAACTCGAGGTAGGCCCAAGAAATTATGGATGGAATGCGTGAAAGAGGATATGACCAGGGAAAGGAGTGACTGAGGAGATGACGTGTGACAGGGATGTATGGAAGATGAAAACATGTTGCGCCGACCCCATATAATTGGGATAAGGGCAGGCAGATGATGATTTTTAATATAGGTACCTACAGCAAGTATTTTAAATTATTACGTGAATTTCGAAATTCGTATTTTCGTAAATCTAAAAATAACAAATAATTTCACTTACGTTCCAAAACATTTCCTTTAGTTGCCACATCCATCTTCACAATTAAAAATGTAACGTTTATCCTCACAGTATCACGATAGTAAAAAAATACACGCTCTTATCACGAGGATGTACAAAACACGTCTGTCCCGGGTAAACTAAACGTAGGACAGTTCAATTCGAGTATACATTATGAAACAAAATATGATGAAATCACTTGCAACTCGCTACTTTCCTTATTTATCAAAGGAGTAACGTGCATTATGCCTTGTCTTTTGACTTGCATCCAGTAATAAGTAGTATAATAATATATCCAGTATAATAATATATCCAGTATAATAATATACGGATTTCACTCTTATAGAGTGAAATCCGTATATTATTGGATGTCTCGTTTCGGGAGCGGTGTCCGCTTTATTTGAGCTTTCGCGCCACTAAAAGCTTCCAAGGTGACCTTCAGATAAATCAATGTACAGGACGAAATCTATAGATGTACCTATGCAATATAGATATAACTGGTAGGTATACATAAGCATTTCGTTTATTTTATATTCAATTCAACGTGAGATGAGCGGCATGATCGTACTTTTGTCCAACGATGTTTGGCGGGAACAATGAGGCAGGAAACGATATTATGTCAACTCTGATATTATTGTTGTCCCTCCAAGTTATTTTTTTCACGATAGACGCACGTGGTTTACTGCGGAGATTTATAAATTATTACCTTTTTTTATTTTTTTTTATTTTTTTTTAATATTTGGTTCGCCAAATTGACGCCGCCCGCCTGGTGGTAAGTCGTGACGACGTCTAGCGATTGTGGGCCACTCTCACAGCACACATTACTATTGAGAGTGGCCCTCAACTTGACGACCTACTGATGTGCCTCTTCACGCTCCGCTTAAAGAACCCAGGATTATATGTGGGAGGAAACACGTGCACAGGCAGGGCGTTCCAGGCCACTATCGTTCGGCAGAGAAACGAACGTTTAAAACGTTCGGTTCTCGCGAACATGCTATCCACTGTGTGGGGGTGGCATCTCTGCCCGGCACGAGTCGTTCGGGATCGGAATGAATAGGGTGGGATCAGATTGAAGAGCTCTTCAGAACACTCGCCGTGGTAAATACGGTAGAATGCGGCCAAGGAAGCTATTGTTCGGCGCTGAACTAGCGGCTCAAGGCTTCCCGTTACCTCCGGACAATCTATAATACGGATAGCCCGTCGCTGCATAGCGTCGAGAGCGTCCAGCAGATACTTCGCGGAGCCGTCCCAGAGGTGAGAGCAGTATTCGACGCAGGGTCTAATCTGCGTCTTGTACAGCAGACACCTCTGGTCCGGTGTAAAGAATCTCTTTACCTTATTCAGTATTCCTAATTTCCGCGAAGTTAGCCCTATACATCTTTCGATGTAGTTTTTATTATTGAGCTCTCGACGAACGTCTATGCCAAGGATATCAAGGTTGTCCTTCATTGGTAATAATGCATTCTGAAGAGAGGGTAGGGGAAGGAAAGGGGATTTCTTCGCAGTAAATGCACACGCCTGTGTTTTGCGGGCATTGAACTCGACCAGGTTCTCGGTACCCCATTGAGAGATACTGTCGAGGTTACGGTCGAGATCAGCCACGAGTCGTCGTCTCTCCTCCTCAATCTCAGATCGCCCCGCCGTCGGACGAACCGAGTAACTCCCGTGCAGTGTGCTGTCATCTGCATAGCAATGAATGTTCCCGAGGGATAGCATATCATTGATATGCAGAAGAAAGAGAGTTGGTGATAGTACGGACCCCTGCGGTACCCCGGCATTCACTTGCAAGAAGCGATAAGCCTGGCCATCGCAGAGGACCCGCACTCGGCGCTCGTTTAAAAAGCTGGCAATCCAGCTGCACAGTTGAGGAGGTAGACCATATGCCGGAAGCTTGGAAAGGAGCGAAGCATGCCAGACCCTATCGAAGGCTTTGGCGATGTCCAGGCTAATAGCCAAGGACTCGCCGTGCCTTTCCATAGCCCCACCCCAGACATGCGTTACGAATGCCAGAAGATCACCCGTTGATCGCTTTGGCCTGAAGCCGTATTGTCGATCATTGATTAGCGAGTGATCCTCTAGGAATTGCATGAGCTGCTTATTTATAAGGAGCTCAAGCACCTTGCAAATGACTGAGGTGACAGCTATGGGTCGATAGTTGCCTGGATCGGACCGATCCCCTTTCTTGGGGATCGGTTGTACGTTCGCCTCCTTCCAGACCTCCGGCACGAGCCCTGAAGAGTATGACAGGCGGTACAGACGCGTTAATACTGGAGACAACTCAGCTGCACATTTTCGTAGCACCACCGCCGGAATGCCGTCAGGGCCACTGGCTTTCCGCGTGTTGAGTGACCGCAGCACTGCCCGTACATCACATTGCCTGATAACAATATCAGGCATTGTGTGGCCACAGTTGGCGATGGCGGGGGGCTGCAGGCCACGGTCGTCGACCCGGGAATTAGCCGCAAAGAGGTCTGCGAGCATATCCGCTTTCTCTTGGGCTTTGTGAGCCAGTGTTCCATCTGGGTAACGCAGCGGTGGCAGCGAGGGCTGACAAAAGTTAGATTGCACGGCTTTGGCCAGTTGCCAGAATCCACGGCTGCCCGTGGGATGGGAAGTGAGCTCCTGACCAAGCCGCGCGACGCGCTGGGCATCCGCTCTCTTAAAGGCCCTCTTACTCGACTTTGTGGCCCGGTTGTACGCTGCTTTGAGGTGGCCCACGTTTGGGTCGCGCACAGCCCGGGCCCTGATCCAGGCGCGATATGCCGACTGTTTTTGTCGAACAGCTTTGGCACAATCTCGCCCGAACCAGGGACGGGCTCTGCGGATACTGGCGACATCAGTGAAAGGGATGTAATAATCCATCCCTAAACTGATCTCGCCAGCAATAGCAGAAGCACTATCCGAAGGAGCCTTTCTTACAAAGCAGCGCTGGCTCCAGGGGACGGACGCATAATAATCGCGTAGACCGTCCCAATCCGCTGACGAGTAGTGCCATAGTCGTCGTGACGTTTGTACAGGACGTGCAGGAGGTGACACCTTCATGCCAGCGTGAACAACACAGTGGTCGGAACTACCCAGTGGGGCTCCTACCGAAACACTGTACTGGGCTGGGCGACTCGTCAGCAGTAGATCCAGCAGAGCGGGCGCGTGATCTGACCTGTCTGGTATCCGGGTGATCCCGCATACCATCTGGGTCAGACCGTGGGAGAGAGCGAACGCATGGGCGGCTCTACCCGCATGATCAGTCTTGAGGGACCCCAGCCATTCAATGTGATGGCCATTGAAGTCCCCCAGAAATACTAGGTCAGCGTTCGGGAACCGCACCTGCGCTTCATCAGCCGTCTCGCTGAGGTACTGGAAGAGCTTTGTTGTCTCAGAATCCCCTGTGTGGGATCGGTAGACGCACACGTAGATCTGGCTCATAGAGCCATGGTCTACGTGCAGCCAAAGGACGGAATTGGAGGGGTTCTCTAGGCAGCGCAACCGGCGGCAGCAAACATCCGCCCTAACGAACACGCACACCCCGGCTTTGTCTCGAAATTGTTCCTCGATGACATAGCCGGGGTAACACAGGTAAGACGTGTCGTCAGAGCGGCGTATTTGTGTCTCCGTGAGGAACATCACAGCGGGCCGTGCCGTCTCAAGGTGACCGAAGCAAATGTAGGTAATTATGAATACTTAATAAATTAATTTCAAAAACAAAAGCAAAGCCAGTGACGTGCAGGGAAAACCTTTGTTCAATTTTTATTTAGGCAAAGATTAATTAAATTAACGCTTCACCTCATAAATAATTAAAACCAACTGTTACCCGCAGCTCCGCCTGCGTGTTACTTTAGATCAACATAACTTTTTTATTTATGAACCGATTGAAAACCAAAACTTAAATGTTAAGTTGAATAAAACATAACGCATTACTGGAAACGCCTTACTGAAACCGATTATTGAAATAAAAAATTCAAATCGGTTAAGCCGTTTTTGAGATTAGCGTGTTCAAACATTCAAACAGACAAAAGTTTTAAAAACCATTGTTTTGGGTTTTATTGCGTTCATACAGCCGCCATTAAACAGTTTCTCTATTATACCATTTGGGTGCAAAGGGGCTCTACCAACATCTTTAGGGCCCCAGCGACCTCACCTGCTAGTGGCGCACCTGCTGATCAACGGCCGAGGCTCGTTAATTTATGGTACCTATGGAGTGGCTTCGGCCCCTGCATGGGTACCAGGTGGTACAACAGTGTTGGTCCGGGGGGGTACCACCGTGCAGCTGTGCTAAAGCCCCCCAAGTAACCCAGCCCAGGCTGAGTTGCGTTAGGGGTTCAGCAGCTGCACCGCCGGGCCCGGGGCGATGTATGGTGCAGCAGGCATGGGACCAGTGGGGGCGAAACGGAGTCTAGTGTGGGTGGTGTGGGTCGATTCGCCGGCCAGGGAGACCCTTAGCAACGGCGTTGCCGCGGCCGCCCGCAACACAGTCATGGGGCCCGCCTGGGACCAACCACCCCAGGAGGCTGCCCCACATGTTGCGCATAATCCTGATGTGGGATCGCCGCTCCGGGTGGTAACCGGTGTGGGGTAGCGGCGGCCTTGCATCAGGGGGGTTTGGGAGCCCTTCCGTCCGGCGAGTCGGCTCCGACCTAACCACACGGTTCTAGACAAAGCTAGCCCCTGCGCTTTGTCACTTACTGCTGCACCAGATGTCGCCCTGTCTTCACGCTTCTTCGTCTTCAAAATCTACAATGGCAGTGCAACAAAAAAAAAGTAAACGTTACACAGCGTCCCCCACAGAAACCCCACGACTTCACTTTTCGAGGTGGAGTTCACTAACGTCCGTGGACTCCATGCGAATCTCGATGCCGTCCACTATCACCTTGAGACGGCACGGCCCGCTGTGATGTTCCTCACGGAGACACAAATACGCCGCCCTGACGACACGTCTTACCTGTGTTACCCCGGCTATGTCATCGAGGAACAATTACGAGGCAAAGCCGGGGTGTACGTGTTCGTTAGGGCGGATGTTTGCTGCCGCCGGTTGCGCTGCCTAGAGAACCCCTCCAATTCTGTCCTTTGGCTGCACGTAGACCATGGCTCCATGAGCCAGATCTATGTGTGCGTCTACCGTTCCCACACAGGGGATTCTGAGACAACAAAGCTCTTCCAGTACCTCAGCGAGACGGCTGATGAAGCGCAGGTGCGGTTCCCGAACGCTGACCTAGTATTTCTGGGGGACTTCAATGGCCATCATATTGAATGGCTGGGGTCCCTCAAGACTGATCATGCGGGTAGGGCCGCCCATGCGTTCGCTCTCTCCCACGGCTGACCCAGATGGTATGCGGGATCACCCGGATACCAGACAGGTCAGATCACGTGCCCGCTCTGCTGGATTTACTGCTGACGAGTCGCCCAGCCCAGTACAGTGTTTCGGTAGGAGCCCCATTGGGTAGTTCCGACCACTGTGTTGTTCACGCTGGCATGAAGGTATCACCTCCTGCACGTGCTGTACAAATGTCACGACGACTATGGCACTACTCGTCAGCGGATTGGGACGTTCTACGCGATTACTATGCGTCCGTCCCCTGAAGCCAGCGCTGCTTTGCTGCGATTGCTGGCGAGATCAGTTTAGGGATGGAATATTACATCCCTTTCACTGATGTCGCCAGTATCCGCAGAGCCCGTCCCTGGTTCGGGCGAGATTGTGCCAAAGCTGTTCGACAAAAACAAACGGCATATCGCGCCTGGATCAGGGCCCGGGCTGTGCGCGACCCAAACGTGGGCCACCTCAAAGCAGCGTACAACCGGGCCACAAAGTCCAGCAAGAGGGCCATTAAGAGAGCGGATGCCCAGCGCATCGCGCGGCTTGGTCAGGAGCTCACTTCCCATCCCACGGGCAGCCGTGGATACTGGCAACTGGCCATGGCCGTGCAATCTAACTTCTGTCAGCCCTCGCTGCCACCGCTGCGTTACCCAGATGGAACACTGGCTCACAAAGCCCAAGAGACAGCGGATATGCTCGCAGAACTCTTTGCGGCTAATTCCCGGGTCGACGACCGTGGCCTGCAGCCCCCCGCCATCGCCAACTGTGGCTACAGTATGCCTGACATTTTACTCAGGCAATGTGATGTACGGGCAGTGCTGCGATCACTCGGAAAGCCAGTGGCCCTGACGGCATTCCGGCGGTGGTACTACGGAAATGCGCAGCTGAGTTGTCTCCTGTACTAACTCGTCTGTACCGCCTGTCTTACTCCACAGGAATCGTGCCGGAGGTCTGGAAAGAGGCGAACGTACAAGATCCCCAAGAAAGGGGATCGGTCTGATCCGGGCAACTGTCGACCCATAGCTGTCACCTCAGTCATCTGCAAGGTGTTTGAGCTCCTCATCAACAAGCAGCTCATGCGATATCTCGAAGATCACTCGCTACTAAATGATCGGCAATACGGCTTTAGGCCAAAACGATCAACGGGTGATCTTCTGGCATTCGTAACGCATGTCTGGGGTGAGGCTATGGAAAGGCACGGCGAGTCCTTGGCGATTAGCCTGGACATCGCCAAAGCCTTCGATAGAGTCTGGCATGCTTCGCTCCTTTCCAAGCTTCCGGCATATGGTCTACCTCCTCAACTGTGCAGCTGGATGGCCAGCTTTCTGAACGAACGCCGAATGCGGGTCCTCTGCGATGGCCAGGCTTCTCGTTTTTTGCAAGTGAATGCCGGGGTACCGCAGGGGTCCGTGCTGTCACCAACTTTCTTCCTTTTGCATATCAATGATATGCTATCCCTCGGGAGCATTCATTGCTATGCAGATGACAGCACATTGCACGGGAGCTACTGGGCTCGTCCGGCGGCAGGGCGGTTGGAGATTGAGGAGGATAGACTACATCTCGTGGCTGATCTCGACAGGAACCTCGTCTGTATCGCTCAATGGGGTACCGAGAACCTGGTCGAGTTCAATGCCCGCAAAACACAGGCGTGTGCATTTACAGCGAAGAAATCCCCTTTCCTTCCCCTACCCTCTCTTCAGAATGCATTATTACCAATGAAGGACAACCTTGACATCCTTGGCATAGACGTTCGTCGAGAGCTCAATAATAAAAACTACATCGAAAGATGTATAGGGCTAGCTTCGCGGAAACTAGGGAAAATACTGAATAAGGTGGAGATTCTTTACACCGGACCAGTGTCTGCTGTACAAGACGCAGATTAGACCCTGCGTCGAATACTGCTCTCACCTCTGGGACGGCTCCGCGAAGTATCTGCTGGACGCTCTCGACGCTATGCAGCGACGGGCTATCCGTATTATAGGTTGTCCGGAGGTAACGGGAAGCCTTGAGCCGCTAGCTCAGCGCCGAACAATAGCTTCCTTGGCCGCATTCTACCGTATTTACCACGGCGAGTGATCTGAAGAGCTCTTCAATCTGATCCCACCCTCTTCCTTCCGATCCCGAACCACGCGTGCCGGGCAGAGATGCCACTCCCACACAGTGGATAGAATGTTCGCGAGAACCGAGCGTTTTAAACGTTCGTTTTTCTGCCGAACGATAGTGGCCTGGAACGCCTTGCCTGTGCACGTGTTTCCTCCCACATATAATCCTGGGTTCTTTAAGCGGAGCGTGAAGAGGCACATCAGTAGGTCGTCAAGTTCCCTCAACTTGACGACCTACCACCACTCTCTATAGTATTGTATGCTGGGAGAGTGGCCCACAATCGCTAGACGTCGTCACGACTTACCACCAGGCGATCGGCGTCAATTTGGCGAACCCAATATAAAAAAAAAAAAAAAACATACAAATTCATCTTAAGATACGAAAATATGAATTATTATTTATTATCTTCGTCGTGTGTGATAGTCCATTGAATTGTATGGCGAGCGATATTGTAAAATATTACAGTATCTTAGCCGTGTGCAGCGCCCCTTAGTGAACGCCACTGCAGGTGACGTAACCTACAACAAACTTATTATTTGCGGTTGGTACAGTAAACGGGTCTAGGGATCGAACCGCAAAATTAAGTTTGTTTTTTATTGTTTATACTTTTCTGAGATAAAAAGTAAGCCAGTAGGCCCAGGATATTATATTATACCAAGTTTCATCGTAATCGAACCGGTAGTTATTGCGTGATGCCTGAACAAACAGACAGACAGACAAAAAAAAATTTAATCACATTTTTGGGTTCGGTATCGGTCTAGTAACACCCCCTGCCATTTATTTTTTTGATATTTTTTAAAGTCGCTCAACGAGCTATGGAGAGGGCTATGCTCGGTATTTCCCTACGTGATCGCGTCAGAAATGATGATATCCGTAGGAGAACAAAAGTAACCGACGTAGTCCAGCGGATTAGCTCGTTGAAGTGGCAGTGGGCGGGACACATAGCGCGCAGAACAGATGGCCGATGGAGCAGAAAAGTTCTGGAATGGCGACCGCGTACGCGCAAACGTAGTGTAGGACGCCCAACGGCCAGGTGGAAGGACGACCTCATCAAGGTCGCCGGGAAGCGCTGGATGCGGGCTGCTTTAGATCGGTCATTCTGGAAGTCTATGGGAGAGGCCTATGTTCAGCAGTGGACTGTGTGTGGCTGATATGATGATGACAGCTAACCAGTAAATACTCTTTAAAAAATAAATAAAAAATAAAATAAAATTGGCGAAATTAATGGGTTTTCAACATACATACACAATCACGCCCATTTCCCTGAGTGGTAGGCAGAGATTTTTTCGACTCTAAAAGTCTATCGCCAGGCATCCCGGGTACGTCTTCATACGTAAGGATTACCCTAGGACGCCGAAAGATCAATGACAAATAAAACCAAATTTGACTTATACCTAATATTTATTTATTCATTACTGTTATATAAATAACTAGAAGCCGCGCACGACGTGAGTGGGATAGAACGATAGAAAAAAGATAACAATACGGATAGGTCACTATGACGTCACCAACATGGCCGCCAATCCCATTGTCCTCTTGCGCGGCTTATATCAACAATTATTTAGTTCGTACAAGCTTGCAAATATATGTAGGTCCGAAGTTAGCGGCGATAGATGGCGTTACTAGTTGTCCGTACTTGGGCGCGGCGGGACCCTCGCCTAGCACTAATGTACTGCTCAGACCTGACATTGATGACGTCATGTCCCTTGAAAATAACATACATTTTAATGCTATATTGAGAACGTATAAATATTTAGGAAATTTTTAGGGTTCCGTACCTAAAATGTTAAAACGGTTTTACTAAGTTTGGCACTAGATGGCGCTGTTCTAGTCTACTCGACTTTCAGATTCGATCAATTTTACTGTCAAGTCTCACGTCACGATACAGTCGAGTTTTAGATATTTTTACGCACAGCCGTCAAGTCTCATCAAGACCGTATAGATCTGCATGAAATAAGGGTTATTTCATATGCTCGACGTAAGATTAGACAAAAAAATTGATCGTCTTCGTGAGCCTTTAGATGACACTTACTTGACATTAGCGATGATAGAATGCGTCTCGAACGCTTGTTTCAACGCCATATGTACGACGCCATCGTTCTGTATGGGGCTGAGGGAACACGTCGAGTACACGACTGTACCGCCCACCTTGGCAAGCTTTAAACCATTACTGAAAACAAATATGAATAATTTTTTTTTTAATTATTATTATAGATTTTTTATAATTTTTTGCACGATAACACAACTCTCATATTTATTCTATTTTCAAAATTATTTCTCCATTCTTTCGGCCTAATTTTAAGTGGGTTTGGAGGGCGGTTATGTGCATGAATAAATACGAGAGTTGGGTAATTTGCATGTGGCGGAATATTGCAAAGTAGTTAGATTTATTTAATTTAAATATGGACTTCCGAAAAGTAACGCCTGATAGTATTAACTAGATAAGAAACGTTCGGTATAAGTGAGCGTCTGGAACCCGATTGTTGCGGAGCGCCAGAGGTAACCTAAAAGCCACCAGGGACGCGCTCAGCAAAAATCGAACTCCTAGTTTGAAGTTGACTACGGCCTTGATTGATTTCAACGAACAGACCGATATCCGCCGGCGGACTGTCAGTCCATGGGACCCTTAAAGGTAGCGGGAAGCCAATGCGGGCAGGTCAAGACCGAATGCTGTGGTGTTTGTTGGTGTGGTGGCTGATGATGATTACTTACACCAACAGTTGTGATTGTGTCTCAGGAATGCGGAGTCTCTCCTTGATCCTGTCCGCTCTGAATATGCTGTTCTCGTCTTCTGTCACTGAGTGTCTGTCTGTAGTGCACGGTACGTCTACTAGTACCTTTATACAAAACAAAATGGCGATTAATTGTCTATATCCGACGGTATAGACAGAATTGGTAAGGTCCACATTTACCGCTCGGCCACAGCTAAGCGCGGCGTGGATTGCGGCACGGCGAGAGGCGCGGCAAGCGGTGAGCGGCGCGCGGCGTAAACAAATGGTAGGCAACCTATGAAGTATGCCACAGCTACCGGCGACGCGAACTGCGGCGCGAATTGCAGTGCGGCAGCTGACGCGCGGCACGCGGGAGCAACGGGTTGCGCGCCTCTCGCCGTGCCGCAATCCACAAGTGACACAAATTTACTAGCGAGTATCGAGGTGGCCACAGCTCAAAGCGGCGGTCTCGGTGGTCGTATTCAGGCATCGCGCGACCGAAACAAATAATTTTGTTTTTACCGCACGTATATTATGGTGGATATGGATACTGAACAATTTATAATCGAAATACTGGGTTGACCAGCAATATGGATGTCAAAACATCCACATCATAAATATAGGCATATTGTAAAAGCATTGTGGGAAGAAATAAAACAACTATTTCCAGGTAATAGTGGTAAGAACATATATATTATATGTTTTTTACAAATAACTATGAAATTAAATTGCCGTTTTCAATTTTAATAGATATTCACGGTTTCATAGATACCTACCTATTCTTGGTTGGGTTATTGAAATAAAGAATTGATCTCGTATGCCAGTTGCTTGGATCGTAGCTCGATTATTCCGTCTTGACCTGCGTATATGAGAGTATAATCGAAAGTTTCTATTTTTGCCCTCGTATATTCAAAAAAAATATCGGGATAGTTCCTATATTCATAATAATACAGTTATTTTATTCATAATAAAGAGTGTGAAATTCGCCAAGTTCTCTCCTTTTCTGGTTAACTGGATGGACTGGACTATTCTTGACTGAATGATATCTTGAGCTAAGAACGCACTTAATTCAAGGCACTACCGTGCTACTTTTGATAGGACGATTATAGCCTGCAGTCTTTTTTGTTCTATTTTCAACTTTATCAACTTACGTCGCACGTGCAGTCCGACTGTTGGTGTGTTAGACCCTTTAGCACTTAATCGTCTATCTCTAGGCACGTAAATAGAGGAGACCTCACTTAAAGAAATCCGTACAAATGGCGGCCCTATCGATAACAGTAATTTCTTCAGGACAATCTTTGAATGGATTGAGAGTTAAAGAAATTTAAAGGTTATGAAAATAAAAACCAACCCAAATGAAGTCCTAACATACCTTGTCAAATCCTACGTCATCATGGTAAAGTCGACCATCCAACCGTTTGAAGAGAACACGTTCGCGCCAACTGTTGCTGGTTTCGAAGTCAAATAAGTACTGTCGGAATATGTTCATGATCCTGAAATATTCATCACTTGATGAGAACTCACGTTTTTAACTAGCGGGACGCCTTTGGCTTTGCGTGGAAACTTAGATCAAAAATACTATCGATATTGGATTCAGTATAAATACAACGAGGAATCTTAACAGTCGAATACTATATAGGTAATTATTATAAATACCATCTATAAAATAAACAAGATTGTACATTGATGGTTGACACAGAAATAATTCGTATTAATGAATACAGGCGCATCAATGTACAGCGCCGTTGTCGCATCCCTCGAGAGTCAGCAAGCGCAATAGGAACTTAGTACGGCGCGCAGTTGAAGCGCACAGGTGTGCAATGTACAGCGCCGTTGTCGCATGCCTCGAGAGTCAGCAAGCGCAATAGGAACTTAGTACGGCGCGCGGTTGAAGCGCACAGGTGTGCAATGTACAGCGCCGTTGTCGCATCCCTCGAGAGTCAGCAAGCGCAATAGGAACTTAGTACGGCGCGCGGTTGAAGCGCGCAGGTGTGCAATGTACAGCGCCGTTGTCGCATCCCTCGAGAGTCAGCAAGCGCAATAGGAACTTAGTACGGCGCGCGGTTGAAGCGCGCAGGTGTGCAATGTACAGCGCCGTTGTCGCATCTCTCGAGAGTCAGCAAGCGCAATAGGAACTTAGTACGGCGCGCGGTTGTAGCGCGCAGGTGTGCAATGTACAGCGCCGTTGTCGCATCCCTCGAGAGTCAGCAAGCGTGATAGGAACTTAGTACGGCGCGCGGTTGAAGCGCGCAGGTGTGCAATGTACAGCGCCGTTGTCGCATCCCTCGAAAGTCAGCAAGCGCAATAGGAACTTAGTACGGCGCGCAGTTGAAGCGCGCAGGTGTGCAATGTACAGCGCCGTTGTCGTATCCCTCGAGAGTCAGCAAGCGCAATAGGAACTTAGTACGGCGCGCGGTTGAAGTGCGCAGGTGTGCAATGTACAGCGCCGTTGTCGCATCCCTCGAGAGTCAGCAAGCGTGATAGGAACTTAGTACGGCGCGCGGTTGAAGCGCGCAGGTGTGCAATGTACAGCGCCGCTGTCGCATCCCTCGAGAGTCAGCAAGCGTGATAGGAACTTAGTACGGCGCGCGGTTGAAGCGCGCAGGTGTGCAATGTACAGCGCCGTTGTCGCATCCCTCGAGAGTCAGCAAGCGTGATAAGAACTTAGTACGGCGCGCGGTTGAAGCGCGAAGGTGTGCAATGTACAGCGCCGTTGTCGCATCCCTCGAGAGTCAGCAAGCGTGATAGGAACTTAGTACGGCGCGCGGTTGAAGCGCGCAGGTGTGCAATGTACAGCGCCGTTGTCGCATCCCTCGAGAGTCAGCAAGCGTGATAGGAACTTAGTACGGCGCGCGGTTGAAGCGCACAGGTGTGCAATGTACAGCGCAGTTGTCGCATCCCTCGAGAGTCAGCAAGCGTGATAAGAACTTAGTACGGCGCGCGGTTGAAGCGCGAAGGTGTGCAATGTACAGCGCCGTTGTCGCATCCCTCGAGAGTCAGCAAGCGTGATAGGAACTTAGTACGGCGCGCGGTTGAAGCGCGCAGGTGTGCAATGTACAGCGCCGTTGTCGCATCCCTCGAGAGTCAGCAAGCGTGATAGGAACTTAGTACGGCGCGCGGTTGAAGCGCGCAGGTGTGCAATGTACAGCGCCGTTGTCGCATCCCTCGAGAGTCAGCAAGCGTGATAGGAACTTAGTACGGCGCGCGGTTGAAGCGCACAGGTGTGCAATGTACAGCGCCGTTGTCGCATCCCTCGAGAGTCAGCAAGCGTGATAAGAACTTAGTACGGCGCGCGGTTGAAGCGCGAAGGTGTGCAATGTACAGCGCCGTTGTCGCATCCCTCGAGAGTCAGCAAGCGTGATAGGAACTTAGTACGGCGCGCGGTTGAAGCGCGCAGGTGTGCAATGTACAGCGCCGTTGTCGCATCCCTCGAGAGTCAGCAAGCGTGATAGGAACTTAGTACGGCGCGCGGTTGAAGCGCGCAGGTGTGCAATGTACAGCGCCGTTGTCGCATCCCTCGAGAGTCAGCAAGCGTGATAGGAACTTAGTACGGCGCGCGGTTGAAGCGCGCAGGTGTGCAATGTACAGCGCCGTTGTTGCATCCCTCGAGAGTCAGCAAGCGTGATAGGAACTTAGTACGGCGCGCGGTTGAAGCGCGCAGGTGTGCAATGTACAGCGCCGTTGTCGCATCCCTCAAGAGTCAGCAAGCGTGATAGGAACTTAGTACGGCGCGCGGTTGAAGCGCGCAGGTGTGCAATGTACAGCGCCGTTGTTGCATCCCTCGAGAGTCAGCAAGCGTGATAGGAACTTAGTACGGCGCGCGGTTGAAGCGCGCAGGTGTGCAATGTACAGCGCCGTTGTCGCATCCCTCGAGAGTCAGCAAGCGTGATAGGAACTTAGTACGGCGCGCGGTTGAAGCGCGCAGGTGTGCAATGTACAGCGCCGTTGTCGCATCCCTCGAGAGTCAGCAAGCGTGATAGGAACTTAGTACGGCGCGCGGTTGAAGCGCGCAGGTGTGCAATGTACAGCGCCGTTGTCGCATCCCTCGAGAGTCAGCAAGCGTGATAGGAACTTAGTACGGCGCGCGGTTGAAGCGCGCAGGTGTGCAATGTACAGCGCCGTTGTCGCATCCCTCGAGAGTCAGCAAGCGTGATAGGAACTTAGTACGGCGCGCGGTTGAAGCGCGCAGGTGTGCAATGTACAGCGCCGTTGTCGCATCCCTCGAGAGTCAGCAAGCGTGATAGGAACTTAGTACGGCGCGCGGTTGAAGCGCGCAGGTGTGCAATGTACAGCGCCGTTGTCGCATCCCTCGAGAGTCAGCAAGCGTGATAGGAACTTAGTACGGCGCGCGGTTGAAGCGCGCAGGTGTGCAATGTACAGCGCCGTTGTCGCATCCCTCGAGAGTCAGCAAGCGTGATAGGAACTTAGTACGACGCGCGGTTGAAGCGCGCAGGTGTGCAATGTACAGCGCCGTTGTCGCATCCCTCGAGAGTCAGCAAGCGTGATAGGAACTTAGTACGGCGCGCGGTTGAAGCGCGCAGGTGTGCAATGTACAGCGCCGTTGTCGCATCCCTCGAGAGTCAGCAAGCGTGATAGGAACTTAGTACGACGCGCGGTTGAAGCGCGCAGGTGTGCAATGTACAGCGCCGTTGTCGCATCCCTCGAGAGTCAGCAAGCGTGATAGGAACTTAGTACGGCGCGCGGTTGAAGCGCGCAGGTGTGCAATGTACAGCGCCGTTGTCGCATCCCTCGAGAGTCAGCAAGCGTGATAGGAACTTAGTACGGCGCGCGGTTGAAGCGCGCAGGTGTGCAGTGACCGAGGTGAAGTGGTGCCGTTTTTAAAGCACTGATCGGTAATCTAGGTATTTTTGATCTAAGCGTGAAAAGGTTTTAAACTTGTTCCGATCCCCACGGGACCTTATATCGTTATATAAAACGTGTCAAACTTTGACACGAATCCCGACTTTATATTACCGTAATGGGACCAAATATTTGTCGGAATGGGACCAAATAAGTGTCGGAATGGGACCAAATAAGTGTCGGAATGGGACCAAATAATTGTCGGAATGGGACCAAATAATTGTCGGAATGGGACCAAATAATTGTCGGAATGGGACCAAATAATTGGCGGAATGGGACCAAATAATTGTCGGAATGGAACCAAATTAAAATGGTAGTCCCATTTCAATTTTTGGGTAGTAGTATTCATTTAAAAAAAATCAACATCGGTTCACCCAGTCCACAGATATCGAGGTAAAAAACCAAAGAAAAAAAGTCAAATTGAGAACATCTTCCTTTTTTGGAAGTCGGTAAAAAAAGTAGTCGTATATCTGTCTATTCTCGGACTATTGAGGTTATTGATATGTAACATCGGTCCTGGCTGTCGGTACTTGGATTCCAATACAGAATGGTAGGTAAGATTAATAAGATTATATTGGCAACATGTGGGAGTGTTTTCACCTCTGCCTGCACCCTCGGAGATATAGGCGTGATTGTATGTTTGTAACTACTATTTTTTTTTTTTTTTTTTTTTTTTTTTAATGAGTCAATTGGGTTTTAGTTTCAGGAGTGGCGCTTATGGTATACGCCTTCTCCTGGAACCGTTTGCAAGTTGATTGTTTAGTTAGTGAAGTGTTTAGATGTTATGTGCCGTTAGAGTGTTTTAGTTGATTTACGATATAGGTGATGTGGTGGAGGAGTGAGTTAAGTGTATCTGGTGCATAAATAAGGTGGTTGAGGGTTTGCGAGATTATGTTGGTGGGAAGTTCGTGGGGTCATGATAAGTAGGAAGGAGTTGCTTGGTTAGGTTAAAGGTTTGCGAGATTGTGTTGGTGCAAGGACAGAGGTCGTTGTTTAGGTTTAGTTGATTAGGTTAGGTTAGGTGGGACATCCGCTTTTGTGTGTGGAAAAGTTACAGGGGGTCAGTACTTTCCACACACTCCCTTAGTCGCCTCGTACGACATCCACGGGAGGATATGGGTTGGGGCTATTCTATTCTGCCGGCCACCACACGGCTATTAGGTACTGAAGTTTGTTAAGATCTAATGTACTCACCTATTAGATCTCGATATAGATACATCATTGCATATAACGACATCAGGCAGCAATGTCTGCAGAGCGACCAACGCTTTCCCACCGGGACCTGAACATAGGTCCAGTACTCTGTCCCCAGGGCACAGACCCAGGGCTAGTACTGTAAGGACGCTCCCACAGTCCATTGGGTAATAGTTGTATACACCTGCCAAGTTATATCAGTTTGTATTATCCAATTAGGGTTAGATCGAAAAAGTAGCAGATGTATTTTGGCGCCCAAATGTGGTTAAAATTCATGAAGAAAAAAAATTTGGCCGCTAGCTCAAAATACCCATACAGACAGACAGAAAAAATTGTGCAATCTACAAATGTAGATGGCTCATTCGTTTGTTCTAAAAAGGCGTATTAATTAACTAACCTGTTTCACATCTCTTTGGTTGTGGGAAATCTGTTAATTCACTGTCCATTTCGTATGTGTATACTTTTAAGTGTTCCGGATAATTTAGTTTTGTCTCTGGTTCTATTGTTAAAGGGAAGTCCTTGTCTTCTGCAATATAAATATCACAATGTAATATATATTATAAATATTGGGCAAGACATTTTGGCACAGTGAGATTTATCCCTGAAACCCTGAGCAACCGGTTTTGAACAATATTTTATTGTTTGCTTGCAGTAAATAGGATATGTAACTACTGAACCAATTTTGTAAATTCTTTTCCTAATAGTAAGCTAAATTGTCCCCGAGTGATATAGGCTGCTTTTTATCCCTTACTTGTTATATTTCTTATATTATGAAGTAACAAGCATAAAAAAATAACATTAAGTTTAATTGAGTACCAATTTTTTTTTTTTTTAGTCCCGCTCTAATGTCCTTTGCCGGGCGTCTTTGGTCACAAGCAGGTATTTCCAGTGGTAATTGAGTACCTCCTGCTTTTTTTGAAGTTGGTTAATCCTTGGCATGCCTGGTAGGGTCACACAGACCCACCACTAAACATAAATTGCTGCAGTTCATTCAAATTTGAATTTTGCACGCATCCGTCCTCAGTAGCTGACCGTTATGAGTCTCTAGACGTCCAACACCTGTCATTTCAGTCCAGGGTACAGTTGTTTAGAACAAAGATGTGATTTAAGTGCACGTGTACCTGTTATTTAAGTACAACCTTCATACATGATGCAAAGTAAAAACGCTACACTTACACTTTTATTAAAATCGCTGCTTATGTTTAATTAAAAGAATAAATAACAAAACATATTGATTCTGGGTTATTTTTATTACATACCGTAGCATATTATACTGCTAGCTTATCAATTAATTTAATACACTAACTACTACATGTTTATAGAGGGCTAATAGTCCGGGTCCGTGAGACCCTACAAGACATACCGTGTAACTTTTGGTCACCAGGCATGCTGAGGGTTAATAATTATTTATAGTTCATGATAGTGGACCTTCGCACATTGTGTTAAAAGTGTAAAAGTAAAAAGTTAAAATCTAATGGACAAGGTGGACCTCAGTGTACTCAAAAGAAGTGTACATACTTGAATAGTAAGAGTAGTGTAACGATTCGGGCACCCATTCATCCATTCCTTTTAGTTTAGTTGCAGGTATATACTGATATAGAGCCTCATTTGTAAGTCCTACAGACGGGTTGATAATCCTAGATGTGTCTATTTCTGCTTCTGCCAATGATTGCTCTAGTGTCTTATTTGGGTGAATCCTGAAACATTACAAATAACAGCCTTATTTTACTTAAAATGGCAATTAAAATTTTATTGCTGGATGTTTTATAGTATATTACAATGTATAAAGGTGTTTTACGCTTGACAAATTTTATACAAAAATCTTTCTACGAGAACCACTCTATCTATTGGTGAAAACCACATTAAAATCCATTACGTAGTTTTAAAGATCTAAGCTTACATAGGAATAGGAACGGAATGAAACGGGAAGTTTAAAAGTAATTAATGTAGTAGCCTTGTATGTTCTGTGCCATGATCTAACATTATAAATACTGGTCAACCTTTATAATGTTAGAAAGACATACTTACAATTTATTTTTTGTACTTTCTTGTTTTATATCTTCCCTGTCCCGCAGATCTAACCTCTCGGGTACATTGTCGGTATTTGGGTATATGTTGGCAATTTCATTAGAATGCTGTTGAGTCATGAATTCTTTTATTTTTTTAGACTCCTGCTCTGTACTCGTAGGATTTTCAGGGTCATGTGTAGGTGCATACTGTTTGTGATATTCTTCTTGAATTGAGATGAGTTTTTTTAAGCAGTGTGCACCTGGAAGAAATTTATGAAGATGGTGATGATAAATAAATAAATGTACCTAATAAACCTCTTTTATCGTATTTTTCAAAGCCTTTTCAGGGTTTGTGGTATAAATATATGATTTTTTGGATTAGTTTTCTAATTTTCAATTTCCAGAAGACCTTGAATTGGGAGAATCAGGATATAACTAATCTTCTATAATATAAAAATGAAATGCTGAATGTGTTGCTAAGTGTAAATCTCGAGAGCAGCTGAACAAATTTTGCTAATTCTTTTTTTGTTGTGATCGTTACTATCAGGAGAAGGTTCTTATGGAGGAACAAAAAAGTTAAGCGGAAGATAAATGTATGTATTTGTATTGCCAGGACAGCTACTAGTTAATAAAGAAAATAGTCTAACTATTATCTAATTTTCATACAAGTGTATTTAACACTTTACCCATGATTGAGTAACCAACTACGTTTCTGAAGTTCATTCTGAAAACTTATGTGACTTGATGCTTTTTATATTACAAGCTATTGAGTCACCCTCCGAATCTCAACAATAACCAAAAAATATATTCTATTCCAACTGTGTTAGAGTCGCAGTTTCTAACCAATTGCTGAAGAAGAATAGTCATTTGTTTGGGTACCTATTACCTACCTCTATTTGTAAGATATTCAGAGGTCCCGTCTGCATCTCCATAATTATTTATAACTGCTACATACTTTGGGCGCCGTAATAGCGCCTCTCGCATAGGCTGCCATTTGTTGCCAAACACAGATCCATAAAAGTCGTCAAAATGATTTAGAGCTTTGTATTTTGGACCTGTTTTTCTTTTTAACTTTGCCTAAAACCAAATTGATATTAATTTTAGATGGTTAAACGTAGATTACAACACTGCAAACAACTTTCAAATTAATGTGTATACCCAGTGTGTCTTCGTTTTAAATCGTGCTTGTAAAACTAAATTAGAAGTAAGCGAGACATTGCGGTAAATATTACAAATATTAAACATATTTTAACCAGTTTAATGTATTTGTTTTGGTTGGTTTTAATGGTTTGAACTTTGAGGTTATTGTATGACAATTCACTGCATTCGAATTCGACGAATCCGGAGCCAAGACAAGACGAGCATATGATTTTGACAGACTTTGACATGTATATTTCTGATCAAGCAGAAAAAACTTAAACTCAAACTTATAAAAAACGCCTTTCTCTGTTCGTCCTAATTAAAAATAATTAAATAAAAAACCAACGCATTATAAACGGTGTAATAGTCAAACTTGTAATCAAACTTGCCCGTAAAACCAATATTCATTTGAATCAAGTCACATTAGGAATTTAGGAAACAATTGCTATGAGCCATTCTACGCAAGTGTACCAAAGTGTAAAAAAAAATGTAAAAAAAAGTACCAAGTGAATACTTGACATTTGACTGACAGTAACCATAAATGAAATAGCAATATAATTCTGTCCCCTACTTATCCATGTAAAAACAAGGGCGCGAATGCCAAAATTGGATGTATTGATTTGTTTACAAGTGCTACAAGGAAGATCTTCAAGGGTCTAGTTTCTATACCTATACATAAACCACATAGCATTGTCAGAACGATTGCAAGATAGATAGTATCCCGGCTTAATTACTACCTTCCGTGTCAGACTTTATCAGTGGTCGGTGCCAGTTGTGAGCCGTTCCGCCCGATCGCCGACAGCTTTTTAGCTAATTACAACAGTTCTGGGCGAGTTGTTTTATCGATTATTCGCCCTTTCGTGCTCCAGAACAGTGGTAGGCATCCTTTCAACCGCTTGCGAACGTGATAAGGATCGAAAAAATGTGGGACAGAATGATTCATGTCAATAGTTTTATTCACGAATTAGGTCATTCATGAGTTTCTCTTAGCCGGAGCGTCGCATTAGCTTGTTACAGTGTTATAATGGTTGTTTATTTATTCAACGTGTAGTTACGTCTCCGAGGCAATGGATAGCGCAGTGATTGTGTTTTGAGTGGTATTTAAAAAACAATAGTCATGTATGGGATGTTGGATGTCGGATCATTGGAGGGCAAAACGGTGGTATGGATAGCAGTAGGCTGGATACGGCCCCTGCTGGGCCTGTGCACTTGGACACAGTGAGGGCTCTGCATCAAACTGTGGTCTCGCTGAGAACTGCTCTTGAGGTATCCAAGAATGAGCTGAGGCAGTTAAAAGAGAAGTATGAGCAGCATTCTCAATGTTTAGATTATGCTGATGTTGTTCAAAAACTGACTTTAGAGAATCATGTACTGAGACGTAGGATAATTGATTCAGGGTTTGATGATAACAGAGACCGAAACGGTCAGAACATTAAGTTGGAAGTTACATACAGCCCTCGATCTCAACACAGAGATGATATTAACAGTGAAGTTGTTATTCTAACAGCCACTGATGACAATACCGCTTTAGAAGAGTTGGAACCTGTTCTAAAATGGTCTGATGATAAAAATGAAATAGGTTTAGATGATGAATTGGTTGAATTATCCAAAGAGAATACAGAGGCACCTGAATCTTCAGCAGTAACTTCAAATGATTCAATAAACAATAATACAGATGTTGGGGAGTTCTCACAAATACAGAGAGAACCAGAATTGAGTGAAACGCATCAGCCGAGTTTTAAAACAAAACTTGAACTTCTTTCAAAGTTTGATGTTCGAATAAAAGTTCGTACTTTAAAAGAAGGTTCTGTTGTATCAAGTTCTACATCAGACAGTGACAGTGATTTAAAAAAAGATTTTGAAAAAAATAAAGCAGACAGAAAAGAAACAAATGTGGAAGACAAATCTGATACATTTGATTTCAATAAAACTGTAAATATAAAATCTTATTCTACAGAAAATATAAAGATGGCCGTGCCAAATGAAGTAGATACTAAAACTAAAACTGATAAATTTGATGTACAAGTGAAAATTACATCAGAGGAAAACCTAATTGTGAACGATACTGTTGAAAGGAATAGGAGAAAAGACACTTTGAATTTGGATGTCGATGATTTGAGCTTTAGGTAAGTTTTAAGACAATTTTTTAAACAGACACTGGGACTTGAACTTAAAGCTTTCCGTGGCTATAATTTATCTAGAATGTCACAAGGGGAAGGAAGAGGAGAAAGGGAACTATTGCTGACCTGCTGTGGCTATATAGTTCTCTCATGCCCAAATCCTTAAGGAACACTTTACCAGGATAAAAGTAGCCTATGTGTATGAGTAATTTTCGTGTGAACAAGTAACATACTTCCAAGAATCCATTCATAAAAATTTTCGCGTTTATTATAATTAGTAGGATTCTAGATTGTAGGAGCTGGTTGCATTGGCATGACGAAGGGAATCGCCCACCGCCGCCGGCGTAGACCTCTTTTGTGAGACCTATAAATATTTAAATAGAAAATTATAAATCACAAAAACTAAAATGTCGTCGGCAGGAGGACCGTAGCGCAGGTCCGAAATGCAGTGCTTTGTGTCGGGAGGAGTCGAACGCGCGGCCTATCCCTAACAAAGAGAATGATCTGACTACTGAGCTATGATGACCATACCGACATCATCCAATCTTTGCTTCATATAATATCTAGATCGCGAGACCTAATACCTTATTTTTCTTATTGGCACAACCAGGAAATGTAGCCGATGTATTTGCCTAGTCCTGATAGTGAATGATCAGGGCATGCGGATGGCGGGTTTGTAGCCCGCAGCCCGACCTCTCATAACCAATTTAGAAGGGTGGCATGCCGTGAGGTTTGGCCCACCCACGCCCTCACTGACCTCACCGCGACGCGGGATAGAACCCGACCTACAAAAATGCAAGACGATACCGGCAAACCATACCCCCCCTTGACAAAGGTCGTATAGGTAGCCAAAGTGCGCCAGAGGGCGGCAATGGACAGTAGGAAGGCAAAAGAGCACTGAAAGTGAATTGTCAGTGGAGTGCCAGTTCTATGGTTCGAGATTAGATTAAATATGTATTTACTTACCACAATGTTAGTTGCATGTTTCAAGTGCTTTGAAACACGCAATATGAAAAAAATACTAGTGAAAATGTTTCTTGACAATTTGGGTTTTCTCTAATACTTACGCTTATATCGATGCCAACACAATTAAATATGACCATTTATTGTCAGGGTATTGACTTTGGTTACTCCTTTGGTTACTGAATTTAGCGAAATTTATCTAACCATAAACTGGGTAAGAGATTTTGATAACTCTTCATCCCCCCTATACTTATCCGAGGGTAAGTCTGATACACAATCAGAGTTGTTTCACCGAAGGGATAGGCAGTCAGAGGCTTATTATGTAGGTTATTAGAAAACTTCGTTCGCGTTCCCGTTTTGCAACGTTTTTCATTGCGGTTACGCTCCTATTTGTGGCAATATGAATAGCAAAAAGATACACTTGGGTTGGACTTGAACCAGCGACTGTTCCTTTTCCAAAAGGATCATTCTGCACACTGAAAAAGACTCCACTAGCCTTAGAGCACGAAACTCTTGATCATTATTAATTTGCGACTTACGGCGCATGATCCAAACTCCTACTTCTGCAATCCAAGCTTTGCCATCGCTCTTAAGCTTCATATATTTGACGACCACAATTATTTTCTGAACATAATAGCATGTGACTGAAGTTAGGACGGGTTGATATATTCCGATAAATGTTTAAAAGCAAAACGTATACTCTCAGAGGTTTTCATAAATCCATGAACGCACCACCTCCCTCACTCTAAGACCTCTAGACAAATTCTACCCAACCGAAGAGAAGCACTTATAAATACGCTTGCTTTCACATCTATTGTGCGTATTTCTAAAGCGTTTGCACCTTATTGGTTTCCATTTCAAATTAGCTACAGTTCGCCATGATATAAATTCAAAAAATCAAAATCAAAATATCTTTATTCATGTAGGTCACAAAGTAACACTTATGAACGTTAAAAAAAGAAAATGCTTCTACATTTACATTTACCGCCAGAAGCATTTTCTTTTTTTGACGTTCATAAGTGTTACTTTGTGACCTACATGAATAAAGATATTTTGATTTTGATTTTATGAAAAAAAAAAAAATAGAACAATGTTTAGCAATATTACTATGTAAGTACATGGTTTGGAATATTTTCGATATTGATCCATTCAAAGCATTATGTTTCGAGAGTGCCTTTGGGGATTAAAGCTCTCGAAGGTAGTGAGATAGGCAAGGAATACTGATTCGCCAGCATTCAATCAATTCGCCATCGTCAAGACGACAGACCCGTTTTGCAACGTTTTTCATTGCGGTTACGCTGCTATTTGTGGCAATATCCCTTTCACTGATGTCGCCAGCATCCGCAAAGCTCGCCCCTGGTACGGGCGTGAATGTGCCGAGGCTGTCCAGAAAAAACAGTCGGCGTATCGCGCCTGGGTCAGGGCTCGGGCGGCACGTGACCCGAATGTGAACCGCCTCAAAGCAGCTTACAATAGGGCCACTAGGTTCAGCAAGAGGGCCTTCAAGAGAGCGGATGCCCAGCGCGTCGCGCGGCTTGGTCAGGAGCTCACATCCCACCCCACGGGCAGCCGTGGATACTGGCAACTGGCCAAAGCCGTACAGTCAAATTTTTGCCAACCCTCGCTGCCACCACTGCGTTTTCCTGATGGATCACTGGCTCACAAAGCCCAAGAGAAGGCGGACATGCTCGCAGACCTCTTTGCGGCTAATTCCCGCGTCGATGACCGTGGCCTGCAGCCCCCCGCCATCGTCAACTGTGGCCACACTATGCCTGATATTGTTATCAGGCAATGTGATGTACGGGCAGTGCTGCGGTCGCTCGAGTCGCTCGGTCGTTTGAGCATAACATTATGTCTAGTAGTTTAAGCATAGCACACAAAAATATTCAAGGCTTATCTGATAAACTTTTAGAAATTGACCTTTACATTAGGGACCACAATGTTCATATTTTTTGTATAACAGAGCATTGGTTAAAAGACCACGAATTATTGTTCAACAGTGAATTTTACTCACTTATTAGTGCGTTCGCAAGAAAGAAGGCTATTCGTGGTGGCTCCCTAATATTCGTGTCTAATAATATAAAATGTAAAGAACGTAAAGATATTGTTGCTTTTTCTATAGAGCGCACTGTGGAATTGTCCTGTGTTGAGCTTGAGCGACTCATTGTCCTCTGTGTCTATAGCCCACCGGATTGTGATTACGATTCATTTGAGATAGTAATGGAAAATGTATTGAAACAATAGTGTCTTAATAAAAAGCATGTTGTGGTGTGTGGTGATTTTAATGTTGATGTACTTGTGCAGTCACCTAAATGCATTAAATTTATCAATTTATTCAGTTCCTTCGGCTTACAACACTTATTTTCAGAGCCAACTAGAATCACATCACATTCTGCAACATGTCTAGATAATATATTTTGCAACTGTGAACTCCTGACAAAGGAGGTATTAAGTAACTTCAAATCTGACCATCTGGGGCAGAAGGTCGTATTTCCCATCAATATCACGGCTAAAGGAAAAAAAAATTCATGTAGGCCAATGAGTACATATCGCCTAGAACGATTTAATGAAAGCGTTTCTGCAAAAGTTGCTAGTATTGACTTTAACCAGGTTGATCCAAATAACTTATATGAGTCCTTGTTTAATACAATTAAATCTGAGTTCGACAATATATTTAAATCAAGAACTTTTTATAAAAATGGAAACCTCCAGTTCTGTGACTGGGCAACCACTGGCATCTACAAAAGTAGAGCTAAGTTGTATGAATTATATGGTATGAAGCAATATATATATATAATTTTAATCCTGATTTTATTCAGTATGTTAAAGATTATTCCAAAATTTTCAGAAAAGCGTGTGTTGCTGCTAAGTCATTATATTTGAGTAATAAGATTAAACTGTCCAACAATAAAGTCAAAACGACTTGGAATATAATTAATGCTGAAACCGGTCGCCTAAAGCCCCGTGACAATGACTTTGAATTAATTATTGATAAAAAAGTCATTAAGAAAGAACCAGATGTAGCACAAACCTTTAATATTTTTTTTATAGACATACCCACGAATATAACTAGCTCCTTGAATTCTTGCTCAGTTAAAGCTCAACGTATGCTGGAAAGCGGAGTGAATCAGTGTCATGTCTCATTTAGCTTTGAATATGTAAACCCCAATGATATTATAAAAGTGTTCAAGTCGCTTAACTCAAAAAAGACAGCTGACTTGTGGGGTATTTCTGTAAAATTGCTTCAGTCCATTATTGTGAATATATCTCCACATCTAGCTGCAATATTTAATAAATGTGTCAATAGTGGAGTGTTTCCTGATCTCATGAAATACAGTAAAGTGATACCTTTATTTAAAACTGGATCAAAAAGCGAACCTGGTAATTTTAGACCAATTTCAATACTACCTGCCATTAGTAAAATTTTTGAAAAAATTATATTACAGCAATTACAATCACATTTTAATTCAAATATGCAACTACATAATGAGCAGTATGGATTCACAAGAGGTCGTTCTACCATTCACGCAGGGGTAACACTTCAGAAGCATATTTTCAATGCCTGGGAGAATAAGCAAGATGCCATTGGTATATTTTGCGATCTCTCCAAAGCTTTTGATTGCGTTGAACATAATACCCTATTACGGAAACTCAATTATTATGGTATCAGAGATTCGGCACTGGACCTAGTTGCCTCATACCTCAGTGATAGAATACAACATGTTGATATCAATGGTAGTCGGTCTTTAGGGGCTTCTGTAGCTATGGGCGTGCCACAAGGATCAATTCTAGGTCCGTTTCTATTTTTAGTTTACATTAATGATCTACCGTTCTATGTACAGAATTTGTGCGACATTGTAATATTCGCCGATGATGCATCACTTATTTTTAAAGTTGATCGCAAGCTGAGGAATTTTGACGAAGTAAATAGTTCACTTGCACTAGTTCTGGATTGGTTTACAACCAACAATTTACTTCTGAACGCAAAAAAGACGAAGTGTGTTAGATTTAGTATGCCTAATGTTCAGAACTACGGTACTAATATTATTTTGAACGGTGATACCCTTAATCTTGTAGAATCAACCGTATTTTTGGGTATTACTCTAGACAGTAAATTACAGTGGAACGCCCAAATATCGGGTCTTTCAGGGAAACTTAGCTCTGCGGCTTTTGCTATTAGTAAAGTCAGACAGCTCACGGATGTAGAAACTGCCAGGCTGGTTTATTTTAGCTATTTTCACAGTATCATGTCGTATGTAATTTCACTGTGGGGCAAGGCAGCTGATATAGAGATCATTTTTATACTCCAAAAGCGAGCTATACGTGCGATTTATAAACTGAATGCACGAGTTTCTCTTAGAGAAAGATTTAAAGAAATAGGCATTTTAACAGTTGCATCACAATATATATATGCGAATATTATGTTCGTTAAACAGAATATACATTTATACAGTGTGAACAGTGACATACATGCAATAAATACTAGAAATAAGCATAAATTGGTTGGGACGTATTATCGTTTACAGAAGGTTCATGACTCCTTTGCAGGATTTGGTGTGCGTTTTTATAACAAAATTCCTCTAAACATTATGAACCTTCCTTTGAATAAAGTCAAAGTGGCTGTTAAGACACACCTCCTAAAAAAGGCATATTATACTATTAAAGATTATCTAAACGATACAGAGAAATGACAATGAGTTGCTTGCTCATCACTCGAGCTACAAAGGGGCTACTTCTGTTTGAAATGTTGTTTTGTTGCTGAAACTCACTTATTATTGTTAAATTATTATTATTATGATATTGTAAGGTATGGGTACTTTGAGATTATGTGGCACCTTTAACTAGTATTTAACTTTTTTTTGTGAATAACAGAGATTCAAAATTTTTAAGTTCACTTGGTCCACACATGGTCACGTACTGCCCTTGCCCTCTTTTTATTGTTGTAACAGAATCATTGTATTTACTGGCGAATAAAAAGAGTGGCCGTGAGTTTTTCTTGCCAGGTTCTTTCCTCACAGGCTCTACCTATTGTCTTGCGAAACTGGCGGTAAATGTAAATGTAGAAGCATTTTTTTTTTTGACGTTCATAAGTGTTACTTTGTGACCTACATGAATAAAGATATTTTGATTGATTGATTGATTGATTGCTCGACACGCGGAAAGCCAGTGGCCCTGACGGCATTCCGGCGGTGGTGTTACGAAAATGTGCCGCTGAGTTGTCTCCAGTACTAACGCGTCTGTACCGCCTGTCATACTCTACAGGGCTCGTGCCGGAGGTCTGGAAAGAGGCGAATGTACAACCGATCCCCAAGAAAGGGGATCGCTCCGATCCAGGCAACTATCGACCCATAGCTGTCACCTCAGTCATTTGCAAGGTGCTTGAGCTCCTTATCAATAAGCAGCTCATGCGATACCTGGAGGATCACTCGCTAATCAATGATCGGCAATATGGCTTCAGGCCAAAACGATCAACGGGTGACCTCCTGGCATTCGTCACGCATGTATGGGGTGAGGCTATGGAAAAGTACGGCGAGTCCTTGGCTATTAGCCTGGACATCGCCAAAGCTTTCGATAGGGTCTGGCATGCTTCGCTCCTTTCCAAGCTTCCGGCATATGGTCTACCTCCTCAACTGTGCAGCTGGATTGCCAGCTTTTTAAACGAGCGCCGAGTGCGGGTCCTCTGCGATGGCCAGGCTTCTCGCTTCTTGCAAGTGAATGCCGGGGTACCGCAGGGGTCCGTACTATCACCAACTCTCTTTCTTCTGCATATCAATGATATGCTATCCCTCGGGAACATTCATTGCTATGCAGATGACAGCACACTGCACGGGAGTTACTCGGTTCGTCCGACGGCGGGGCGATCTGAGATTGAGGAGGAGAGACGACGACTCGTGGCTGATCTCGACCGTAACCTCGACAGTATCTCCCAATGGGGTGCCGAGAACTTGGTCGAGTTCAATGCCCGCAAAACACAGGCGTGTGCATTTACAGCGAAAAAATCCCCTTTCCTTCCCCTACCCACTCTTCAGAATGCAACATTACCAATGAAGGATAATCTAGACATCCTTGGCATAGACGTACGTCGAGAGCTCAATAACACTAAATACATTGAGAGATGTATTGGGCTAGCTTCGCGGAAACTAGGAATACTGAACAAGGTAAAGCGATTCTTTACACCGCACCAGAGGTGTCTGCTGTACAAAACGCACATTAGACCCTGCGTCGAATACTGCTCTCACCTCCGGGACGGCTCCGCGAAGTATTTGCTGGACGCACTCGACGCTATGCAGCGACGCGCGTTTCGCATTATAGATTGTCCGGAGGTAACGGGAAGCCTTGAGCCGCTAGCCCAGCGCCGAACAATTGCTTCCTTGGCCGCGTTCTACCGTATTTACCACGGTAAATACGGTACACTTTACAATTTGTCGACCTAAATATAAAAAAAAAAAAGACGTTTTCTTCGTGCCGCTACATTCGTCGTCTAGCCCAAACTAAGCTATAAGCTTGTGCTAATATGGGATCCAGACAAACCATAAACATACTTGGATATTTCTAAATACGTAGGTCACACTATAAGTTTTGCGTAACTTAAAAAAACAACATGTTAAAACCTAAATATTATGTTTATTGCTTTTCAAAATACTCTCCTTTACATTTTAAACATTTTTTATGCGATCGAACCATTTTTTAAAACAGGAGAATCACAGATCTGAAGGCATGTTTTTTACGTGCTGATTGAACGCTATCACTGCCTCTTCGGAGTTGGTAAAAGTGAAACCTCTCATCAAAGCTTTGATTTTGGGGAAAATACAGAAATCACAGGGTGCTAGGTCGGAGCTATGCGCAGGATGGGTGACGAGTTGTACTTTTTCGGAAGGTAAAAATTACTTTGTTTTGTTGGCCGTGTGTGAAGAAGCGTTGTCATGATGTAGGAGAACGCGGCTTTTGGGTCGTCTTTTGCGAACTTTTTCTAACACCCTGGGTAAACAAATGGTAGAATACCACTCGGCATTAACACTCTTTTGATCTTCAAGTGGAATTGTACAGATAGGACCCGTAGCTGAGAAAAAAAAAGACGATCATTTTTTTACCAACGTTTCTCGGCTGCCTCACTTTTGTTGGCTTGTTCTCATTTTCAAACACCCATTCACAAGATTGCTGTATTTTTTCGGGTTCAAAACAATAAATCCACGTTTCGTCAACTTTCAATTCTTCGTGTAAAATTTTCTGGATTTGACTCATACCAATCCCCAATAGTCCTCGAATTGTCTCATAGGTAATCCGCGGGTTTTCTTCAATTAACCGCTTAACAGTAGCCACATAATTTTCGTTGACGGCAGTTGAAGGCCGCCCTTCACGAAATTCGTCATGTAAAGAAACTCGACCTCTCTAAAATTCAGCAAACCATCGCCTCACGGTGCTCAAACAAGGTGCTTCTCTCCCAAAAGTATTTTGAAGACGAGCGGCACAGTCTTGCGGAGAGAGAGAACTTTTAAAATCATAAAAAATCATCGCTCTAAAATCTTTTCGACTTAATTCAATTTTCGTTGCATACGTAGAACTTTGATGTGTGATAAAAAACAATTGATAAATGATTTCCCGCCAATTGTTTTTTTTTTATTACTAAAAAGATTGCAACGTTTAAAAAAATATAACATTCGAAATTCAAATAGTTCCGATTAGCTAGAAGTGCAAAACTTTTAGTGTGCCCCATGTACATACATATTATACATGACACATAAACTCCGAAACAAACATTTGTGGGTCACACAAATATATTTGAGTCGACCCGGGAATCGAATCCGAGACTCTGTAGTCGAACGCCGATGTAAAGAATACCATTCGCAGTACCATTCCAGATTGGGAACAATCTTGGAGGTTTTTAATGGAAATAGCACTTATTTTAAACCTGGTGACGTTGGTTAACTAATAATAATAATAATCTTTATTTGTATCAAAAAAAAAAGCAGAATTTACAAAATAAATGTTTGACAAACAATACTGTGAAAAATCATTTACAATCAGTGAACTATAAAACCAGTATATCTTAACTAAATTAAATTGTAGATATATTTTGGTTCCTCTTGCAATTTTCCTTCCTTATTCTTTTGTAACCTCATCGGCGTAAATTGTCTACGAATATCGACTTCATTCATTATCATATACCGATTGCTTTATACGATTTCGTATCTAAGGTTACGGGTTTAACAATTCCAGGATCGTATTATTCGTATTCGAGTGTGTGTATCACGCAAGGACAAATATTCAAAGTTTTCAAAGTTGTGAGTATGATTGAATGCCCGCTTTAACAACAACAACAATTGATTTCGGATTTTGATTACCTACTAGTTTTTCGGTTTTATTTATACTGTTATTTTAAGGGTGTTAATGGGTGCTATTCTAGCAAAATCTTAGGAGCCCAAGCTAGTCACATGCAAGTGGCACACCGCTAGGAGAAATGTGGGCATACCTATAATATGATATGTCTCTGCTTTGGGGACACGCACGTGATTATTTTTATGATATAGAAAATATTATGTTATTTCCGCGTTAGGGGGACATTTCATTGAATGCCAATTAGATTGGATGCATTGGAAACCAGAAACCTGTAACAAGGAATCTTATTATAATTTACAATGCACTGTAGGTACTCTCATGTGGTAGAAGGTATTATTTAGACAGATTTTGAAAATTCCTTTACTAATATATTATAGCTGTGTTATCACTGAGTGCTATAGGCTACTTTTTATCCTGCTAATGTTCCCTTAGTAGTTGAAAACGAGAAAACTACGACTAACTAACGACACGGGCGGAGCCTCATCTAGTTGTATAGTACAAACGGCTTTCTTCCACTAGGTCGATTTCCGAAGGCGATAATTCTGTTTTCTCCGACGCTGGCACTACACCGATTGACCCTAATGCAGAGGCCCTAACAGATGAGAAGCAGGAAGACAATGCCAGTGGTAACGAGTCGGAGGAAGTAGACGATATAGAGCTTATATTTACCACTGATGAATCAAAGGATATGAGCAATTTACAGGTAAATACAGGTTTGGATGTTCGGTCTTTTTTGATGTGAACTCTTCTTAGCGCATTTGACATTTTTGAGGGAAAAATATTATAGAACTCAGGACTGTTACTGTCACCGACACCTCTGCAAGTACGATGATAATAATGCTATCTATTAGTTTGATGTTGCGTTACTACGAAATTAATGTAGGTACATTCCATACGAAATAGTAAAAAATTTGATGGGCAGTTGAGATTGTAATGAAGTTATACTACACGGAATTGTTCAAGTTTCCCCTTATGGCGGCAACCCTGGAGGGCCGCTGTTTTTAAAATAGTTAAGTATTTGTATATGATATTTACATTTCATAACACAAGCTTTGTGTTGTTTGGAGATCTGTAGGTGTTTTTGGCAATTATTGTCAAAGCAAGTATTATTATACTCTTTTGTAGTAGGTAACACTAGTCTTCTGACCTGTGTTGATTCACGGCAGCATCATGAGATTATACTACTACGAAATATAGTGGAAAAGTATACTTATTTTGTTCAATATGTAAAGCAAGTTCCAACAAGTGCCATCAATCGATAGTACATTTAATAGACTGCCCTTCCCAACGTAATTTATCAGCCAATAAATTACACACAATACAGAAGCCACTTTTAAATGTAATATTTATCCTTCTAGGAGGACCTTGTGTCAATACGTGAAACCGATCAGTGGATGCCGCAATCTGCATCTACTACTCATTCAACGCCATTACTGATAAAATATCACACCTTAGATCCTGACTTCCAGCCAGGCACTGACGACAATTATCCCGCAACTGAAATACAAAAGCCAATACTAGAGCCCTTGAAGGTCAAAAGAGTTTCTTTACCAAATGATAAAGAGATTCGACATGTAGCTTTCAATGGTAAAGGAAATCTGGATTTACCTGGACGCAGTATTCTTAAAAGTTGTGAAAATAAATCTGATAATATGCTGTATAAGAGAAGTCCAAATACAAGCTCTAGAAGGCTGGATAGCGTGGATAGCCTGACCTGTGAATATAACAGAGGAATGAGTTTTGATAATACAAAGTCCTCCAGTCTCGAACTAGGATCAAGTATGGATATTCTTCATAGAGATGAGAGTATGGACAGTTTTCAAAGAAACGTTAACATGGGCCATCGGTATTCTGTGTTTGCGGGAACTGATATATCGAAATGTGGCACTTCTGAGGATGATCTTGCTATGAATTTGAACTTTCGGAGGAATACTTGCCCCAATCCCTTTCAGTACAGGTAAGTTTTAAAATTGAATCCTGCTAACTAAACTTTCAGCATATCATTTTGTTCTATAAATATTTGCTTAGACCTTGGATTGCCGAGAGCTTAAAATCATACCCAAATTGGTTATGTAGAAACGGGAGTACAGCAGATAGTGGATTATGGGATCTTTTACGCCGCTGAGATTTCTAGGTACCTACTGCTGTTTCGCAAGTCCCAGTCGCACAGTATATTAAGATAACATAAAAAATTGACCTAGTCAGGACCTGTGTTTAGTTCTTCAGGTTTTTTAGTTCTTCATGTCTGATTTTCCCAGGCCAGGGTACCGTGGGGTTTCCCGTCCCCCAGGTCCGTTTAAGGCCGGCGGTACACGACTCCGGCCAGTGTTACGTGACCCCGCTCAAGCCAGACGCGAGAGCGGGGCCCAGACAGACGTGTGCGCCCTACCTAATAGGTGGAGCTCTGATGGATACCTTGCTCATAAGGTTTGTAAATTATTAACATATTATGCGTTATGCTGTTTTCCTAAAAGTGTAGGCAGAAGTTTTCGTCAGTAAGTTTTTTAGGTCTCATGTACTAACCGTAACATCTACAATAATTAACTCTATAAGAACTACTGATAAGCGTAACGTGACTATTTCTACTAAATCGCACTACCCGTAAGCCGCGTTAGAGAATTTGATTCCAAAAAATATGAAATTTCTATAGGTTTTACAGCGATGCACGTGTCGTTTGTGTACAATGTTGCACGTTCTTAGGAAGCGTTCGTTCAGTTCCGTCTACATTCTCATGTGGTGGTTCCCCCAGGTGGCGGCGCCCCCCGCGGGCGCGCTTCCCACCGTCCCTGCTCGCTCGTCCCGCGCCCGCCCCGCCCCGCCCGCACCGCCGGCCCGTCAGGACGCGCGACGGGTCTTACTTAGCGATATCGGTA
The DNA here is from genome assembly GCA_963556515.1 of Nudaria mundana. NCBI lineage: Eukaryota > Metazoa > Arthropoda > Insecta > Lepidoptera > Erebidae > Nudaria > Nudaria mundana. Next base: position 4,312,738 of record OY748305.1, on the reverse strand, counting down.
AGTTTACATATTATGGGGTATATGACTGTCCAAGTCAAATCCCCTGCTTTTTATTAAATGTCAATAATGAATGAAAGACAAGCCTATGACGACACTTTTATGTACTAAGTATTAGTGTTTCAATTGATGATTAAAAGTAAATAAAAGCAAGTTAGTTAGATTCAATATAATATTCATTCTTTATTTAACAAATACATATCTTATCTGTTTTTGTAGGCCTGTCTGTCTGTCCCACGCACGATTCCTTCCGTACAATTTAAGGCTCCAACCACACGTACGACAATGACACGACAACTACACACCTTTCCGCCGACAAAAAGTGGTTATGTGTGAATAGTGTCGCTGCAGCTTTTGCAGTTGCGTTATAGAACTATAAATATTTATTGATGTCGATGATTGCGATGGTTGCATTGTGTTTGCGATTAAGTCGACAGTCGACACCAACCCCATCTTTGCGTTCAACGACATAATATGGTCAGTGTAAATCAAACTATGCATTTTTATACAAAATATTGCCCTACACACGTAAATGCCTACAAATTTTTTAAACAATTATACAATTTCATTGTGTCTTCAGGTTTCACATCGATGGTACCGGAGCTGTCCCGTTCGGCGGACCCAGTGTGGGCGTTGGGCAAGTTGCAGCCACAATCCGACGACTCCCTCACAATCTCTACTTCTAGGTGAGTCAGTTTTCCAATAGAGTATTGAGCATTTAAATTTCTTACTAGCAACCCCACCTTCAATTAAAATTCTCGTTAACTCCTCAAGCTTCTTCTCGAAAAAATACTAAATTTGACTTCGCCTTATTCACCGTGCGGTTTTATCGGTACAAACTTATGGGTAGCAGTTTTGATTCCCTCATAGGCGGTGTTTTAGTGATGGTTGCCTCATTTCAGACCTCAACTATACAGAATGTACTATTTTACTAAATAAATCACCAAGATCATTGCGATACATGTTGTAAAATATTTGAGAAAAAGCTGGCAACTTTACTAGCTTAAAAATAATATTTTATCAGAACATGTTCAAATAATTGCAGATTCCTGTCCCGCGGTTCGTCTTACCGCTCCCCATGTCTCAGTATAGACCGTAGCAATGACTGGATTCCGAAACAGTCTTATGCATACAAAGGTAAGTCTCATGTATAAGCGCTATGCAAGGGAGTATCTGGGGCCATTACTCTTAATGGCCCCCAGACTATCCCTTGCATCAAAAACAGCGTATTCAGGCTTTCATGATAGAAAAACTATGACAACTGTAAAAGTTGTATGACATCCTACTGACATACATGGTATACTATAATACGACGCAACGACATCGCGTCGTGCTACGATGTGTTTTGACATTTATGTGTAAAAGCTCTAACGTCAAAGAAAATTATGTTACATACAATTAGGTACCCCTATTTTTTCCAAATGACTGAACTTTTTATATTATTAGAGCCTCGGCTGGCGGTTGGCTTGGAACCTTCAGATTTTTGAGAACCCGATGTACCCTATAATACATTTGAAGGAATTCAATGTTAATGGTCACTAAATAAGTTACAGGTGGCTTAGTAGATTTTTTTAAATTTTGGAGTCTCCAACCCGACGCCGCCTGCCTGACGGAAAGCTATACTGGACAATTTTGCTTTCGTTTGTCCAATGTTTATCCGATCTTCCCGACAATCGGCACTAGTATTCATTAATTTAAAACATTGGTTTTCATCGTGAGCGTTTCTTGATTGGGGAGAAAATGGGAAAAACGCCCAAATAGTGTTTTTGTTTTTTTTTTTGTAATATGTGCGGCCACTAGTTTGTTTAGTCCCACGTTTATTTTTATAGCATCATCATTGCACCGACGATACTATGCGCCTTGGCGTTCGTCATTACCTGATGTGCGGTACGATGATACTGATGACATACTGGAAGAAGCCGAGACTTTCATACGACGGTCCATTGATAATATACCCTCGCCTAATCTCGATGGTAAGTGTCATAATATGGCAGTACAACCAAGTTTTTCTTCTATTGCTTATTAAGAGCAATTTTCCTGTCAAGCGTTTTTCCACCTGTAGCGTACGGGTCTCGCCCGCAATGTCAGTGTGTAGAAGCAAAGTCATTGTTTTCAAATACAGAAATATATCAATAAAATATTCTTTATAACTACAAAAAGATATACCTTCAGGAGATATCACTTAAAGACACTACAATTGGCGGCCTTATATGCCTTGGACTTAGAAAATATAACCACGTGTGATGTAGAACGTCTGTAGTTTTGGACTGATTGTAATATTACGTAATTTTTAATGTATAATTGTAACGGGCTGAGATTATAACATAGTCTGATCAAGCACACATTCTCTTTGCCCGATTACTCACGGCAGTCCACAACTAGCGTCCACTTCAGTCGATAACCATGTGTTAATGGGGTTATTACGTGAAAGTTATTCGACACTACCATGCTCTTAAGGGCTGCTGATGTTTACCCTGCTCTACGATGACGCCTACCTATGATGATTCTGTACGAGCTTTCGAATACTATTTGGACATGTATTTCATCGTCCACCTTTTCCCATGTATTTAAATTACATAATTTAGGGGTGCTTCGAGAGCGTGCCTGGTTTGTGTGTGAAAAAGATCATTATTTTATTTGCAGTAGAGAAATCTCAAGGAGTGACCGGTCAACCGTACATCCCTGCTGAGCCTCGTCACCTGCGACTGGGACACACGGTTAAAGTCATCACGCCACACGGACGGATCGCCGTTGGGAGAGTTCGGTAATGATGCATACATTTTGTATTTTTATATTCGACAAAAATGATCAATGAGTAAACTTGTTGTATTTTAGCAATTACTGAGATCCAGCTTATATTATGTAGCTGATGCCTGCGGGTTTCCCCGCGTGTAATAGTTTTCCCATTCTCAATTCACTCTAGCACTCAGGGATTATGTAGCTATAGCTACATATTAGTGAAAAAAATTCGAAATCGGTTCTATGGTTACGGAGTCTATTCAATGCAAAGACACAGAAAAATATTTGCACTTGTCACTGATGAGCACGATGGTTTGTCCTCTTACAGGGTATTTTTATCTATGATCTCATAACACAAGCCTATATTAGCTTATTTTGGGCTAAATCGGTCAGTTCGCAGTCTTCATTTAGTAATGAAACATATTGCTTATAGCTACGTGGGTCTAGCGGGCGGCAGTGCTGCGACCAGCAGTGTCGTTGTAGGAGCAGAGTTCCAACATTCGCAGCATCCCGGCTTACCTCGCAACGACGGCACTCACCGCGACCGCAGATACTTCCTCGCTCCACCCAACTACACCGCACTGTTCGTACCGTTCTCTAAAGTTGTCATGGCGTGGGGTAACTAAAACTACCAGATGCCGTTTGGTTTATAGAATGCTCCCGCAATATTTCAATGTTTGCGGCATATGTGGCTTAACTAAATTCATAAAGATGCCGTTTGGAATATAGTTTGCTCCAGCAAAATTTCAGTGTTTGTCATACTTACTGAAATGTGATAATGCTGTCCAGTGGGCTGATATGGCTGGTATGATCATGATTTGAAATACTCGGATTGAGGTTTATCTCTGTTGGCAAGTTGATGGTATATAAAGTTACTATTTAGTATTTCAGGAATTATGATACCTACATTACCTATTAATTGCATGTGTTATATTTCTATGAGTGTAAAATATAGAAATATTAGAAAAATAATAATACAATGTTGGATTGATGGATGTATAAAATATGTTGTAAAATTTCTTCTAAGTGTGCAAGGTAGGAAGACTTAAAAGACAATTTCATAGTAAGTTCTATCATTATTGTTTACATCGATAAATGTCAAAAAGTTGTCTGTCACATGAGCTAAATTGGACATTAGTCGAATAGGGCGAAAGTTAACATTTGAACTTTATTATAACAGTAGGTCTAATTTCAGACGGTCTATCTAGAAAGTTTTAAATGTTTTTTTATTTGAAATATTGGATCTCAACTAAAGTTTGTAGTAGGAAAGAAATACTATACCTTGTTGTTGTGCATTATAAATAAGCTAAACGTCGTCAACATATTTACGTTTTTAGAGTGCTAGCTGCAACACAAAGTCAATCCAAAACTTGTACCAAAGAAACAAAGTAAAAAAATCTAGACATTTTAAAATAACAGATTTTATCTATTTGTAGGTAAGCTTTATGCATTTTAATATGTATTAATTATATGCCTAAATATATAAATAAAAACTTTTTATTATTAATTAATGGGATGTTTAGATGTTAGTTGATATTGATATAAAAACTATTTTATGTATGAAATATTTTCAAATATTGCCGTCTCTAAAGCTTTGTGAGGCATATTTTATGTATATTAAGTATTTACAAGTGTGTTCTAGTGATTCTATCAACAATCAAGTTTTCATAATTAGTTTCCAACAAGATAACGTCCTTAAAATAGCAAAAATACAACAATTAAGGTTTCCTTAAGATCCGTTTACACGGGCAATTTCATGAGCAATGATTGCTGAGCAACGCAAACTGATCAATATTGTGCAATTTCTGCAATTGCAAATTTGGCTTATTTTTTGGATTATTAAAAATTTAAAATAACAGTATCTTATAAACGTGCCGAAAAAAGTACTATAACCAATACCCATAAAACGCATTTTGTCTAGTAATAACTAGTTTCAACTGAAATTCAATTTTTAACCTAAGTTCATTCCTGATTATAGTATACTATATTACTTAATTATATACAAGGAACAGGGAAATTAAATTAAAAAAAAGAACCTAAACAAACTATAAACTATACTATCTAAAACTAAAACACTAAAAAATAAGTAAGGCAGGGAGACTTAGGCAGAGTGCCCATAACACAGGCAGCATTTCAAATTTCAAATTGGCAATTCAGCGCGGGAATGCTGCCTGTGTTATGGGCACTCTGCCTAAGTCTCCCTGCCTTACTTATTTATTTTAGTTAATTCTAGTTTTAACAAAGACTAGCACGAGTTTAACGGTTTTGTATCTCTTACCTTCATATTTATACAAGATATAAAGGAAATAGGGAATAACCAACTTTAAATGTATGTACAATTGTATATCATGTTCACTCGAAACTAATACACTACTTGACACAATAAGTACAGTTTACATCTATATCTAAATGTATTAATTTGAGCAGTGAACTTAAAAAATAAATAAATAAAAAATAAAATAAATAAAAATCATTTATTTTCAAGCTACAGCGTGTGTTGATCATAGTGTGTTAGAAAAAAATTCCTTACATACATAATAAAATGGTTTTTACGTACCTACATACGTAATAAAAATATTTTATTGTCAACTCCACACTCTATACGCTGAACGGGTGATACGATTTTTTATTTATTCGGATACACAAAACAGAAATCAATACAAATATCCATAAAATACATAACTTAACAAGGTTCAGTTCCAAATTGAGTTCCTAAACATATATACTCAACATGACCAATAATGTAGGAAATTCACCAACCGAAACTGGAAACAAAGATACCAAATGCGAAAAAAAAAATTGCCAATATCTACGAAATAAAGAAAAAAACAAAGAAAACAAAAAAATGTTAATGCTATAAGACATAAGTTTCATTGTATTACGTTTAAACGATAGGGAACCCAGGTAGAACACATCGATCTCGTCGATGTTGCACATAGGTGATGGGAATAGTTTCCTATGGAAAATGTGAATTGTGTTATTTAGTAAAATATATCTATTATTGCTCATTATTTCTACAATGATTCCATTGCGTTCTCGTGTTACCCATTTATATATTACCCATATCATACTATATCAGATTCGTATTCTTTTCCTAACTTTATTAGGCCATGTGAATGATGGGACTCCTTCGATTTTTCACTCTCATAGTTTTCATTCACCGATAAAATACAGAAAATACAAATCAGAAAGATCAGAGTCATTAAGAAGTTGATATATACATATTAAGTATACAATTTTGACTAATAGGACATGATGGAGTTTCAACCCTCTGATTTAAAAGCTGTTTTACAATTCTTACAAATATAAACAGTTTAGGTACAAAGACATCGAAGGCTGGGTCATCCTAACTAGGGGGTTGTAGAACGAAGTATTATTTGTTTAGACCTACAGAGATGCGAGAAGCTCTTCACTCATTTCATCGTGGCAACCAGTGGACTGTTGTTATCTTAGCTCCTTACAATAGCAATCGAACATGTAAATACTTTCTTATACCCTTTTTAAAGAACCTAGTGGTTTGTACTTGCTTCTTCTTCTTCTCGTGTCGATGGGCAACACTATGATGATTATATTGTCTTGGCCCAGTACTCTGCGACGCGAAACTAAAGTGCACGGCTCTGGGCAACCCGGACATGACATCATGTGGCTTATGGTTTGTGGTGATAAGCCACATTCACACTGGTTCACTTGGACATATTATCTTGAGATCTACCAACCTGGCCAGGGGTGTACAAAAAGTAGGTATTTAATGGTTTTATTCAGGCAACAAATGCTTATTTTTCTATGCAAATGTACAATTTTATACATTTTAATGGTAATGGAATGCGATTTTTATATCATGTTTGGTTTGTGCGTACTGTCAAGAAAGTAAATGTAACATTAATGGCAGATAGACTTTTGGCTGCATGTATCGTTCAAAACTAGACAACCAATCAAAGCGCTGGATCACAGAAATGAAATATGAGATAAAATATGAAATGAAATATACGTTTATTCAAGTTCTTCTTCTTTTCTTTTAAAAACGTGGCTCCTTCGATGTTCATCGATGATTTCGCCAATGTCAAGGACATGCTTGATTAGTCCATAGTCCCGCAACGAAGAACTAGTTATTCCTAACTAGCTCCCGGTGCAGGATTAGAATCGTTGTTCGGAATGTGAGTGTCTGGGAACCCGACAGAGGTAACCTAAAAAGTCACCAGCCACGCGCTCAGCAAAAATCGAATTCCCTTTATTCAAGTTGGTTACAAGGTAACGCTTTTGAACGTCAGTCAGTTGTAAAGGTTATAATTAAAGTCTAAATTGCTTCTAAAGTAAGTAAGCGTATTAATATACAGCGTGTTATCATTTTGTTACATATTTACTTCCTTATCAGTACATGGCCTGCTATTGCATATCAAAACAGATTTTAGCTAATATTTTCAGCATTTATATTTTAATATTCTAGAATGCCTAGCTTATACATGTTTTAGTATATATATTTGATGTTTATTAGTGTATTATTAGGTAATAGCTATGTTGACGAATAAATGTTGTTAATATATAATAGAAATGTCGTTCGAATTATCTGAATTATATATCATAATAATTATGCATTTACGACCAGCTTGTATATGATTAGTATATTTATGAAAATTTGATCTACTATTACACGTAAGAAATTCTTCATATAACTCATAAAATAGCTTTAATCCAAGTATAATATTGATGTAACCAGGGACGCCCGGCAACGGACGTTAGAGCGGCCGCGGCCTTGGGCCGCGGAATTAAAAAAAAAAAAAAAAAAAAAGTATAATATTGACAATTTTTTGACTTACAACTTAATTGTAATGCTCTATTCCAAAATTGCTCAATTTGTATTTTAATTTTTTTTAATATCTCAAAGAAATCTACTTTCGTACAACACGGCCTAAAATTTAATCAAAATCCCCTAGTTTCGAAAAAAACTACTGAATCATTCTAAATATTATGGGAAATAATCAGGAGAAGTGAAGGGAATTGATAAAACAATGGATGTGATTGAGTGAAAGTGTCTTATTGTAAAGAATAGATTAGGATACATTAAGCACAATGTGGAAATGTAGGGTTGTTTGCATAGTTGATTATGGAGACGATTAATAAAGCATTTGGTAAGGACCCACGTTAATAAAAACATGTCGGAATTTAATACGGAGTTATGGGTTTGAAAGACGTTCTTTGAAATATCTGACGTCTACACCTGTGACCTGTCTGACGTCAGCAAATATACAACTGTGACGTCTATAACATTTGAATTCGTGATGTCCGCTTATTTGTTGATGTGGCATCTGAAATATTTGACTTCTCAAATATTCAACAGTGGGTGGCGTTTACAACTGTCAACTTTGCAATCCAACCAAAACGTCAGGGTTAGGGATAGGGTATCTTAATCGTATTATCATCACACATTTAATCTGGAGATCTGGAGGCAGAAACAAAAGTACAATTCGCACGTGCCCTTTGAATTGTGTACACGTCAGTTGAATATTGTAGACATACAGACATACAGCTGACAGTTGCAGACGTCATAAAGTTGAACATTCGTCATTAGTCACAAAATTCAAAACTGACATTATTTAAATTTATTTATACAGGATGTTACGTAAGGGTTGTATCAACCCGAAGACACCCCCATCAGCTGGTCGACCAGAACCCGTTTCGATATGTGTCGACCGCCAAACAAGAAAAAAAGGTTCATCATAAAAAAGTTATATGGGTTATTTTAAATCAAAACAAACGTGTCCCAACACTAGTGCTTGACGTACTTACTAATAGACAATGGTGGGGAGGCGGGAGGCGGCGTCGCTCACCGACCGACACGCGACCTTGAAACGGTGTCTTCAGGTTGATATAACCGTACGTAACACCCTGTATAGTATAATTGTCAACTTTATGACATGTACACAATTCAACGTGCGAATCGAACTTTTGTTTCTGCCTGATCTTAGACTCGTCACAAAATGTTTCAAATATGTAAAAAAAATGTATTGCGAATAATGTCAGAAAAGTGGATTATAATATACTTTATTGTTTAAATATATTTTTATTTCTGTTTATTTAATTTTAAGGTTATTTGTGTTACCGCCAGCGAGAGTAACGTCTTTTTTTAATATTCGCTATTTATTTATCTAAACGGGATCTAACCGTAATCAATGTTCTCGTTATTTTATGCTATTTTGTATTTACAAATACATTTTACCAACTTTGTAAATATACCATTTTCTGAATCTAGTCATCTTTAAATGTTAGTGGTATTAATATGTATATAATAAGCCTAAATATGGCTACAAAATATGCTTCGAAAAATAGTTTTGTCTATGTCTACTTACCAAAGATAATGTAAAAACATTATAAATTGGGTTACCGAGGAAATATAGTGTTCATCGATATGTGCCAAACATTTAGCTTAACACCAGCATAAGTACTGGCACCGATCACTTTATCGAAATTTGTCGCTCGAATTTCATATTACTTACCGAAAACTATTGACGTAATTCGTTCAAATATTTTTCGATTTTATGATTGCTTACATATGTACCTATATATGTACAAATGCAAAATAATATTATATTAAAGTAAATAGGTTCAAGATTGTACACTCTTGTCCAAGTTTTAAAACACCTCTGTTTTTTTCCATTCATGGAATGTAAAAATGTCCATAGCATGGTCTTTCATTTACTATGCAAATATTGTCTGCTATTCTTGATATTATTAAAAAAAATGAAGGTCAACACAATTTATTTATATTCACAACTTTTTCTTCTGGCAACACTTTCAAACTTTCAAATATCTGTTGCTGATATTACTGCCATCTAGGTATCTCTTTTGGTACCAATATACCTTACCTTTACTTGTTGTATATGGAACTAATATGTGTAATTGTATACCTATTAGTAGTCTATGTCCTATGTAAGTAGAATCTTAGATCAAAACATCTACCTATTACCTGCGCTGTTGATCAGATCAAAGAAATCTATTTTAAATATTATTGTATGAGATTATATGTTAAATGTAAGAAATAAAAACTATTAAAAATGTATAACAATGTTTTTTTCAATAACGGCCAGCCCTTACGTTGACTATAGACTCGACAATCGGACTGCACACGCACACGGGTTGTCATTGACGATTTGACACGCCCCCAATAACGATTACCAGTGAACCATAGAACAATAATCAGTGTTTATCAAAATATTGCATATCGCCTGCCTCCATTGCCATCAGCATTCTCCAGATTCAACCAATGCTATCGCCGGTATCTACCGCCTCCTGACTTACAAATAAAAAACAATATTCGTTTTGGTATATTTTTAATACCTATAATAAAATTGTTAAAATGTTCATAAAACAAACAACTTATAACAATCAACAATGATAATACAATGATAATCAACAAATAAATCACCAAAAACAAGTTTGTTCTAAATTACAGTAGGTAGTCTGATATAAGAAGTTAAGAGAAAAAGAAAATAAAAGAAAAATAGAGTAAGATAAATTGACACACTGATGATAGAGTAAAGACAAGAGAAAAATAAATATGTAAAGAAGTATTGAAAAATAATGTACTTAATAAAGAAATAGAAAGATTAAGAAAGAATTCAGACAAGAGAAAAGAAAAAAGCAAGAATAAAGAAATAGAAAAATTAAGAACAAATTTAGAGAAGAAAGTAAAGAAAATATGATATAGGACAAAATATACTAATATTTTGTCCATGATTTTGTTAATAAATAACTATATATTTTGACATTAGTCATCACTATGCAGATCAATACACGGTGTTGTGTAAATGTCGTAATATATTTATCTGTAACATTAATTGTTGTATTGTATTTCAAAAATTTCAATTGATTTATTGTTGATGAGTTCATGGCAGACATTTAATCATATTTGTGATGACAAGAGTAAAATAAATGTGTAAAGTTAACATAGATAAAAGAAAATACAAAAATAATAATATGGAATTAAGACAAATATTGTATGTAGCATCTTTTGTCCATGATTTTGTTTGTTATTACATGTAGTCTGTTGATGACAATGTGGGGCTTTTGGCTTCATTTTCATCATTTTGACATTTGACATAAATCTCACAGACCCATTTATACAATTCAACAAATCTTTAAACAAATGTTTTGTTGAAAATAGTCAAGTTAGAAAATAAGGATCATATTTCATGTGCTTGATAAAGGTTAAGGGTAGTTGATAAGATAAGAGGTGGAAGATAGTAATTGATGGAGATGAAGAAGGATATAGATTTTTATTGATAGAAATGAACAAAGATAAGGAATGAAGTGAGGAAATTAAGCAACATAAGATAAAAATGGCGACAGTAAGTGAAAATATAAGAGGAAGAAGAAGAAGAAGAAGAAGAATAGATTTGAGTAATAGATAAAAAAATATTGAAGAGAGCCAGTGTTTTAAGATACAGTGAAAGCTTTATTTGAAAACAAGATGAAGATATTCTAAAATCAGTATTAGAAAACAAGTATGTTTTGTCCATGATTTTGTTTATTATTACATGTAGTCTGTTGATGACAATGTGGGGCTTTTGGCTTCATTTTCATCATTTTGACATTTGACATAAATCTCACAGACCCATTTATACAATTCAACAAATCTTTAAACAAATGTTTTGTTGAAAATAGTCAAGTTAGAAAATAAAGATCATATTTCATGTGCTTGATAAAGGTTAAGGGTAGTTGATAAGGTAAGAGGTGGAAGATAGTAATTGATGGAGATGAAGAAGGATATAGATTTTTATTGATAGAAATGAACAAAGATAAGGAATGAAGTGAGAAAATTAAGCAACATAAGATAAAAATGGCGACAGTAAGTGAAAATATAAGAGGAAGAAGAAGAATAGATTTGAGTAATAGATAAAAAAATATTGAAGAGAGCCAGTGTTTTAAGATACAGTGAAAGCTTTATTTGAAAACAAGATGAAGATATTCTAAAATCAGTATTAGAAAACAAGTACAGAATATACTAAAAATTTAAAGATATTATATGTATAAAATAAGACCGGCAAATAGAAACGAATATCTATATAAGAATAAGATCAATAAACTAGGAAACTGAAAATGGAGTTTTTTAGATAGAGAAGAATTTAACTATAAATTATAAGAATAGATATAAAGAATATGTTTGCTTAACCGGTAGAAAGAAGGAAAATTAAATTATGATACTTATTTGTTATATCTACTTACACACTACGGTACTACATAGTGAGGGTACCTACCCTCACTATGAAGTTTTCATTTCAGGTTTTAATCAAAAAATAAAATATTGAATGTGTTTCCAATCGTATTTGCTTAAAACAATTATTCTTTATAAAATCAATCTCGTATCATTAGTATCCTTGTGATAGTGGTCCATATAGAATTCTAGCATTATTATTCATTATACTTTTGTTGTTTTAAACTATATTATAAGAAATAGAAAGAAAAGGTTAAGGAGATAAAGATATAGATATAAAAAGTGATAAAAGATATAAGAATTGTGATGAAAGTGATATGAATAGACAAAAAGGTATATGAACAGTATGTGGATTTTGATATGAGTACCTAATATGTCAATTTGATAATATAAACTAGAAAGAGAAAGAAAGTAGATCAACTATGAGTCTAGTATTTAGATATGAAAGAAAGAAAAAGTAGAAAAAGTTAAGAAAGTAGAATATAATATTTTTTTTCATATAATAATTTTAATATAATAATTTCACCAAAGAAAAAGATGGTAAAAATAGAAGTAGATAACAAAGAAAAATAATAGATAAGAAAGTGAAGAATAAGAATAGATAGGAAAGTGAAGAAAAATATATATAGTTGAAGAATAGAATAATATAGTAAAGGAAATGGATGAAGGGATTTGTATACTATAATATTATACGTCTATTATAGTATATATAGAAAATAAATATTGAAGTATGTATGAATTAGGAATTGAAGAAATATACATATATATATAATAGATTTATGCAGATGATTGAAAGGCATGTAAAGGTAAACATTTAAGATTTTACAATTGCTACGTCTATAGCTTTAATTAGTAAGACAAGTTTACAAATAAGTCAATGATTTAAGTGTAAAAAGGAGTAAGAAGAGATATTGAAAACAGTTGTTGTATTTAAGTATGAGGAATTACACACGTGTTAAGAAAATGGTAAAGACATAGAAAGAGTAGAGAAGAATGAGAAAACAGAACAGAAAGTAAAAAGTATGTACGAAGCACGACATTGTTTATACCTCTGTGTATGATTGTTTAGATAGAAAAGGTTATATCAAAGCAAAAATAAAGATAAAGATAGAGAATGGGAGAGAAAAAAAAGAGAGAGATAAGAAAAAGCGTAATAAAATAATAAGAATAGAATAACAGAGTAAAAGAAATGGATGAAGTGATTGTATACTAAAATATTATAGTATATATAGAAAATCATATTGAAGTATGTATGAATTAGAAATTGAAGAAATATACATATATATAATAATAGATTTATGCAGATGATTGAAAGGTATGTAAAGGTAAACATTTAAGATTTTACAATTGCTACGTCTATAGCTTTCATTAGTAAGACAAGTTTACAAATAAGTCAATGATTTAAGTGTAAAAAGGAGTAAGAAGAGAGATTGAAAACAGTTGTTGCATTTAGGTATGAGGAATTACACACGTGTTAAGAAAATGGTAAAGACATAGAAAGAGTAGAGAAGAATGAGAAAATAGAATAGAAAGTAAAAAGTATGTACGAAGCACGACATTTTTATACCTCTGTGTATGATTGTTTAGATAGAAAAGGTTATATCAAAGCAAAAAGAAAGATAAATATAGAGAAATGTAATAAAATAAAGAAGGAAAGTAAAGAAAGAAAATGAACAGTAAATTATAATTTTACATAAATTGTAGAGGTATGTTAATGTACTATCTTACTGGTGCTAGTTGGTAATGTGATGCTAAGAAAATTCGTCTTGTCTACAAACATAAAATGCTGTGCTGTAGGTTCTTGTAATAATAATAAAAAAATAGCAATAATTATATTCGATAAGATAAATACAAGAAACGTAAGGAAATAGAATAGATTGATGAATGCGTGAAATAGTTTGTATTATTCATGAAATGGAAGAATAAATAATAAGATACTAATGTAATAAGTAAATGAAAATAAAGTCTGGAGGCAGTACGTCTGATAGAAGAAAATAATAAGAAGAAAGTTTTTAAGTAAGGTTTGCTAGAAGACGATAATAGAAACAGTATATTATATAAAATAAATGAATAAGAATATTTGAAGGTTAGGTCTAAAAATAGGAAGAAGGAAATAAAGAAACATACAGTACGTAAATAATTAAAATGTAAGTATGTACGATAGTAAAGATAGAAGTACAGAATGGAAAAATGGATGGATAAATAATAAGATACTGATGTAGTAAGTAAATGAAAGAGTAAAAAGTAAGTCTGGAAGCAGTACATCTGATAGAAGGAAAAACTAAGAAGGAACTTATAAAGTAAGGTTTGCTAGAAGAGGATAATAGAAACAGTAAATATAAAATAAATCAATAAGAATATTTAAAGATAGATTATTGTAGCAACAAGGTAACATATAGTCTGATGAAAAAGAATTTTAATTTAAATGTGTAAAGTAAATGAACTTCAAGAAAATTAAAAAATTAAAATGTAAGCATTATTATAAATGTGATATTACCAACTTGGCTAGGTGGAAAAGTAAGAGAGGGAGAGAAAGAAACGTATAGTACGTCTAATATCAGGTAAGTATGTAAGATAGTAAAGTACAGGGCAGAGATTTAAAATACAGAAACACTGAAGGGAAGCCTTTAAAGGAAAACAGTGTGTAGAGAAGTAACATGCAATAATAAATACACTAAGTTTATGAAATGAACAAATAAAGGTGAAAATCTCTATATTAAAAAAATACAAAGAAAAGAAAGAATGAAGAAATCAAGGCAGAAAAAAGCAAGAACAAGTAAAGTAAAGTAACAAGATAATGAATAGAAACACTGTATAAAAGATTGTCGCAATTATAACTTTTAAGATGAACCATCTTAAAATGAAAAATTAGTTATAGTAAATTCAGTATAAGAAAATAATAATGAGTGAAGAGAAAACTACAGCTATAAGAAATAATAAGAGTAGATTTAGATAAGAGAAAATAGACGAAGTTATTCCCGAAATTAACAGAAAAATTACAAATGTAGCGAAATCAGTATGAAGATTAATGGAAGATAAAATACTCTTTGTTGTACACCAAAAAAGAAACTTTTGTTACAAATGCCTTGAACATAATGTACAACTGCTGGCCTTATCGCTTAAGAGCTATAACTTCCAGGCCTTATAATAGTATAATTTTTTATACTTGTATTGTGTACTGTAAAGTGCAAAGGTATTATGATACAGGTTTATATGTTAATGTTTCTATCGATTATAAACTGATAGTGTATTATGAAGTAAATGGTTATAAATTTATTCAGATAGGTAAATAGACGTAGTAGAAATCAAAAAAATGTAATATAAAAGAAATTACATAAAAGAGAAAAAATAGGAAGAGATATTGACGCAATGATAGATGAAAAAGAAGAAAGATAAGAAAAGGGTAAAAAGAGTATAATATATTATAGTAATATTTAAATATTGTACGAAGATTATATTAAGTTCAGTAAATTATGAAGTTAAGAGACATAAATAGATCCAGATAGGTATAGGAATAAATATAGTAACGATACAAAATTTAAATAAGAAATTAGATAGAAGAGAAGAAATAGGAAGATATATTGACGCAATAATAGAGGAATAAGAATATATATAAGAAAAGAGTAGAAAGGAGTATAAATAAAATAGTAATATTGAAATATTGTACAAAAATTATAGTAAATTCACTAAAAATGGTCGTAATGTTTATATGAGTAGGTTAGCAGATAAATTAAATGACCGGCTCAGAACGATGATGAGATGTAAGTATATAGTATAGGTAAATTAAAGAGAGATATAAAGAGTATAGTGATAAAAGTGTTGAAAAGAAGAATAAAAGAATAATGAAAGGAAAAAAAAGTGATTCAGATTTGTGACAGAATAGGCGTTAAGTTAGTAGACGTTAAAAAGTACTCAGTAAATAAGTATTCCGACGAATTGCAATCAAATAAAAGGGAATTTTGATACCTTAAGAACTAATGAGCAAAAAGTAACGAAGGTGCTTTTTCAGAAATTAGGCAGAATTGTATTGCATTCCATATGCTATGCTAAGTCAGTATAGTGTAGGAGTACTTAAATGCAAGAATGTTGAATTGTCACGTGTTTAAATAGTAGTTTCTATAATAAAATGTGTTTTTTTTTATTATAGTGTGTATATTATATAGTTTAAGCATATAAAAAAGTCGTAAATTGAACAGTGGTTAACTTAAAATAGCTTAAGAAAGCAAAAGAAAGGAAACGATATGTGATGATGATATAGAATGAAATGAAACGAAAGAGAACAGAACAGCTTATATTTCTAAAATGAAAATACTTATTAGTAGATACAAGAAATGAGTAGAGAACTTAATGCAAATGAAAGGATAGCAAAAGATATAAGTATACATACAGAATTCATATAAAAGCGTGGAAAAGATAAAAGATAAAAAGTGTCATGTGCAGAAAATTAAAAGAAAAATAGATAGAAAAGTTAGAGCAGTTCAGAACTACTATACGTATCACAGTGTACTTTGTAACATTAACTCTTAAAATTAGATTAACTAATCGTATACAGTGCTTTGACAAAAAGTTTAGCGGAATTAACCGTTTGTAACAAATGTGCGGTTATTCAGCTACGTAATTAAACTAATAATATCACTTGGAAATAATACTGTCTTTGGTAGAATAAAATAACATGCTTGGCAAAAAAGTGCAAGATACAGCCTAATGGCAAAAATATTGAGCAGCAAACTTTAATGGAACTTACCCGAAAAAAAAAGAGTTACTATTGATTTAAACGAAACATATTAATAATATCAAACTGGGTTTTAGTTCCATTGCATGCTCGTATTACCTATTTCCTGTAACTAGGATCTTCATGGTTGTTGATAGGGAAGTCAGCATACCATCCGAAGGCACCGTTGTCCCCAGTGTGGGCTCCAAAGTCCACGTATTCCCCAAAGTCTGGCGGTCTTTCTGCAAAATGAGAATTGCCGCTTATGCTGGCTGCTCCAGCTGCATCTTGAGGCCGATTCTGGACTCGTATTAGTCTTGCTGGAGGCTCAGCTTCTGGTGGAGGTGCTAGGGCAACCGCTGTAATAGAGAAATATACACATCATTTAGTACCTACTTATTTAAAACGCGGAAGTTGTCCTTGATACAGTTTTTAACGTTTCGCGGTACATTAGGCGTAGCGCATGTCCCATTGAAACCGTTAATATTATAAGTTCGTCAAGAAAATTTCTAAAAAGCTCAAATCAAATCAATCACAAATTGGAGTATCATAAAAAATCACAATAACAAACAATCTCTATTAACAAACAGGGAATAAAGACATGATACATCTTACTAAAAGTCAAAATCTGATACATTTACGAAATAATTTGTAACAAAATATTAAACTGGTTCAATTAACAAATTAAGCGTGCGTGACTGAGCGGATTTAGATTGCACAACATTTCCTGCGCCTGTGACCTACTGCAGGACACACTTGCAACATGTTAATGTGCACGAGTTACTTGCTTTCATAATTTATACACGTTACGAATTCGTCCGGTGAATAAATCAAACACTGTAAGTACACGTTATTGAAAGTAAATATTTCAATCACATCTGACTTGAAAGTTGCTGGGCAAAGATTATTTAATAGTTTGAGGTAAGGTTTAAAAACTTTCTCTGGCATGTGAGGATTATTAAAGCCCCATCTTCGGGGCTCATTTACATGCGGTGCACATATTGACTGCCAGACGAAGCTCTGGCCCCTATTACGTAAGACCTTTGTACTTACTCTGTGCGTAAGACCAGCAAAATGTGAACGCAATTAACCGCCTCTGTCTACTCCTTTAACGATAAAGACGATTCGATCGATGTATAATCATTTCTTAGATGAATTATCTATGGTTTGGTTGGAAAATGGGATTAGAGCAGTTGGATGAATTTTTATTTCGACTGATACAGCCAAGTTAAACGCATGCACCAGCCATTTAAAAAAAATAGAAAGCTGCTGTTCGTTTTTCAAAACTATAACCGATTCGTTGCATAAATCTCTTACGTCACAACAATGAACGAAAGCAAACCGTTTTGAATTGTTGTATTTCTTTTGTTCGCATTGAATAGAGATAAGTCCCATTGAATGTAAAACAAGATTTAACTAATAACCGGTGCATAGAAAGTGGCTTAGTCCTTTGTTCTGCAGTGAAAGTGACGTTGACTTGGAAACACCTTGATTAGACCCGTTAGAAGAACGACATTAAGGTGCAATTGCTGTTTCACGAAGCAACATCTGTGACGAAGTGTTAAAATGTTGAATATCATGATTAGAATACTGTAATGTATGGACAAAGGGTTCCGTACCAAACGGAAAAAAATCACGTTTGTTTTATGGAAGCCACCTTAAATATTTATTATTTGCTTTTTTTCGATAAGTATTTGTTTTTATAGCTGCAACAGAAATGCATCATCTGTAAAAAATTCATTCGGTTCATGAGATACAGTTCAAGACAGACGGACGGACGGAGGGACGGACAGCGAAGTCTCAGAATTAGGGTTCCCGTTTTACCATTTGGGTACAGAACCGGAAAAACAATCAACCCCAATCGAAAGTTACGAGGTCATACATAAAAAATAATACAGTCGAATTGAGAAGAGTTTGATAAAACCTTTTTTGAAGTCTGTTAAAAACAACAGCAAAAACTATAGCAGTAGATACTTACATTGATGCTGGTATTGTTGTAACGGTATTGGCTGATAATCCTGGTGGTACAGCGCATGTGGCACAAGCTGCGGCGGCGGAGGCTCCAGCGTTTGTCTCGGCACTCTTCGTAGCCGCATAGCTGATAGGTCCACGAAGGCGATCTGGTCTGCTGGCACCGCGATGTACGACGGCATCGCTATGGTGACTGCGACTAGCGCTGCCAGGATTAGGAGGTGCTGCTGTGAGACAAAGAGATTATGTTTTAGAATACGTCACAGAGACAAAAAGGATTTATATGAATATAGATATTCACGGAAGCGGTTTGCTTACGGAAGCAACTGACGGAAACATCAAAAATTCCAAAAAATCTACGATCAACGTATGAAACACTGGCAAATATCGTCAATTTCTACTCGTAAAAGTATCTGGTTTGGTTAGCTGGCCGTAGGTAGGTTGGCTTCCTGCCTGTTACATGAGATGAGTGTGACCATTTCTTTTTGTCTATGACCGATTGCTTATAAATTCATGGTGGGTGTGGGTGGGTGGTGTTTTATTTTTAATGAAAACGAAAATAACTATTTAATTATGAAACTAAAGAAACTAAAGTAAGTAAAAAGTAAAATAACAAAACTATGAAGATATTTATCTTAGTTACAGAAATAAAACTGTCATCCTGTCAACGACGATCGCCTCAGAGATAGTAGTAGAGATCGTTATTTAATGTATTCAAAACCACACTAATGAAGTGCTAAACTAAATAAGATTGAATGATGTTACACTATGAAACATCTAAAAATAAAGTGAAAAATGAGAATTTGGTTCGAAGATTATTTAGTTTTGAGAGCCGGGCCAACAAATATTTGGCTAGGTAGGTACCTAAGTATGTTTTTCCGATAACCCCGATTTTACTTGGGAAGGACGCCCTCGTTTTAGATCCCACGAAAACGCGTGCGTCCTCTAGTAAAGTCTATAAAGTAGCAATTCGTCTCGCGTGTGGTAATTTAGAATAAATACAGCCTAATCATGCATAATGTAGCATTGTAAGGGTGTAAGAATTTGTGAAATCGGTTGAGTAATTTAATCGCTACCATTAGCTACACAGAAATACACATCTTTCCTCTTTTTATTAGAATTACTTCTTATAAATAGATATAGGATAAGTAGATTACAGTAATATATTGATGTAAATAAACCTATTACAAGTCTCCAAACCTCCATTGCGTCACAAGAAACGTCATGCTATTTGGCGTTCAGGTGACAGGCTGTATAATGTTGGTATCATTGCCACGTTTAACCCGCGTTTGCGCAAGTGGTAATTGGAGCTCGCGATATTATGTAACGAGAGACAAGCGCAGTGGACCGAATAAATTCATTGTCTCTGAAAGCTTTCAGTGGGGACATGCTGCCAACAATTACTGAGAAATAGATTATAATCGATTGTTTGGTGGATTGCATTTTTAATAAGCTTGGGAACTTACCGATAGCGTAATATCTGGGTGATTTTGGAGATAAATTTAATGATATTCAGTAATTTAGGTATTGTTCTTTTAAATTATTCTGCTTGCATTAGATAAGCCATCTACTTTTATGTAGCTAACGAGTAACTAATGAGTTGATGAAATAGAATTGTTTGTATAGATATTTACATATGTAAATTATGTTAACAATACAACTGATACTTACTGTCTGTGAAGGGAACAATTTCTACGGACAGTCTAGAAAGTGTATGAATTTATAAAATAGATTTTATCTCATGATGACATTAAGATTTTGCGAACTTAGAATTTCATGTTATCTAATAATTACCTTATGTAGGTAATGGTTAATTACAAATTGTGGGTAAATACTGTCTTTATCTACCCTTTCGTACATTATGAGATCGTTATGAAGATAGTTTACTTATATTATAATTTTATTGAGGGCACAGCTAGTAGGTAATATAATTTATTGAATTATGTCAAACCCACGAACACTTAAGCAATAAGATAAACACCTACAATAACTTCCTACCTTGAAAGGAATACCTTTTAAAGTAGGTACTTACAAACTTTGACCTCAAGTCAGTTGACATTATTAAAAAAATACCACAATATGTTATTTAAAAAAACTTGATTCTTCCAATAAAATTGATGACCATATGTAATTTGGGAGGTTTTTTCTTCTTCGTAACCGGACGGTATTTATGGAAGTTGGAACCAGTTCCTTAATCAATTATTTTGCTGACATCACTACAATTGCATCGGAAAGTGAAAGCAACAGCTGCCATTGATAATTGTTATTGTATTGAAACTTTCACTATTAAAAAGAGTGAATCAGTATTATTGCACAATCGTAAAGCTAACCAATTAAAATACAATAAATATATACCTACCGTCTTCCGATTTTACGTATAAATTTTTGAATTGAACAATAACTTTATAATTATTATATTTCAATAGAAGAGTAAATTAAGGTAATATTTAAACATGTGTGCAAAGCAAGAACCTTCTAGATTGCAGCCACATTTAAAAGAAAAGTAACACAAAAATTGTTGTTTATAGTCAATCTGGATTGCCAGCCAGCTGTACCAAATACCTATGTGTAGGTTCGGGCCAAGGCTGTTTACTTTGTGTTCCAACGCCATTAGTTCTTTGTTATAATAAGTACAAACAGTAGTGCTTGTCAAAATGAGCCAATAAAAAGTTTGTAAATTGTAGGTCATTCAATAAAAGGAGTCTTTCTTTAAATCTCCCGTCCTTCTGTAATTTACCATAGAGAATTTGACCCCTCTATGGATAGCCCTCGATCTGGAGGCAAGCCAAAAAATCGAAAATTTGACCTAGCCCTAAGAGGTCAAAAGTTATAGGCCAAAACCTATGGCGTGGTGCGGCGCGAAGCACCGCGCAAGACACCGTACTAGTAATAATATAAATACTTACAGCATTTCTATCCTATATTATTAATCCTGTTTGCTCTTTCGCAATGTGGCTATTTCGTAACATAAGAGGTTTTGTATTTTAAAGGGATTTAGATTGTGCAAGGTACGCAATACAAAATACCTTCTGCGTGCGCGCCAGAGACGCCCGGCAACGGACGTGAGAGCGGCGGGCGGCAGCCTTCGGCCTCGAAATTTAAAAAAAAAGGGTCCGCACCAAGATTTTACGAGCCCAAGCTAACCTCGCCTGCAATTGTTGCACCTGCCAATCAGCAGAAGTTCTGGCAAATATAGATAACTTTCCGAATAGCAACAATAGGATGAAACCAATAAAGTTATTTTGTACCTACCTTACCTAGAGGGGCTCGTGGTCTAGTGGTACCCGACTAGGTTAACACATTGCAAACGTTAAGCAACATCTAGACAGGCTAGTCTTAGCATGGGTAACCATTTCTTAAGACATTGACAGGGGTGCCTCGGAAAGCACTTTAAGCCGTCGGACCCGGTTGCCATACGAACATCTATGGCAGTCGTAAGTGGTATTTGGAGCCCTAAAAATCCGACCGGTCTAACTACAGAGCTACGATATCGCCCATGAGTTGTGAAGGTGGCAGTCGCTTCCCGGAAAATGACGAAGTTCAGCCGAATCGCAGTTATACTGGTAGCCGGCCGCTACTGCGTTGGAAAAAGGCACGGTTGTTAGGTGTCTATTTTCAGTGTGGTAATTTTCTTTCGAAAGCTCCATACTTAGCGTTGGAATGCAAATCAGTGATAGCTTGATTTCATAACGCAATAGAGTAGGTTGCTAGTACTTTAACCAGAGGCCAACATTGGCGCCTGTTACATTCGTTGTATTAGAAAGTAGAGTAAATACAGTTTCATGGCTTTACGATCCAGTTGTGAGTTGCGGGCAATTACACAACCAATTTGTATCGAACGACCACGACCCTCAGACTAAAAGACCACGACCATAGACGAAGACTTTATTTTTCGTTTATTACGCGGGAAGAATTGATTACGTTTCGATGCTTAAGTATGTTTTTTATTGAATAGGCTAATGCTCAATTGCGTAGGTAATGAAAGTGTGTAATATACCGCGAAAAATATTTTTGAAACAAAATAGTTTTTTTTTCATAGTTGCTAGCTTGTACATTAGTTACTGTAACAAAACCTTTATATTAGGTACATAATGCTAAGTATTATTTTATTATCTGACCACGAAATCAATTTACAAATCTATTTAATTTTATTGTTGAATTATAATTAATTTTCAATGTCAAGACACATTTTATTGAAATATTTTGAACTACATAATGAAAATATCATACCTATTCATTATCAAACTAGTTATATTCGAGGTTATGCATAGTTAAATAATATATGAGGTAGGTAAGGTCACCCGGGGCGAATGCAACTAGGGGGCTAAAGTAACTAATTTGATTTTCTCTTCAACTAACGGTAGTTATTAAAAGTGCCACCTATTGAAATGTAGAGCAATCATTGTTTCTTTCAATCAAATATAGATGGAGCTCCTAGACTGCTTACTGTTGTACCGACAGAGCATAGTTGGAAAATAGTTGCATTCACCCCCTAACAATTTATAACTGAATTTGAACTGAATTTGTCGGAAAATGAAGCGTATTTTAAGCGGATTGATATAATTTTAGGAAAGCTGTTGCTAGAATCCACATGTTCGTATTGTTGCCATGTCGATATTACTGATTGAAAGAGAGTTATGGCTATATTAGTCACATTTACCCCATGGGGGGGGTTATGTAACTTTTACTGATCTCATGCAACAATAACGTGAAGTACTGAAAAACCTGAGCCTGTTGGTACTGTGTTATATGTCGAAACTGTTCATTAAAATACGCTTTATTAGGTATATGTATTAGCATTACCCTATTATTTATGTAGATTATGCTGGAGGGCGGCAAAGTTAAAACTTTATTTTTTATAGTCGCATTCGCCCCGGGTGACCTTACCTACCTACCTATAGCTGATGCAGGTAGGTAGGTACAGCACGATACGTAGCGTAGGGACAGTCTTTAATTTGTTCAGTGGGAAATCTGGTAGAAAATCTTACTAAGTTCCCTACAGTGTATCTATTTATCATGGCACAAAGGCCTTGAAGCCAAATAGAAATTTGATAAAAAAGTAGATATTATCAGAAGCGAGGCGTAATGAAATAGGTATGTAATTAAGCACTAAGGCCTATCTATTAGGTAGTTCTTAATGGACTGTAGTTTTCGTATCGCAACTATGGTCGATACCCCTGGACGCAAATCCATCGATAATTTTGTTTCATGGGGTTATGCTCAGTCAATGTAATCACAAAGATCATAATGCCTGGTTAGCACTAGGACGCATTTCCAGTGGCGCCCGGCGGACAAAGAGCATAGGTACCTTTTTTTTTTAATTCCGCTTCCCAAGGCCGCGGCCGTTGCCGGGCGTAGGTACCTAAATAGATACCTAAGCAAAGTTTCGATCTATCTTTACAATTTTATAATAGTTAGGTACGTGTTGCACCAAAGATTGAATGTAATAATGGTAATAAATTGTATTTTTGTAAATTAGATAAGTATAAAAATGTTACCACCCGAAAAATCAACACAATTAAATGTTTTTTGCAACCTTGATATTAACAAGTTAGTGACGTAACAGCGTTTTACTTTGTTCTAAATTATTAACTGATAAAAAGTAAATGACATTGAAAATCCCTTTCACTCGCGGAACAACTGAAGGTAAACAGGAACGGTTCAGCGGCAGCGGCCGGAAAACTAATAAATTATAGTAGTTTATGAAACTGTTGCATAGAGGTACTTTATGACACAGATTTGGAGAAAATCTCATAGAAAATCTGTATCATAAAATAACTTTTCTTTTTTTTAACAGTGCTACTGTTATAAGCATAGTACCTACTTATGTCAACTTTTGGAATCATTATTCGATTTTTTCGACATGAGAGTAGATGAAAATTATTATTACTTACTCTATTATTTTACTCAAGTCTCTATTATTTTACGACAAGTAAGCACACTTAAAGTACCTACATGAAAACGGTAATAGGCTTAACCCATTTTATGACCCGTTCGGTATTTTGGACTCGTTAAATTAATTGTAGTTTTCGTATGTAACATATTTGTCAATATTTATAAGTAAAGTATGTTGTACCTACATAATGCTACTTATGCCTATGCTAATACGTAATTATTTTATTGGGAACGTGAAAACTACGAAATGCAGGCAATTCCGCGGGCATTAACGAGT
Source organism: Nudaria mundana (assembly GCA_963556515.1). Lineage (NCBI taxonomy): Eukaryota > Metazoa > Arthropoda > Insecta > Lepidoptera > Erebidae > Nudaria > Nudaria mundana. The sequence continues at coordinate 4,287,940 of OY748305.1, read as the reverse complement.
ATAATGATATACGAGTATGTATCAAGTTGAAGTCGAATACCTACTTAGGTACATGTTATTTACATTAAAGTACTTAAAGAATATTCTTACCTAACTACATTTAGGTCATGTTAGGCAAATGTTAAATTAATATAAGGCAGTGTCTTGTGAAGGTACACACGGCCTTAAATATAGCCTCTGCTTTTTAAAAATAAAAAAAAAAACATTGTGTCAACCGGTTGTACAAATAATGAGGTGTTGAAACAATTAGTTAAGTATTATTTGAATGAAACTTGACTGAATGTTGGACGAAAATGTTTAAAAAAAATTATGATGTTCATACATACTTTTAGGGATATATTATTAAAATACATACTATAGGTAGGTACATATAGGTATGTATATAATAGTATATTAGTTTCATTCATTAAACACAAGATCAAAATAAATAAATCATGTCACATTATGTACTAAATTTAGTTAGTTTAAGGTAATCTTAAACTTAAAAACGTAACATTTGAACTAATATAAGTACTGCATACTATCACTATATCACTATTATAAAATAAATACACAACAATTATCACTAAATAGATATGTACACTACATAATAATAAATATTACGTATTAATTTACATAAAAAAACGCACAAGAACGAAAGTGACAAGTATGACAACTGACCATTTTGTTGTGGCGCGCTGGCAGGTGACGCGGCGTTCCGCGGTCGACTGAACCGATCTCAAGTACTGCTACAATTTTTATACTTTTATCTACACTGCAAGTTTCACTTTCTACTCGAGTCCGGTAGAACATGGTCCACTTTTTTACGGACGCCATAACTCCTACGCCTTTAAAGGTAAACAAAGAGTGTTATACCCTGGGAGCAGAGAAATTGTTAAGGAATAATTTGTTGGTCCTTCGAGCCGCGCTTGCCATATGGTGCGTGTAATTACCATAAAATTTATTGTATTTAGATCTTTATGTTATGTATGTACCTAAGTAATTTATATATTTTAGTAAGTTAAATGCAAAATACCAAAATTGTCACCAATTAGCCAACCTTAACCCTAAATACCTACTTCTTGTATTGCGCTATAATCTCATTCTGACCCTTTCTTACATTAAGTAAATTCGTTATGTGCGCCTACCCCGACCGTCTACTATCTATGCATCTTTCCATTGTTATTGAGGCTGGCAGGGAATATTTTTGGCTTTAAGGCCACCCATGATATTATGCACTACCATGTAATGTAAGTATATAATTTAAATGTTGATAAAACCACGGTTGTAAATGCTTAATAATATGTGTCATTCAAGTTAAGAACCTACCCCTTGGGCAGTGTGCTTCAAGCTGTAATCCTCATATTCCTCATGGGACATCCCTCTCGTCTTGCGCTGTATCTCATGAACCGTGATAGTTTGTGTTACCTCCATAACATAGGTACATACACATTATGGTCACGCCTCTTTCCCATGAGGGTAGGCAGAGACTATGGAATTCGACTTGCTACGATCCTGGCATACTTCTTTCGCTTCTTCCACTTTCATAACTATCTTCACGCACGCTCTCCGGTTCTGGGTACTCTTGTACCATAACAACAAATCCTAAAAAATAGAATAGATACCTATAATAAATATTTAAGGGGCTTCTGGGAGCGTTTGTTGTATGGACAACAAACGTGATTTTTTTGCCGTTTTGGTACGGAACCCTTTGTGCGCGAGTCCGACTCGCACTTGACCGGTTTTTATATTTTATTCAAGTATATTAGTCAATTTTGTATTAGGTATTTCGTAATCATTGTAGGTCTTACAATAAATGGCATAATATCAAATTGAAGAATAGGGTACCCAGATGCATACATCTAAAATAAAAAAAAATGTATTTATTACATAAAGAATTCAAAATTATTGTAGGTACGTAGATATATTGTAGGTATATTATCCTTCTTGTATTTATTTTTAATCATCAATTAAGACTAAATTACAGCTAGGCAAAGTGAGCATGCAACAGCAAGACTTCGGAGTGCATGTGGCGAGTGATGTGTCCTTTAAAGATTTCGTTTAAAATATATGCCCAACATAATCTCAATCATAAATGCAAATTGGAGTGACATTTGAATTAGAAAAAAACGTAAAGCTCAAACACTTGTTATTTAGAGTCTAAACTCATAATTAGATAAACATATTAATATATGTGAGACAACTTGTTTATAACTAAACAATCTGTATAGTACTTGTAACTATGTATCTATTAATTAAGTCCATGTAAAGGTCACTACAGAAAAAGCTATATAGAGTACCTCGTAGTACCTATAGGTACCTACCTACATTTCGTGAGGCCTAAGCTGAGCTTTGCATTTGTGTAAGTGATCACGTAAAGTTGAGTAAAAAAGCTGTGTGTACAACACGTGTGTGTGTAAAATAGGTTACGTACGTACACTCACACAAATGCAAAGCTCAGTTTACGCCTCGCGAACTGTACCTACCTACCCATTGAAGTAGAATTTTTCGGTCGGGACCTTTTAAACTGTAACAGTAAATTTATCGTAAGTGAACAAATGTAAACAGACGCAGACGCTGTGTCGAAAATCCGTTAGTCTTGGTACTCTCTACATCTTCCTATTGTTTTTTTTTTCAAATAATGTATTTATAAATAAATAATGCAAGTCTGCGTAAGAATAGCTGACTTCAGGAAATGGGACATCCTTATGGTACTGTGACGGTGCTAGCCCGCTTGGCATACGACCTCATTTAATATGTGGTAAATTTGAATATTATAGAAGAAAAACTAAAATAAAACAAATGAGGAGGGGATGTCAATCGCCACAAGGCTGGTGGACCGCTAGGGCAAAGAATTATGTAAACATTAGTTTTTATTCTGAAAATATAGAACAATATTGGAGATAAAAGTCTTTGATTCCTGTAGATACGTTCCCTAGTATTTATATCTACGAGTACGTAACCCAACGTTACTCAACGTTACAGTACCTACCTACCAATTGTTATTTTATCGACTATTAATAACATAAAAATAGTGCACTAAATTTTTTAATAATATTTGGGGACAATGTAATCACGTACAAATTGTAGAACAGATTTAAGTACTTAAAAAACACATACCTTTTTTTTTTTTTTTTTTTTATATTTAGGTCGACAAATTGACGCCACCCGCCTGATGGTAAGCTGAGGCGACGTCTGGCAATTGAGGGCGACTCTCACAGTACACAGGAATACTATAGAGAGTGGCCCTCAACTTGACGACCCAGTAATGTGCCTCTTCACGCTTCGCTTAAAGAGCCCAGGGTTATATGTTGGAGGAAACACGTGCGCAGGCAGGGCGTTCCAAGCCACCATCGTTCGGCAGAGAAACGATCGTTTAAAACGCTCGGTTCTCGCGAAGACGGTTTCCACGGTATGAGGGTGACATCTCTGGCCGGCACGCGTTGTTCGGGATCGGAAGGGAGAGGGTGGGATCAGGTTGAAGAGCTCTTCAGAACACTCACCGTGGTAAATACGGTAGAACGCGGCCAAGGAAGCAATTGTTCGGCGCTGGGCCAGCGGCTCAAGGCTTCCCGTTACCTCCGGACAGTCTATAATGCGAACAGCGCGTCGCTGCATAGCGTCGAGTGCGTCCAGCAAATACTTCGCGGAGCCGTCCCAGAGGTGAGAGCAGTATTCAACGCAGGGTCTAATCTGCGTTTTGTACAGCAGACACCTCTGGTGCGGTGTAAAGAATCGCTTTACCTTGTTCAGTATTCCTAGTTTCCGCGAAGCTAGCCCAATACATCTCTCAATGTATTTTGTGTTATTGAGCTCTCGACGAACGTCTATGCCAAGGATGTCTAGATTGTCCTTCATTGGTAATATTGCATTCTGAAGAGTGGGTAGGGGAAGGAAAGGGGATTTTTTCGCTGTAAATGCACACGCCTGTGTTTTGTGGGCATTGAACTCGACCAAGTTCTCGGCACCCCATTGGGAGATACTGTCGAGGTTTCGGTCGAGATCACCCACGAGATGTCGTCTCTCCTCCTCTAATCACAGATCGCCCCGCCGTCGGACGAACCGAGTAACTCCCGTGCAATGTACTGTCATCTGCATAGCAATGAATGTTCCCGAGGGAAAGCATATCATTGATATGCAGAAGAAAGAGAGTTGGTGACAGTACGGACCCCTGCGGTACCCCGGCATTCACTTGCAAGAAGCGAGAAGCCTGGCCATCGCAGATGACCCGCACTCGGCGCTCGTTTAAAAAACTGGCAATCCAGCTGCACAGTTGAGGAGGTAGACCATATGCCGGAAGCTTGGAAAGGAGCGAAGCATGCCAGACCCTATCGAAAGCTTTGGCGATGTCCAGGCTAATAGCCAAGGACTCGCCGAACTTTTCCATAGCCTCACCCCATACATGCGTGACGAATGCCAGGAGGTCACCCGTTGATCGTTTTGGCCTGAAGCCATATTGCCGATCATTGATTAGCGAGTGATCCTCCAGGTATCGCATGAGCTGCTTATTAATAAGAAGCTCGAGCACCTTGCAAATGACTGAGGTGACAGCTATGGGTCGATAGTTGCCTGGATCGGATCGATCCCCTTTCTTGGGGATCGGTTGTACGTTCGCCTCCTTCCAGGCCTCTGGCACGAGGCCTGTAGAGTATGACAGGCGGTACAGACGCGTTAATACTGGAGACAACTCAGCAGCACATTTTCGTAGCACCACCGCCGGAATGCCGTCAGGGCCACTGGCTTTCCGCGTGTCGAGTGACCGCAGCACTGCCCGTACATCACATTGCCTGATAACAATATCAGGCATAGTGTGGCCACAGTTGGCGATGGCGGGGGGCTGCAGGCCACGGTCATCGACCCGGGAAGTGATCCGTCAGGAAAACGCAGTGGTGGCAGCGAGGGTTGACAAAAATTTGACTGTACGGCTTTGGCCAGTTGCCAGTATCCACGGCTGCCCGTGGGATGGGATGTGAGCTCCTGACCAAGCCGCGCGACGCGCTGGGCATCCGCTCTCTTGAAGGCCCTCTTGCTGAACCTAGTGGCCCGATTGTACGCTGCTTTGAGGCGGTTCACGTTCGGGTCACGTGCCGCCCGAGCCCTGACCCAGGCGCGATATGCCGACTGTTTTTTCTGGACAGCCTCGGCACATTCACGCCCGAACCAGGGGCGAGCTTTGCGGATGCTGGCGACATCAGTGAAAGGGATATAATATTCTATCCCTAGACTGATCTCGCCAGCAATGGCAGCAGCGCTATCCGAAGGCGCCTTCCCTACAAAGCAGCGCTGGCTCCAAGGGACTGACGCAAAGTAATGGCGGAGACCGTCCCAGTCTGCCGACGAGTAGTGCCATAGTCGTCGAGTCATTTGTTCAGCACGAGCAGGTGGTGGCACTTGGAAGCTGGCGTGCACCACACAGTGGTCGGAAGTGCCCAGTGGGGCGCGTACCGACACACTGTACTCGGCTGGGCGACTCGTCAGCAGTAGATCCAGCAAGGCGGGCGTGTGGTCTGACCTGTCAGGTATCCGGGTGATCCCCCGTACCATCTGGGTCAGCCCGTGGGAGAGAGCGAATGCATGGGCGGTTCGTCCCGCATGATCGGTCCTAAGGGACCCCAGCCACTCAACGTGATGACCGTTAAAGTCCCCCAAGAAAACCAGGTCAGCGTTCGGGAACCGCACCTGCGCATCGTCAGCCATCTCGCTGAGGTATTCGAAAAGCCTTGTTGTCCCAGTGTCCCCTGTGTGGGAGCGGTAGACGCACACGTAGATCTGGCTCATGGAGCCATGATCCACGTGCAGCCAAAGGACGGAGTAGGAGGGGTTCTCCAGACAGCGCAACCGGCGGCAGCAAACATCCGCCCTAACGAACACGCACACCCCGGCTTTATCGCGGAATTGTTCCTCAATGATATAGCCCGGGTAACAGAGGTACGACGTGTCGTCAGGGCGGCGTATCTGTGTCTCCGTTAGGAACATCACAGAAGGCCGTGCCGACTCCAGGTGATGGTGGACGGTATCGAGGTTTGCATGGAGTCCGCGGATATTCGCGAACTCCACCTCAAACGAAGTCAACTTTGTGGGGTTTCTAGGGGCCGCTGTGTACCGTCTATTATATTGTTGCACTGTCATTGTGAAATATGGGGAAGCGTGAAGACAGGGCGATATTTGGTGCGGCAGTAAGTGACAAAGTGCAGAGGCTAGCTTCGTCTAGAACCGTGTGGTTAGGTCGGAGCCGACCCGCCGGACGGAAGGGCTCCCAAACCCCCCTGATGCAAGGCCGCCGCTACCCCACACCGGTTACCACCCGGAGCGGCGACCCCACAACAGGATTATGCGCAACATGTGGGGCAGCCTACTGGGGTGGTTGGTCCCAGGCGGGCCCCATGACTATGTTGCGGGCGGCCACGGCAACGCCGTTGCTAAGGGTCTCCCTGGCCGGGCGAATCGACCCACACCACCCACACTAGACTCCGCTTCGCCCCCACTGGACCCCTGCCTGCCGCACCATAAACCGTCCCGGGCCCGGCAGTGCAGCTGCTGAACCCCTAACGCAACCCAGCCTGGGCTGGGTTACTTGGGGGGCTTTAGCACAGCTGCACGGTGGTACCCCCCCGGACCAACACTGTTGTACCACCTGGTATCCACGTAGGGGCCAAAGCCACCACATGGGTACCGTAATATACGAACCTCGTACGTTAATCAGCAGGTGCGCCACTAGCAGGTGAGGTCGCTGGGGCCCGATAGATGTAAGAAGGGCCCCTTTGCACCCACCTACCGTCTCTGCGATTAAGGCGTGATTATAATATGTAGATATGTAATTATGTACCTATATCAATCCTATTCCTAGAACTAACTAAGTAACTATCACGTAGGTAGGTGGGGTTACAAAATATTTCATTAGGTAGTATCGGAAGTATTGTACAGTCAAGCATTGAAATTATTTGGAGCAAGCGGCTCAGGCCCATCAATAATGCTGTAAATATATACCTACCTATTTCCACATCTATTTGCCGATAGCATGAGCATGACAAAGGTGTTTTACGTCCACTTATGAGTGGGAGATCGGCGACACGCGTTATAGTACAAATCAGGAACTAATATTTCCTTTCTAACCTCTTCTACTATTCGTTCTAAGTTCCTACGTCCATTGCCGAGCGGCTCTGGTCAGCTCCCTGGGAATTTCCAGAGGTGCCCGGCAGAATTTGGCCACCGGTGTGGCCTCTTTAGGGGTTTGGTCAGGTTTCATCCCGCCTCGTTGAGGTTGGGTTTTATCCCGCGTCTAGCCTGCTTGTGGGTGGTTATCCCGCCGTCCTCAGGCCCCGATCATGGAGGTCGATGATCTTGGGCGTAAATGGAGTCTTCGGAACTCGGTGGGGAGGATACCCTCCCACTCTCTACGAGGTCCCGACGCTGACTCGCCCACGCTTCAGACGAGGCTCTAACAAATAGTTTTTAAAGAAAGAAGTCGGAAACGACCTTATTAGGTAGGTCTACCTACGCATCAACATTGCCAAATGTGGGCGAAACGAGAGCCTCTGTCTACCCCTTCAGAGATAGAGACGTGATTATGTGTTATACCCTATATTTTCAATCCCGGGATATCTAAGTACTACTTAAGCCACCGAACAAATAATATTACAAGAGTGCTTATGCATCGAATTTATTTCCATATGCAATCGTGTCCATAGCTTTAAGAGCGTGTACGCCTAGAGCGCGATGATCAGTTTAGGTAATTCAAACCCACACAGAAGAAGCGCTGACACGATCAATACCCTACGCAAATAGCAGTATCGACTTTAGTCAATAACCAATAATGTCGCAGATAATGTCGGTCAAGTGACCCAATTAACACAACATTTGAAATTTCCTACGATATCATTGGTTATCGACAAACTCTTCCGAGCCCTATGGTGATACGGGAGCTGCTATGTAACAATTATTAGTCTAGGTCTTTTGCACCTAGTTATTGTGTATTATTATTCTACTAACTTTACCTTGTATTATTTGAACACTGCTAAGTGATGGTTGAGTACCAAGCAAGGACAATTTGCTTAATTAACGAGAATTAATTAACAACCAAAAAATTGTACGTTATAACTACTTACTCACTTTAAAATACTGTTCCGTTGAATTAGTTCAAATAGAATATTATTGGTTCAAATGTTTGAATTTAACATTAACAGCTATATAAACGCATTCCGCGTCCCAGATGTTATCGAAATTATGTGGGACGTACGCCAACGTCCCACATAATTTCGTCATCATAGCGAGCATACTGGTGTAAATGAATACAAATACTCGCTAATTCTTACACAAGTAAGTAGGTATGGTAGGTACTCGTCTTGTGTACATATTTAGGGTTCCGTTGTAACAGTCGGAACCCGTATAGTTTCGTCATGTCTGTCCCCAAACGGTGAGTGCTAGAAACTTACTTTGCTTAACTAACTTTGCATGAATATGTATAATTACTTTGTCATGGATTTTCGCCAAGTAACGCCTGTTTCTATCCAATATGTATAATTAAGTTTCACGAGACTTTATACACCTACAATATTTGGTATCAATCCCTTTGGCTTTGCTTGACAGAATATTTTACTTGACAATGTTTAGACTTTTTTAACGAGCGAACGAAGCGTCTATATTTCGAGATAGGACAATTTGGCTTTCGTCCATCTGTGTGTCTGTAGGTATAGTGTGCTTCGGGCTTGCAGCTACAGTTTTTATCCAATCTCCACAAAACTTGGCACTAGTATTCCTTTACAGAAACAATATTTTTATCGAATCGACTAAGTTTGCATGCGGGCTATCGACTAAGTTTGTTACATTAGTACCCAACATACGGGATGCAACAAACTTAGTCGATAGCCCATCGACTAAGTTTGTTGCATTAGTCGTCACCCCGCATGTTGGGAGCGCCCGCATGCAGGGTAACTACCGAAGTATGGCACAATGTACATGAGGCAAACCTAAGCAGAGCCTGTAGGTAATTATGACAATTAGATTAGTTACATGTAGGTAATACTTACTAGACTAATAGTTCTGCGAACAGTAGACCTCGCGTTATTTTCGTTCTTCCCCATTTTCCCCCCATTTCTCCCCCATTTACCCCCCAATTGAAAAATCCCTTCGACAAAAGTTGCGCCTTGCAACAAAGAACACTTGTGCCAAATTTCATGAAAATCGGCTGAAAATGCGGCCTGTAGACCGGAACTGACACACATACTTGTCTGTACAAAGCCAAATCGGCCAATCCTCGAGTTGAAACTGAGACGCTTCGCTCGCTCGGTCAATAAATAACTGCTACAAATCTAAACCTAACCTACTTACCGACATTGAAAAACGCCAAAACTCCGAAAGTTTTGCTTAGGTACTTAGTACTTATGTTCGATTTCTCCCCGTTATATGCTGAAATTATGATGATGATAGATAGGTAAACTAGTCGTCGTAACGTAATCATACTCTGTGTAGACACCAAGTTATTGTCACATTAAAATAAGTAGGTTTGTAGCAGCTTAAGCTCAAGGCCTGAAAATTTCCGTTAATAAAAGTTAAATACGAGAAAAACACCTTTTCGAAGTCAATTTTGTTGAAAGATATAGATGTTGCAATTTAAAAAAGTGGTCTCGCTATTTTATTGTTAACAATAATTGTCTGTTTGTAATTGTGTTGTTGTTACGTCTCGGTTTACCAACCGTACTTATTTTATTTTTACGTAACTCCGATAACGTTCTGTAAACGTAACAAAATTGACAAATTTAATGCAACATTATGGCCGCTGAAATTCTAATTTTATAGACTAACCGACCGAAAAGCGGAATTTTGTCATATGCCTCATCCATCGTAAGTATTAAGTATTTATTTATAGTTTTGGATGGTCCAAATCCTTTATTTGTGTGTTACTTAGCTGGTTGCCGCACGTGTAGGTACTCACTTATATCTACTTATTTTCCCGTATTTAATGGGTAGATTGGTAGCACCTGTATTATAAATAAAATAAATATTTTAGACATTCTCACTCAAGTCATCTAGCCCAAACTAAGCTATAAGCTTGTGCTATAGGATCGAGACAACTGATAAATATACTTACATATATATAAATACATAAATAATATAGGTACATAGAAAACACCCGAACTCCAAAACAAACATTAGTGGATCACACAAATATTTGATTCGACCCGGGAATCCGAGACTCCGAAGTCAAAAGCCGTCATGGATTATGATGACAACGAAAGTGGAAATGATTGGAGCCCAGTTTTACTACAATAAGTCTTCAAAAGAGTGTATACCTATAACTAAGCATTGCTAGTATAGTATTTTTATATCTGACTATTTATACTGTCGATTGACGGCACTTGGTGAAATCTGTGAATCTGCTACACATATTGCACAAAAGCATACACTTTTCCACTGTTATAATTTTATTTTCACTGACCGGTTTCACCTCACGGTATCATCAGAGATTTATACAAAGTATAGTTTTAATTCACATAAAAATATCGTACTACATATTCATACGGACATCAAAACACTAGTGAATAATGTAAAATGTATAAAATTATAACAGTGGAAAAGTATATGTGTTTTCATGCAATATATTTTTATATCTGTCTGTGGCATTACATACTTATCTGTTTAGGTGTATTACGGTGTATATTTCGATTATCGCCGAGCCCGAGATGACCTACCTTATGAAAAAAGCATGAAATCGCAATAAGAAACGGCTGAATAAGGGCAAAGTTTTAGCCAGAGGCAAGTGAACAGTCGGAATCAGTTTCAAAAGCTATCAACTAGTTAATGATATAATAGTTTTATAATTACAAAGTAGATTATAACAAAGTTGCATAACTAAGTAGGCAGGTAGTTGTTAGGCATCTACTTAACTTACTTCCGTAAATTGTGAGAAACGTGATTTTTGCGACAAACAATTAAGACCATTTTGCAGACAAAATATTATTTGCAAGCATTTAAATTACCTGCCTATTGGGTACGGATCAGACTTCACTGAACGGACACTGTCAGTCCTACCTATAACCTATCTTTGCTTTTTCCTCGAGATCTTTAAGTAGGAAAAACATTTTTGAGGACATTGAAGATAAAAGAAGAAAGTTAATAGCGCGATCTAGAAAATAAGCAAAGATTGGATGATGTCGGTATTGGTCATCATAGCTCAGTGGTCGAGAGGCCGTGAGTTCAAGTCCTGCCTTCAGTTTTTATGTGATTTATAATTTTCTATGTAAATATTTTAGTACACGGTAATACATAATTATGTACTAAAAATATTTACACTACAAAATATGGTATAATCCTCCGCGTCATTGCCGACAGGTTCCCAGAATGCTGGCTGTGTTGCCACGGTAGTTATAAGTTTTCGAGTTTTTATGAGAGCTCGAAATGTTTCATGTAAGAAAGTAATTAATACACACGGCTGCTTCGTCAGTACACTTTTGCTTTTAACTGTGCTACAGCGTGTTTAGATTGTGCATGTATCTAGGTCTCCTAGAATTATCTACTGTCTATTCATTTCTATGTAGTCTAAAGCCTTTGTTTCCTTAGAAACTTTTACTTTTGCGTTTATTCATTTCTATCATTATTCATTCATAATCTCATCCGTAAAGACACAGAATAGGGAATAATATGTAAGTATTTCTATGTAAGTAAGTTCTGTGATATACCTACCTACTTCGATGGAGTGGTCGGTAGTGCATCTGCTTACGAAGCCGTTGTCTCGGGTTCGATTTCCGGGTCGATCAAATATTTGTGTGATCCCCAAATGTTTGTTTCGATTATTAGGTGTTTTCTACCTAAAATTTTAGTTACAAGGTTATGAATTTAGAATCAGTTGTCTAAGTATTTGCCCAAAGCACAAGCATAATAAATTAAAATTTGGGTTATTTGGGCTGTTATAAAAAAATTAAGACGATGTGTGAGAATGTCAATTAATTTATTTTTTTAATGGCTGCAACTGGCCAATTACTTTAAGCTGACAATATTGTCATGCCGATACGTCGCCTTGCCTACCTTGACAATATGTCAAAGAGTTGACTTTTAATTAAAATAAATGTTAATTATTTTGTTACCACGCTCCGGTTGACAAATCCTTGGCCAGAATCTTGCCAATGGAGCGTTAATGTTGCTATTATTTTGTATTTTTAGATTGTTAATCGGTTCACAGCAGTTGGTACCTGCTCCCTAAACACTTTTGATTACTTTATAAGAATAGTAAGGTCTTACCAAGATTGAGGCCCAAATAAACCTTACCTACCTACCCTACTTGCATACGGGACTGACGACCACCGGATAAGACTAGTAAAGATAAAAGTTCCCTAAAAGTGACAATAGGCACGTCCATTATACTTAACGTTGGATAAGGAAAACCACTCGCTTCGCTGAGCAAGGCTCCCTAAAAGTGACAATAGGCACGTCCATTATACTTAACGTTGGATAAGGAAAACCACTCGCTTCGCTGAGCAAAGCTCCCTAAAAGTGACAATAGGCACGTCCATTATACTTAACGTTGGATAAGGAAAACCACTCGCTTCGCTGAGCAAAGCTCCCTAAAAGTGACAATAGGCACGTCCATTATACTTTATAAGAATAGTAAGGTCTTACCAAGATTGAGGCCCAAATAAACCTTACCTACCTACCCTACTTGCATACGGAACTGACGACCACCGGATAAGACTAGTAAAGATAAAAGTTCCCTAAAAGTGACAATAGACACGTCCATTATACTTAACGTTGGATAAGGAAAACCACTCGCTTCGCTGAGCAAAGCTCCCTAAAAGTGACAATAGGCACGTCCATTATACTTAACGTTGGATAAGGAAAACCACTCGCTTCGCTGAGCAAAGCTCCCTAAAAGTGACAATAGGCACGTCCATTATACTTAACGTTGGATAAGGAAAACCACTCGCTTCGCTGAGCAAAGCTCTGAACTGACAGGCAAAATCTAATATCAACCGACTTCCAAAAAAGGAGGTTCTCAATTCGACTGTATGTTTTTGTTCTCATATCTCTGGACTGGGTGAACCGATATTATTTTTTTAAATGAAAGCTACTACTTTCCAAGTGGTCCCATATCAATTTGGTCCCATTCCGACAATTATTTGGTCCCATTTCAGTAATTTGAAGTCGGTTGTTGTGTCAATTTTTGACGTGTATTTTCTCTTCCCGAATGTAATCTCATCATGTAGATCTATCTATCTCTATTTCTTTCTAAAGTGGTTGGTGTACTAATTACCTACTATATAGCCGTTAACCAGTTTGACTGGCCCCCTCCTCTCAGTGTATGTCACATTACGCATCTGTACTTGCCACGAAAAGGATTAAACGCCCTAATTTGTTGGAATGTCGCATTTCTTATTTTTCTAATGTTCCCAGAGTGAACCGTTGGTGCTATGGGACATCTAAAGGGTCCAAGACATCGTCACCTAGCCTGCACGCGGTGTACCTTTTAAAGGACGGACGGACGGACGATACTCTGGCAGAATACTCCGAAGAGCCCAAAAACGGCAATAAACTCGCCTTCTATTAGGCGTAATGAAGACTCGATTTGCCTCTTTGAAAGGAAGAAGTGTGTGTTTGTTTCTAACGGAATTTCTTCCAGTAAACCAGAGAGAGGTGTAATAAGTACTTAAGTATTACGTTATTTATTACAGTGTTGATAAATTATTGCGCTATGTGACACGCAAGTCGGGTGTGTTACCCAACATCGGATGTCAACCGTTGCTAATGTTATAACGATTCTAGACAATGTTGGCATCTTACTATCATTTTCTTCATCAAGATCAGACTGATAGAAAAATATTCCTTTGCACCAAGGACATGTTCGATCAATTTCCAACACCCCCCACCCCCCAAGCCCCTCTCCCCAATAAAAAAAATCCACTCGGATAACTGAAAAAAAAGGAGACTGCTACTAGATAACATTATTTGACCATATTTACCCCATTTTCCCCTCAATCCAAAAAAGCTCACACATACAGAGTTGAAAGCAGAATTGTCCAATCTCGAAATATAGACGCTTCGTTCACTCGGTCAACTACGTAGATGTTAAGAGATTGGAAGTAAAAGATAGATTGGAATGAATAAAGATCCAACCTTCACAATGAGTAAAACACAACACACAAAGCTAGGAATGAAGGAACGTACGAGTTGGATGATTGCGAGAACTGGAATGACAAAGAGGACAGGTGAAATGAGAGAATAGGAAAATAGAGATTTTAATAGGTAGTTAAAATGTTGGTTAAAGGCTCTGCAGCAGTAGCAGGGGTAGGTACTTGTGGGCCTGGGCGTAGATACCCTCTCGCTGGAGACCATGCTACGAGCCATGGTCTCTAGCTAGCGGTAGCCAGTGGAACGTGGCCGTTTCCTTCTGCGAGCAGGTTATGCTCGTGAAGGAGACGGCCGGTAGGGTGAGGGAGCGTCCCTCCTCGCTGAGTTCCGAAGTGTGACTTGACTACACGTAGGATCATCGACCTCCTTGATAGGGGTCTGAGGACGATGGACTAGCAACCCATCGTCCTTACAGAAGTAGGCTCCACTGGAAATTCTTTTAGTACTTATCAGAGGCGCTCGCCAATTGACGTAGGTGGGGCCACGGCCTATGGCCGCGCATTAAAAAAAAGGGGTAGGTACTGTAGGAAAAATTACTGGTGATTTAAAATATAGGTAGGTAGATACCTACAGAATGGTACCTATGTGTAGGTAAGTGCATAGTTTCATACATATAACCACGCCTATTTACCCAAGGGGGTAGGCAGAGGTGACAAACCAACATTTTGCTGTCAAGTTGTTTTGTTGGTCACCCCCACGGAGTAGGGGGGCAGTCGAATCTATTGCAATTACGAAACGGCTCGAAAAATTAAGTCCGGGACCCTCTTTGCGACACCTGATACATAGTGCATTTTAAAAATCGCACTATGATATGAATATAAAATCAATTCAAATCTACAATTTCTGCAGTCCGGGCAAATACATTTGTAAATACGTTATTAAATCAAAAACAGGTTAACAGGTTGAAAAAAACAATGCGGAACACAATATTATAAACATAAATAACAGTTATAGCTACTTATTTAGTAACATTAAGCAAATTGTAGCGCTGCAATAAACTGGCACACAATTGTTCAAACGATATCTACTTTCGGCAAATATTGAACTGAAACTGTTCACTCGAATCTGCCCTCATAACCCCGTGTCAACACAGTTCTCTATTATACAAACTAACATGCCTACCTATACCTGGGTGCCTTCTCACGCCTGTTATACCTACCTACCTACAAGAGGCATAGGTAAAAAACCATCGTATCGTAGGTACCATCTTCTTTCTTTTTATATTTTTATAATATAAAAATGAATCGCTGAATGTGTTGTTAAGCGCAAATCTCGAGAGCAGCTGAACCGATTTCGCTAATTATTTTTTTGTTGTGATCGTTACTATCAGAAGGTTCTTACAAACAAACACATATCACGCCTATATCCCCGAAAGGGTAGGCATAGGTGCATTACACACCCACAATCTGCCAGTATTTTAGTCCCACGTAATAGGGGGCAAGCCTATTGCCGTCAACGGGCACATTTGACCTCCTCGGTGGCTCAGTGGTATGAGTATGCAACTGCCGCCCCTGAGGTCCCAGGTTCGATTCCGGGTCGAATCGAATTATTTGTGTGATCCACAAAACTTTGTTTCGGAGTTTGGGTATTTTCTATGTATGTTAAGTATGTATTTAGAAATATATAAGTATGCTTATCAGTTGTCTAGATCCCATAACACAAGCTTATATTAGCTTAATTTGGGCTAGATGACGTTGTGTGAGAATGTCCAAAAATATTTATTTATTTATTTGTAATGGGTTATTTGTAATGGGTCACAGATGTGAAAATTTCAACTGTCTAACTATTGCGATTCATATGCCGTACATATGAATCGCAATAGTTAGACAGTTGAAATTGCCTGGTGACAGATGGACAGATAGCGGAGCCTTAGTAATAAGGTCCCGTTTTACCTTTCCGGTACAAACTCTAATAAACGGCCATTGTTCAACCAAACTCTTCATGTTTATTGAGCGAAGTTCAATCTTAGGCGACTCATGTATTTCGTT
This sequence comes from Nudaria mundana, assembly GCA_963556515.1. Taxonomy (NCBI): domain Eukaryota; kingdom Metazoa; phylum Arthropoda; class Insecta; order Lepidoptera; family Erebidae; genus Nudaria; species Nudaria mundana. The sequence goes on along the minus strand of OY748305.1, from coordinate 4,271,855 downwards.
TGTCCGCATACTCCTCCTAAACAACACAAAACTGAACCGATCTCCTTCAAACTTAACACAGTGATAACATGTGGCGTGAGGGTCGGTTTCGAACAAAAAAATTGAAAATCGGACACACCATCGAGGAATAATCACCGAAAAAAAACAATGGTCGAAAATTTTACACTTCGCTCAGTTTTTTGCAACAGCAGCATGCATTGCATACCTAGTAATAATAATAATCTACTTATCTAGTAGGTTGTGTGAGGTAGGTACATAAAACCTTTATGCTGAATTTTCCTAAATTGACTGAGGTAACAGAAATATCATCTGTGAAAAGTTCAACTATCTATCACGGTTCATAAGATACAGCCTGGTGACAGACAGATGGACAGCGAGGATACATAGGATTCCCGTTTTACCATTTGGGTACGGAACCGCTATGCCGCTGCTTAAAGCGCTATTACCTAAAGTCTGATATTACAGTAACAGGCGTCAGTTCTCGCTGTACCTACTTACTTTCCCTTGAATTGAAAGGTCTACATAGCGATTACGAGAACTTTCCAATGAACAATATAAACAGGCTTTATATGAAAATCATATAATCAGTAGGTATAATCACACAACAAGCGGTTAAATTTGTATCAGTGTAATTTAATTACCTATATCTCTTAGTATTATACTACGGCCGACCTCTACCTCTACCCCTCCCTACTACCCTAGGTACTAGAAAAGTTGGTTAGTAACTTCTGCCTACCGCTACCGGGATATAGGCGTGATTATAATATAGGTACGTGTGGTACTACTTGCCCTTTGTCTACTTAAATTACCCCAGGGCGCCGGGGAAATTTGGTTGCGATAGCGGCCTCTGTCGATCGGGTATCACGCATCTTTGGGGGTCGAGTTTTATCCATATGCCTCAACCGCAGTATCAAATAAAAATTATGTCATACTCGAAGGCGCCCGAGGTGATGTCATCAATAGACATTAAATCGCGTAATAAATGTGTAAGAAATATTATAGAAATAAAATAATTAAATAAAATAAGTTTCAATGAAAATACGCCCAATTGACTGAGTTGTTGCCAGATGGCAACAACGACGTAACCAATTAGTTTTCGGTAGGTACTACTCTTCGTGTCTATCTATTGAAAGTCTTTGGTTTTATCCATAAAAATATATCGTGATTTTTTTGTGGAGTTATGTCCAGTTCACTTTAATACTTATCCTCAACAGATTAACGAGAAATTGATCATTTTTTGCAAGTGGGATTGGCTTCGGCATCAGAGGCAATAAGACTTTTGCGTGGGCTGAAATATACAGCCAACCAATATTACCTATATAGGTTTAGAAAATAATAAGCAAATCACATTCAAATGTTTGTATTTCGAAAAAGACGATCGAAGAGTAAAACATTTAACAAAAATACGAGTTTCAACAAGTTGTATTCAGTAAATAAAAACTAGAAAAATATACAAAAATTATACTTAACATGTTTAGTTGCGAACTTTTAATACACTCAAATATTATGGCACCATTGTGTAGGTACCTATTCAATAGGAACTTAAAACGCTAAAAGTGACGAAAAACAACAACTCCATTTTTATTTCTTTTAGAAATTTTGAATTTTGCCAGCTAATAATATAATAACTTGACAGCGATTACATAGATACATTGACGTTAGGGTTGTCTCAGAACGACATCAAGGTTGCTGAACCCGCCCGGTCTGTAGAAGGATATTTATGAATCTTACGAATTGACCTAGGCATCAAAAACGCTGTCTCTAACCATTGCACCTTGAGTCATCGGTTTGTGAAGTTCAAAATCTCGACTATTATTTTATGTTGGAAAGCGAATCGTCTACGCTACCAGTTACCAAAGGACTGGCTATTATTTGGCATAGAAAATTAGCATTGTGGTAATTCTTTTATAAAACTTCTCTGCTGTCAAAAATACCTATGTCCTTATTATATAGTTAAAAACATAGATATTTCTCTGTAAAATAATCGCTGTCATGTTATAACTTTAATATTATAAATAATAAATGTTTTTTTTAAGTATTCAACTGTCATCCATCTTTGGTAGAATTTGTCTACTACGTACTCAGATTTATAATGTGAGATTGTGAAAAATATCTACACTGAAATAATAAACACAATTGTCTCTTCTATAAGAGATTTGTATGTAATTATTAAAATGGAAATTATCTGGAAATATATAATTATATAATTGGAATAACGAGAACGAAATAAACTTGATAATATTTAATAAAGTTGCACTATTAAATTTAAAAAAAAACGATATAAGTACGATAAAAGCTATGGAAATGCTGCCAAAGTGCATAAACTACCATATTTTGTTAGTTTAAAAAAACAACTACCATAATAAATCGTTACGGTTTAGTTCAATTACCTATTTCAGTTTGTAAGACTTGGTCATTACATAACATTCATTTAAGCTTAAAATAATGTAAACTGTAACAACTGAAAATAACTAAATAATAAACTATTTAACTAAAACATACAACTAGTTTGAACTTTAATACCGTCACAAATATTTTCCCTAGGCTATTTGATCAGCTTGCCCATCTATGATAATAATATGTACATTATATTAAGCTATACAAAATAAACTGTTTAAGTATATTATTGAGCGAAGCGACGTAGCGAGCGGAGCTTCTTATCAGGTGACTCAAATGCAACTCGATGTGAAATTGTTTCTCGACAACTACCCAACCGATTTTCATGATTTTTTCACTCAAAAATCAAGCATTCTCAGGAGCAGGTTTTGTTCAAGACCGAATTTTGATTTAGGAGGACCCTCAAAAAAAGTTATTGACCAAAAATATGTCAACAACCGATTTTCATGATTTTTTACTCAAAAATCAAGCATTCTCAGGAACAGGTTTTGTTCGAGACCGAATTTTGATTTAGGACCCTCAAAAAAAGTTATTGACCAAAAATATGACAATAGTCCCTTCGCTCAATTGCATGCTGCAGCGTAGTACCACAGCAGCGACCGCAGCTCCTAGTTTTTAATTTGTTTATGGGAGACATTTTGTATTTTACTTAAACAAAAAGCTCTAAACTAAAAATAAAATATAATCACTTGACATCAAAAATGGATGGACAGTTATTCTTAAACTAATATACTTTTTTAAAACAGGTTTAACAACATCGGTCACACTTACTACAGCAATATTTTATGTATGATCATGTTGGGTTAAATCATAAATGATATAAAGGTCATAAGCTATGCCAAAAACTTGAAGATTGTACTTTAACATTGTTCAAACCATGTACCATTCTACCAACAATTGTACCATTAGATTATTTTCTACTATGTCATCTCATTACATATTTTTTGAACTGGCAATACCAAATATGAGACAGTAGTTAGTCAGGTGCATTTATAAAAGAAAGTAGCGGGTATGGATTAATAGTACACTTTCTTACGATTTATAACAAACCTGCATAGACTGCATAGGCTCCAGAATGAAAACGTTGGCTGCAACCGGATACCTACTTTATTGCACAACTCGGATGAACTTCATAATGGCGGCAAAAATTTACATATCAGTATTTACTTAACGGTGAAAGTTATAAAGAACTACAAAAATGACATAAAAGTGCAGCTTTACTCATGAAATTTAGCTGCATCTCACTTTATAAGTTATGATAGTAATCCAAATTTCAGACTTATATGATATATTAGTAAAATCGGATGCAAATTTACGAGACATAAGTATTATTTTACAATCACGTAAATGTTAAATTCGGATTTGAAGACTACACATAAATTTTAATATTAAAATGGTAAAATCGGTTATTAGTCAAATATGATGATAGCTATAGAAAAGTTTAAATATTCTACCATGCTTATTTTTATGTTGTCTAACTGAGTCTACATATTTTTCATTTTCATCAAGGTTTTTAAATACACATTTAATAGTCTTACGTTATGGACTCACATAACCAATTATTTATAAGTAAATATTGAAATAGTAACACTTTTTTCTGTGTTCTTTGTTATTGACACAATAGATATAAAAAAAACTTCGGTAGTTAAATCGGTTGAACGAAACAATCCATTTTCAACCAACCACTGGTCAGAGACTGCTTTTAATTTGAACCGGCAGATAGGGGGACAAAGGGAGGGTTTATAATGATGCATTGATTGAAACGTAAGATGACAAAGCCAGTAACAGTAAGTACTTAATAGAGTAACAGTTAAAACGATTGTAGAACTAACGTATCATTGGTCAAGTGATTGGAGGGTAGTTTGTTAAACTTTTTTTTTTCTAATAATCAATGATACTCTAGTTGATCAACCTCAAATTTCGAACAGCTATTAATTAATGTTTACTCTCAATCAATGGAGCACCGACGACATAACATATGACAAGTAACATTAGGAGGTGAATTGTCGGTGGCAAACAATACGTTGGCGTAATATGAGCAAAAGCGTTAGTCTTGTAAAAATATAAATAAATAAATATATATATTTGGACATAGAGAAAACAGTACAGTCGATGGTATTTTATGCTCTTTTTTTTCTTAGTACTTATTAAATCAGTACGACACAATCACCCTACTCAAACTAAATGAAATCCCTGACTTATCTCTACAGTAGTAGGTTGAAAATCTATATCGATTCAAAGAAATCTGTTTTTTTTTTACTAAGTACTGTAAATATTCGTTGCGATTCATAGTTCAATAATTAAGATAAAGAAATCTAAATTATTGTATTGTGAATTACAACACGTCTAAGGCTTGTCTAGTTTTCTATTATAGAAGTGACAAATGCGTTATACTAGCACAACATTAATTATTCAAATCAAATATGTCGAGTTTTCCAACTTCTATATTCACCAAACTTTCCAATTAATTATGATTTCAAACTACTTCAAAGCATACTTCGTTAATCAATTGAAGAAAAAAGTGTTGTTTTTTTGACGCGGCAACTGTAAGTCAATGTTGCTGTGTCAAAAAAAATATTTTAGTAGTCATTTTAATAGACAAATTTAATCTATACTACCATAAACCTACAAATACTTACTCATTGGCACAAACAACCATAAAAGAGATCAACTCTTTTTCATACAACTTCAGACACTTTTTTTTTTCAATACATATACCTACATACAATAACATTTATACAACTAAAACTACTTTAAATATTGTTACGGTATAAAATCTATTAATGTTAGAGTGAGTTAAGACTTTTCCTTTTCGAGATTCTGTTTTTTAATCGAGAAAACTTTCTGGTTTCGGCGATTTGTGGGACAACTCATGATTAGATACGGATAGGGTCTTTTGGGCCTCGTATTTTAGAGATGGGTGGGTTCTATCTGTGATGAGGATTGTGGTTCGCGTGTGCCGTTTCTCTGTACTATAGATCCGTTTGTACTAGGTCTTGGCCTTGGCCCTGAGTTTAAAAATTCTTCACTCTTCTGGCTAACATTATTCTCATGATCGTGCTCTAACAAAGTTGACCATTGAGCAGTCTTCTGGCTAATATTATCCTGTGATCCTTTCTCAGGTAAGACTTTGTTTTTTTGACTCAGATTTTCCGTTATTCCACAAAAAACTTTTGGGCCACGCTCTGATGAAACTAAATCTGGTTCAGTCTAGTAACTTAGATTTTCGTATGAGCCACATATAGTGGTAGGTTGACGTTCAGATGAGGTTAAACATTTTTCGGTTTTTTGACATAGGTTTTCGGATGGTCCACCCAACGCGCTAGGTTCATGTTCTGACCATACTGTCTGGCAAGTAAGGTTTGCAGGAGCTGAGGAACTTATAGGTGACGAGGTGGATTGAGGTCTATCAATGTCCTGGCTTGGAGGCACGTGTATGTCGAACTTTGTTAATGTCAATGGTATAACATGGTCTTTTGTTGAATCAGAAGTGTTAGCACTTGTATCAGAAGTGGGATATTTGCCATTTTGGGCAGGAGTTGGGGTCTGAGTTTCGTCTGTTAGGGATATTGAAGGAATGTCACAAGGGAAGTTCATAGAATTTGAGGGTTGTAGTAAGATAGGGGATGTTTTACGTTGTGGTAGACTACCATCATGGCTGCTGGTTTCGGTGGTGGAATTTGATGATTCTGAGGTCAATATTGAGTCGTTAACTGAAACAGGTTAATAACAGGCGTTAATTTATTTATTTCTTCACCAAATAACAATTCTTGCAAAACTAACTACCAAATTAAAACTATTCTCTTCTCTATTCAATTATATGCAGCGTGAGTCGTTTGGCGTTCAATACCCGAAAGGACCCATCTTTGATCAGCAAAATGTTCCACAAGAGCTCCGACCACATTATCAGTCGCAAAAATCTAATCAAGGAACCAGGGCACCTATCGGACATGACTCGCAAATTAGCCAATAAGATTCCGATCAGTCGCAAGAATCTTATTGGTGGATTCGGGAATCCGCTAGTTCGTAATCTACCAATCAGATTCTCGCACCTGACGGACACGACATCATTATGGTCGGAGTTTAAATCGGGGTTGCCAACTTTTTGATTTACTTCTAACTGCAACACAACACAAGTTAGTATGAACGAGCACAATTAGTTAAGTGGACATTCACAGTAAATTAATATTGTCATAGGACAGTTTCATACCAATGGCTGAGTCGCCTCTTGTGACATCTGCCTCTTTACGTCCGTTTGTCATGCCGACCATACTGTGTAAATAAATTAGAGAACTTTACTATCTCATTATTGCATTTGTGTTTTTTCTGGCTTTGGACGAAAGTCAATTAAAATAAAGAGTTATAAGTCGACTACAGTAAGATAAATATACATTATAAACTTAAGACAAACGGGTCTTTTCGCGATTGTTGAGATTACCCGACGTTTCGACCCTGTTACAAGAGCCGTGGTCACGGGAGGACTGGCTTCAGCTTATGTTCGTCTTCGTGAAGTGCGGGTTTGTTCAACTACCCTCACTTCGTCGTCACTAAATATTGTGATCGGAAAGGCACCACGGCACAACGTCGGGTAATAAAGAGATATGTACATATATATCACAATAATCGCGTAAGGACCCATTTGTCTTAAGTTTATAAGGATTCTTATTCTATTTATGAAATGTCAAAACGCGTTATAAAATCAGCTAGATATGTTGCTAATTAATTGTTTTTCTCCCCAAAAGAGGAAACAGAGTGGATTCGCTCGTTATGTAATTAGTTGTATGAGCATTTGGGGGTAATTTGGGCATAATTCTTTAGCCCGTTTTATAGCAGGTTCCATTGGGCAAGTGGGATCAGTTAGCACCCAGCTATGTTAGTTGTTGTATCTATATAGAAATGGTGAATTTATTTTTTGTCCCCTCTTAGCTCTCGAGAACTGCTTATGCTCTAATGATGATTGACCCCTCTATGGATAGCCCTCGATCTGGAGGCAAGACAAAAAATCGAAAATTTGACCTAGCCCTAAGGGGTCAAAAGTTATAGGCCAAAACCTATGGCGTGGTGCGGAGCGTAGCACTGCGCAAGACACCGTACTCGTATAATATATAGGTTGAAATTGAAATTGTGAGCCATATTTTAAACTTACCTACATAATACTAATAATATGAAATTCTTTGTTGCTATTTTTTTTTGGTCGATATGATAATATTGCTCTCGACACTTGTATGTTTAAGAACACCTACAGTACTTACCTAATTTTAACCTTTGAAAGCTCTGTGTTAACAAGATAAAAATATTTTCATTATAATGTTAGTCACACATTGTTATACAGTAATATATGCTTGTGTTATGGGATCTAGATCATTTATAAACATATAAGTACTTTTATAATTTTTAATAAATACATACATTATCATACTTATCATATGTATGCTTTTCTTTCTTTAAAACCAAGCAACGGATTTTGATGCCGTTTTCACTAATGGATAGAATGACTCTCGAGGAAGGTTGTAGTATATAATTTGTCACAGGAGAAGCCTTTGGCCTCCGCTAGTTATAGATACATTACACTGTGTTACATACCTTGACTGTCCCAGGTCGCCATTTTTCTTGACGTGAACCGGTGTAGGGTTTTCGACTGCCCATCCCTCATCCACTAACACAGTGCCGATGTCTAGTTCGCCGTCTGTATGTAATATAAAAAGTAAATATAATAACGGCACAATAATAATACATTGGCGCCTTAAAATATCATTCTCTTTTCATTAAATTATTGGCGTTTTTTATTGCTTCTGTCTGGAATTTAAAAGATTCTGTTGGATGCAGTGTGGTTCCCCCCTCGGTTGCTAAGTCGCACTCACCATGTCTCCATGAGATAGCGGAGTTGGGACCGCTGGGCCTCGATTTCTCGAGACCTAGGCCTGTGGTCCCACTCCAGCGCCTCCTTGAGACACTGAATCAATGACGCAAGGGCTCTCGCTTCCAAGTCCCATGTACAGGTCTTGGCTAAGAGACATGCAGCATCTAAGAATATTTTCCTGACGCCCAAGTTCTTCCCGTATAGGCCCTTGCTCAGCACAATCCCCAGGAGTCTCCTGCAGGAAGCGATGGGTACCCTCTAGTTGGGCTTCAGTCTCATGAAAGCGCGGCTGCTGCCCCGTCACTTTGGGGACCAAACTTCGAAAATGCGGTCCGAAGTTTCATCGGCTATCGAAATCGAATGCTCGACACTAATGCTACATATACAGTTATGCTGGATCCTGGAGGTGGATCTCGCTGAGGTCCGTGAAAACACCTCGCCTCGCGCCTTGTGCAGTGCCACATCCAGTCAGAGTCGGAGTATCCGAGCCATGACTTAAGCAACCCCCGTCGTGACCTTGAGTGTTGCCTCCTGGTGTGTTGCTCCCCGCGCCGTGACGAGGGTCAGCGTAACGTGCTACATCACCCGGTCGTATTGTCGATGTTCCCCAGGAGAGGTCTTAGGACCTTCCTCTGAGGAACACCGCACGACATATCTCCCCGAACCAGCCGGCAGCTGATGTAAGTTATGGCCCTCTCTGAGAGGTAAGCTCCGACAATACGACGGAGTTAGATACGGTGGTAGTCCAGTGCCTCCCTAACGCAGCTCCAGGGTAAGGTGTTAAATGCGTTGGCGATGTCAAGAGACACTGCTTCCTCCGTCAGACTCTTCCCACGCATGATCGCGTTCACAGTGAAGCGTCTCCAACATGTCAGGACATAGATTCGTTACTTTTTTAAATTATTCGTTCCATATTCAAATTACATACCCGAAAAAGATTAGATAATTATCATATATCGGAATACGTTTCAGAGAATATTTCAATAATAACCATTTCGCCTAAATACCCTAGGGGGTAGGCAGAGATGGAATACACACCTACTTTTTGGCAGATATTAATAAATCTACAGGATGTTCCAAGACCATGCTACATGGAGGGTAAGTACCCTAAATATCGTAGTTAGACAATTTTACTGAAAGGCTTTATTTTATTTTTAATACAATTTTAACTGCCATCATAGATATTTGAAAAAGCAACTGTGTGAACCGGGAATCGAACCGACCGAAATATGTTATTTTACAACACCGATCAAGATGGTCTTGGGACACACTATATATGTATAAATAAAGCGTTTGTCTTTCTAAATCTCTGAAACGGTTGGACAGATTTCGCTAATTTTGGTCATAAAATATTCCTGGACAGGTTTAAAAGTAAAATTTCAGGCGTTACGTAGTTCGCTGGGTCAGCTAGTAAAGAATAAAAATGTTACATGCATTAAGTCCGCCATTGTAGGTGTTCTTGCATGAAGTTTAAATTAATAAACTTGGTTCTGTGAACAGTAGACCTCGCGTTATTTTCGCATTTTCCCCCCAATCGAAAAATCCCTTCGACAAAAGTTGCGCCTTGCAACAAAGAACACTTGTGCCAAATTTCATGAAAATCGGCTGTAAAATGCATTTTCCCCCCAATCGAAAAATGCGGTCTGTAGACCGGAACTGACACACATACCAACAACGCCAAATCGGCCAGTCCTCGAGTTAAAACTGAGACGCTTCGCTCGCTCGGTCAATTAAAAATTACAGTTAGGTAATAACAAATCGACTTAGATAACACTTACGTTCAACGAGAGCGAACAATCTTACTCCGGGCACGTCCCTCTCGGACTTCCCATCCTCACTTATCCTCTTGGTGTATGTGCAAGTACGTGAAACTACCGGCGTGTCGGTCCCCACCTTATAACATTCATAATTATTTATTTAAAATTAATTTTACAATATACAAAATAAACATAATTATAGACTAAAAATATTTACATTACAAAATATCGTTTAAAAAATCCTCCGCGTCATTGCCGACTGGGAAGGTTCCCAGAATGCTGGCTGTGTTGCCACGTTGGATGGCGATACTTATTCTTTGGGCCAGAAAATAGCCAGCCTTCTGGTCCTGAGAAGCATCGATTAGGCGTTTAGCAATGTCTCTATAAAGGCGGCGAGCACTCGGACCCCATGACCCCAGTGTATATATTTAAATATTTATTTAAATTTTCTACTTTAAACACCACATTTAATAATCCTACTAATATTATAAACACGAAAGTTTGTGAGTATATATGGATGGAAGGATGTTTGTTACTCTTTCAAGTAAAAACTACTGAATGGATTTTAATGAAACTTTACAATAATATAGCTTATACATCAGAATAACACATAGGCTACAATTTATAAAGATATTGTGTGAATTGTTCAAAATATGACGATAAGTGTCAAGTAAGTAGGAAGCGACGATGACAAACCGAGTGCGCGATACTACGGGAACGGGAAAAATCCAAATTACCACGCGGACGAAATCGCGGGCGACCACTAGTAATAAATAAATGTTTTTGGACATTCTCAAACGTCACCTACCCCAAACTAAGTTATAAGCTTGTGCTATGGGATCTAGACAACTGATAAACATACTTATATATTTCTAAATACATACATAATATACATAGAAAATATCCCAACTCCGAAACAAACATATATGTGGATCACATGAATATTTGATTTGACCCGGGAATCGAACCCGAGACTCCGGAGTCGAAAGCCGATGCACTACCGACCACACCACCGAAGCAGTTAATTTAATAGTCTATACACGTATAGCCAGGCTATATAATGATATATCCACCACTTCAAAGAAATTCATGGACCTTTTTTCGATGAAATTTGTGTCTTGTACTTCTTGATCAACGGCTTTAATGGGCCGGTTGTCGAGGAATAATAGACTACCTGCATATCATTTTTTTACCGGGACAGTGATGCAAAAATTCATGTAACTAGAACTTATCCTAGTTACATATAGTGATTATGGGACTTGGGTTTTTGCGGAGCGCGTGGCAGGTTGCCTGTTAGGTTACCTCTGTCGCTGGGCAAAAATCCAGGTCCAGACGCTCAATTGCAATACCGAACAACGTTTCCTTGTCCCGCACCGCGAACTAGTTCAGAGTAACTAGTTCTTCTGTGCGGAAAATATCAAGCATTATTTTTTTTTTTTTTTTTTTTTTTATATTTGGTTCGCCAAATTGACGCCGCCCGCATGGTGGTAAGTCGTGACGACGTCTAGCGATTGTGGGCCACTCTCACAGCACACATTACTATTGAGAGTGGCCCTCAACTTGACGACCTACTGATGTGCCTCTTCACGCTCCGCTTAAAGAACCCAAGATTATATGTGGGAGAAAACACGTGCACAGGCAGGGCGTTCCAGGCCACTATCGTTCGGCAGAGAAACGAACGTTTAAAACGTTCGGTTCTCGCGAACTCCACTGTGTGGGGGTGGCATCTCTGCCCGGCACGAGTCGTTCGGGATCGGAAGGAAGAGGGTGGGATCAGATTGAAGAGCTCTTCAGAACACTCGCCGTGGTAAATACGGTAGAATGCGGCCAAGGCTTCCCGTTACCTCCGGACAACCTATAATACGGATAGCCCGTCGCTGCATAGCGTCGAGAGCGTCCAGCAGATACTTCGCGGAGCCGTCCCAGAGGTGAGAGCAGTATTCGACGCAGGGTCTAATCTGCGTCTTGTACAGCAGACACCTCTGGTCCGGTGTAAAGAATCTCTTTACCTTATTCAGTATTCCTAGTTTCCGCGAAGCTAGCCCTATACATCTTTCGATGTAGTTTTTATTATTGAGCTCTCGACGAACGTCTATGCCAAGGATATCAAGGTTGTCCTTCATTGGTAATAATGCATTCTGAAGAGAGGGTAGGGGAAGGAAAGGGGATTTCTTCGCAGTAAATGCACACGCCTGTGTTTTGCGGGCATTGAACTCGACCAGGTTCTCGGTACCCCATTGAGAGATACTGTCGAGGTTACGGTCGAGATCAGCCACGAGTCGTCGTCTCTCCTCCTCAATCTCAGATCGCCCCGCCGTCGGACGAACCGAGTAACTCCCGTGCAGTGTGCTGTCATCTGCATAGCAATGAATGTTCCCGAGGGATAGCATATCATTGATATGCAGAAGAAAGAGAGTTGGTGATAGTACGGACCCCTGCGGTACCCCGGCATTCACTTGCAAGAAGCGAGAAGCATGGCCATCGCAGAGGACCCGCACTCGGCGCTCGTTTAAAAAGCTGGCAATCCAGCTGCACAGTTGAGGAGGTAGACCATATGCCGGAAGCTTGGAAAGGAGCGAAGCATGCCAGACCCTATCGAAGGCTTTGGCGATGTCCAGGCTAATAGCCAAGGACTCGCCGTGCCTTTGCATAGCCCCACCCCAGACATGCGTTACGAATGCCAGAAGATCACCCGTTGATCGCTTTGGCCTGAAGCCGTATTGTCGATCATTGATTAGCGAGTGATCCTCTAGGAATTGCATGAGCTGCTTATTTATAAGGAGCTCAAGCACCTTGCAAATGACTGAGGTGACAGCTATGGGTCGATAGTTGCCTGGATCGGACCGATCCCCTTTCTTGGGGATCGGTTGTACGTTCGCCTCCTTCCAGACCTCCGGCACGAGCCCTGAAGAGTATGACAGGCGGTACAGACGCGTTAATACTGGAGACAACTCAGCTGCACATTTTCGTAGCACCACCGCCGGAATGCCGTCAGGGCCACTGGCTTTCCGCGTGTCGAGTGACCGCAGCACTGCCCGTACATCACATTGCCTGATAACAATATCAGGCATTGTGTGGCCACAGTTGGCGATGGCGGGGGGCTGCAGGCCACGGTCGTCGACCCGGGAATTAGCCGCAAAGAGGTCTGCGAGCATATCCGCTTTCTCTTGGGCTTTGTGAGCCAGTGTTCCATCTGGGTAACGCAGCGGTGGCAGCGAGGGCTGACAAAAGTTAGATTGCACGGCTTTGGCCAGTTGCCAGAATCCACAGCTGCCCGTGGGATGGGAAGTGAGCTCCTGACCAAGCCGCGCGACGCGCTGGGCATCCGCTCTCTTAAAGGCCCTCTTACTCGACTTTGTGGCCCGGTTGTACGCTGCTTTGAGGTGGCCCACGTTTGGGTCGCGCACAGCCCGGGCCCTGATCCAGGCGCGATATGCCGACTGTTTTTGTCGAACAGCTTTGGCACAATCTCGCCCGAACCAGGGACGGGCTCTGCGGATACTGGCGACATCAGTGAAAGGGATGTAATAATCCATCCCTAAACTGATCTCGCCAGCAATAGCAGAAGCACTATCCGAAGGAGCCTTTCCTACAAAGCAGCGCTGGCTCCAGGGGACGGACGCATAATAATCGCGTAGACCGTCCCAATCCGCTGACGAGTAGTGCCATAGTCGTCGTGACGTTTGTACAGGACGTGCAGGAGGTGACACCTTCATGCCAGCGTGAACAACACAGTGGTCGGAACTACCCAGTGGGGCTCCTACCGAAACACTGTACTGGGCTGGGCGACTCGTCAGCAGTAGATCCAGCAGAGCGGGCGCGTGATCTGACCTGTCTGGTATCCGGGTGATCCCGCATACCATCTGGGTCAGGTTACCGTGGGAGAGAGCGAACGCATGGGCGGCTCTACCCGCATGATCAGTCTTGAGGGACCCCAGCCATTCAATGTGATGGCCATTGAAGTCCCCCAGAAATACTAGGTCAGCGTTCGGGAACCGCACCTGCGCTTCATCAGCCGTCTCGCTGAGGTACTGGAAGAGCTTTGTTGTCTCAGAATCCCCTGTGTGGGATCGGTAGACGCACACGTAGATCTGGCTCATAGAGCCATGGTCTACGTGCAGCCAAAGGACGGAATTGGAGGGGTTCTCTAGGCAGCGCAACCGGCGGCAGCAAACATCCGCCCTAACGAACACGCACACCCCGGCTTTGTCTCGAAATTGTTCCTCGATGACATAGCCGGGGTAACACAGGTAAGACGTGTCGTCAGGGCGGCGTATTTGTGTCTCCGTGAGGAACATCACAGCGGGCCGTGCCGTCTCAAGGTGGTGGTGGACGGTATCGAGGTTCGCATGGAGTCCACGGACGTTAGTGAACTCCACCTCGAAATGTGAAGTTGTGGGGTTTCCTAGGGCCGCTGTGTAACGTTTATTTCTTTTTTGTTGCACTGCCATTGTAGATTTTGAAGAAGAAGCGTGAAGACAGGGCGACATTTGGTGCAGCAGTAAGTGACAAAGCGCAGGGGCTAGCTTTGTCTGGAACCGTGTGGTTAGGTCGGAGCCGACTCGCCGGACGGAAGGGCTCCCAAACCCCCCTGATGCAAGGCCGCCGCTACCCCACACCGGTTACCACCCGGAGCGGCGATCCCACATCAGGATTATGCGCAACATGTGGGGCAGCCTCCTGGGGTGGTTGGCCCCAGGCGGGCCCCATGACTGTGTTGCGGGCGGCCGCGGCAACGCTGTTGCTAAGGGTCTCCCTGGCCTTATTATTATTACCTTGACATTGGCGATATCATCGAAGAAGATCGATGGAACCACGTTTTGCTAACGAAGCAGAGGTGGGTAAAATAGCACCCTACGTCATTTTATAAAGTTTCTTTTTTTTAACAGTCCGAGACGCCCAGGACGTTAATTGGCTGTGCCATAGCGGCTGGCACGTAAGATTTTGTTGCCTTTAATCAACATTTCATCGCTAGGCAACGGGTTTAATTTTTTTTTCAAAATTACAAATAGCTGCTACTTTTTAATAAATTCATTTGGCCATTTTGGACATAGCCATATTACATGTGTGCCCGGTGACGGCAATAGGCTTGCCCCATATTACGTGGGTCCAAAATACTGGCAAATTGTGGGTGTGTAATGCACCTCTGCCTACTCCTTCGGGGATTTAGGCGTGATATGACTGTGTGAAATTTTCTTTTTATCCGCGGCCCTCAACCGCAGCCGCACCTACGTCAATTGCCGAGCGCCTCCGGTAAGTACAGAGAATTCCCATTTATAAATTGAGGTACCTGCGTAAGGTACCATTTTATTCACCTTTGCTAGCTGTAACCAAAACCAACACTCCATACTCACTGATCGTTCTCACTTGTGTTGGGAACATGCTCTGAGAAATTCCCAGCCTTTATCATCATTCACCGAGCCTTTTCCCAACTTAGGTCAGCTTTCCAGTCTAACTGTGATTCGACTGAACTTCGATATTAGCAGTGAAGCGACTGCCATCTGACCTCCACAACCCATGGGCGCCATCGAAGTTCTGTAGTTAGACCGCGAGGATTTTTAAGGGCTCCAACTACCCCTAACATAGATGTTCGTATGACGACCGGGTCCGACGGCTTAACATGCTCTCCGAATAACGGAGGGGTCTCTCTCAGTGTCATAAGAAATGGTCACCCATCCTGAGACCAGCCTGACTAATGTTGCTTAACCTGTGCAATGTATTAATATTGTCGGTTACCACTAGACCACCAGCCCACTCCAGTCTTTATAACGTTAGGTTTGTCTGTCAGTCATGGGCTCCAAGTCTAATATGTCGAACGACTAAAATTGGCTGTGCTTAGCCGACCGGAAGGAGTCAGGATACATATCTTTCCGGCAATATGTTTCTGTGGGAAATGGGAAAATAAATACCTGTGTAAGTTGACCGAAGCGTTCCACAGCAGATTCATGCCACAGACCATGTCTGACATCCGGGTGCGGTGCGGCCATAGTGCCTGACAGGAAACATTCTATAGCCTATGGAAAAAATAACACATCAAAATTAATCAACAAAATTGCAAAATTATCAATAAGAACTATACAGGGTGTCACGTAAGGGTTATATCAACCCGAAGACACCCCCATCAGCTGCTCGACCAGAACCCGTTTCAAAATGTGTCGACCGCCAAACAAGAAAAAAAATTCATCCAAAAAAAACTACCGAATAAAATACTCTTGTTTGAACAACACTAGCTAAAATCAGCTGATTCGGTCATTGACATCAAGTATAGGTAGTACAAATAAAACGTGCCTGTGAAAAATCTTCTCTCTCTCTCTCCTGGTTGGAACATTTTGTCTCTGTTTCGCGTTAAGGTCGCCGAGGGACGCCGCCTCCCGCCCGCCCACTTTTGTTTATTAGTAAGTACGTCAAGCACTAGTGTTGGGACACGTTTGTTTTAATTTGAAATAACGCATATAACTTTTTTATGATGAACTTTTTTTTCTTGTTTCGCGGTCGAAACATATCAAAAGGCGTTCTGGGCGATCAGCTGATGGCGGTGTCTTCAGGTTGATATAACCCTTATTTAACACTCTGTATAGAATGAGTGTTTGCATTTAAAAAATAAGTTTAACATTAAATAAGTAAATATATTTGGACATTCTTACAATGTCATCAAGCCACTAAGCTAGTAAGCTGGTGCTATCAATCAGTCAATGTATTTTTATTCAAAACTAGTTGTTGCCCGCAGCTCCGCCTGCGTGTTACTTTAGGATCGACATAACTATTTATTTTATAAACCGATTGAAATAAAACAAACAACCTTAAATGTTAAGTTGAACAAACCACAACGCATTACTGAAAACCGCATTCAAATCGGTTAAGCCGTTTCTTTTGAGATTAGCGTATTCAAACATTCAAACAAACAGACAAAAATTCTAATAACCATTGTTTTGGGTTCTATTGCGTTCATAAAGCCCCCCTACAACAGTTTACATGTACAGACATTGACCACTTACAATTTTATTATATGTATTGAGCAGCCCTTTAGATTACCACAAATCCGAGAAGGGCAAGACAGGCGGCTATGGGCTCAAGACAACCTGATAAACAAACCTATCTATATATTTCTAAATACATACATAATATACATAGAAAATACCCAAAATCCGAAACAATAGTAGATTGTTAACCAAGGGAAGAAAGCATCCCATTTCTGACGAGACATTTTGGCCAATAGTTCGAGGCAGAAATGGGTGTTTTCACCCGAGTTAAACAATCTACTTTTCATTTCGAATACGAGGAAAGCAAATAAAAGTCAAATAAAACAAATATAACAATAGAGATTGATCACGTATCAAGTACTGTGTACTTCCCGCCTTTTTTTTAATTTTTGTTTTTCATTCGCACTTTTTTCAGGGCAGGTAAGTCTTTTGGTCATACCGCCTTGTCATTAGTTATATTTTTCCATACAAAATGGTCTTTAGTTTTTTTAATTACTTCAGTTATTTTCTTACGCACATATTTTAGGATGCGCTATAGAGTATTTTTTTATGATTTGACGCGTTACGGCGGTCGATTTAGTCAGGTTTGGTCGGAGTCTCTACTAAAAGTCAATACTAAAATACTCAGTATTTTAAGGTATAACTGTCCAAATAATTATTGTTTGTGCTATTTACGTTTTATTTTATTGTAACCCAACTCTTTTTTTGTTTATGATCATTCAAAAACCAGAATGTTGTATTGACTATCGAACTTTGGCTGTATACGTTTTATGCCATCGCCTCAAGATATCTGATGATTTTTTTTTTACTTTTCCGCCCTAGGGCCGAAATGTATAACTTTCAACCCGCATATTAGGTAAGTAATGACCCACTTTCAGAGCATGAGAGATGAAAATATTATTTAATATTTGAATCTTCGACTTGCTTGACTTCTTTGACGCGGTTGAAGACAGATACACCCAGACTTCGGTCCAAAACCGAAGTCTGGGTGTTTCCTATGTATAACATGTATGTATTTACAAAAAAAAAATCAGTTTATCTAATACTCATATAACAACCTCTGCTTAGTTTGAGACTAGATGGCGTTGTGTGAATTGTCCTAACACATTTTTTTATTATTTATAATCGAATCCACGCCACCGAAGCAGTAATATTACCCTCATTAGATGTAAATAATGTTCACTTACCAGGAATCTAAGTCGTAAGTATTCGGATCGAAGCTCGCACAAGTCGTCGACGGAGGCGTAGTCGCAATCACCATAATCCAAGAAGAATAGGTCCGCCACCTAGAGTCACAGAATGCTTAGTAAATAGTTCGGGCGTCTCCGTTGGACATCGGCTGTTGTCGGGGATCGCTCGGGTATCTTCGCCGCTTATTGCAATCGATCTTATCGCAAGGCACGCTGTCGTTTTGATAAAAAAAACACATCAAACATTGACACAAAAACCGACTACAATTTACAAAAATGGGACTTAATTGAAATGTGACCATTCAAGGCAGTAGCTTTCAATAAAAAAAAATTCAAAATCTGTTCACGCAGTCGTTATAACGAACATTTAAAAAAAAACACAGTCGAATTGAGAATTTTTTTTAAGTCGGTTAGAAACATATTTTTAACCCCATTATAGTACGTCAACTATTGAATATTATTATTATTGAGAAGTTGGCAATTCGAGAAGTTGGAATTTAAAAAAAAATCTTACGTCTAGTTGGCAGTTGGAAAAGAACTAAGAGACCAAATAACAGATAAATTGGAACAAAAAAGGTGGAAGATTATCCAAACATTCTTTAATAATAATAATGATAGGTGTAGTAGTTTTACCATTTTCGAATGATCAAAGTCGCTGGGTCTGAGGTCATGGACTCGAGCGCGATACCACTTGCCGTCAGGACGGAATACTGCCGCTACAACCTGACCCACCTTTAAGTCAGGAATCTGAAAAAAAAAACACCAGATCTATATATATTTGGGCCGCGGAATTAAAAAAAAAATGTTCCGCTAATTTTTTTTTCCTCCATAAGAACCTTCAGAAAAGATTTTATACTATTAGAAAAGAGTGGCCGTGAGTTTTATTGCCAGGTACTTGGCGATACGACAATTTGTCTGTCTGTCTGTCCGTCCGTCGCGTTTTTCAATTTACATACATTTGCATGAAATATTAAAATATATATGTCCCTGTGGCGCGAACTGATTTACTTCAGTTCGCGCCTATATCGCATACCATCGAAATCTTAAATTTAATTACTAGTGAAATCGACATATATAACTGCACCCTCCCGAGACTCAAGATAGTTTTAGAAAGTTGTGTTTCATTGTAGTAAATTGATTCATAATTATTTAACCATTTATTAATAATATAAAATTTCATAAATTTCAATTACAATATTTCATTAATTTTGACATTAATTAATTAGGACTTATAAATTTAACATTCTGTAATTACTTCAAACGAAATAAGACATAAATAGATTATATAAATTAATTTAATAATTATTATTACATAGCTATTTTATTTGAATTGATAATATCTCATGTTTATGTTTAATGCATATATTTTTTAAAGTTATAACCATATATTTTACTTGCAGTATTGTATTGGGATAAACCTGTAATGATGCTGGATATGTTTTGAAAATAAATAAATAAATAAAATAAAATAAATAAATAAATATTTTAATGACGTTCACCCGTTGGTTTAATGCTCTACGCAAGGAAACGTTGTTCGGTATTACAATTGAGCGTTTGGGCCTGGATTTTTGCCCAGCGCCAGAGGTAACCCAAAAAACACCCACCCACGCGGTCCGCAATAACCCAAGTCCGCGCGGTGATCAGCTAGTAATAAATAAATGACGTTCGCGTCATGTGCTTTAACGACAACTGTCACTGTCACTGCCAAATATTTCAGGATCCAACATGGAGGCCGAGTCAGTCTATGAGCCATGTGATTTCCCGCCAACGCCAAGGGAGAAGAGCCTAGACACCAAGTACCTCAAACTTATACAGAGTATGGCATTTTTTTTCTAAATCGGCTGGTAAGCTTTTGTACCTGTTATTGATATACCTAATTGTGTTGCCAAGACGAAAAGTAGCTAGTGTTATAAATACTCACAGAATAAGATTCCTTATTTTCCTTGACATTATAAAACTCGTCCATGACCTCGTTAAGTTTATGCAGCTGCGTCACATTCGGACCGACGCATTGAATCCAGAACTTAGACGGAGATGCCATCGCAGACACATACACTTGTATCGGAGCACCGGTTACTGTATAATCAATAATATTATTTATATATTATTTATTTTCTAGTATAACGTATTACAGTGAATAAAATCACTAGTAAGCCATCTAGCTAAGCTGAAAGTGCTTGTGTTAAGGGTTGTCCAGATATTTATCACTTGCCCGATCTGATTACTGTATCCGTATCGGCGATATGTATCATAACTGCGTATTTGGAAGGGGAATATGCCAGTTTTGAATATGCCGCGCGCGCTGATACGACATGCGTCACAGCGGGACCCATATCGCGTCGCTAAATACCTTGTCCACAACTTACGGAATCGAAGTTTGATACGATGATTACACGGAGATACAGATACGGTTTATCGGATCGGAATTGATACATAATATGGATGGTCTTTAGGAATGGTTTCACGTCGGTAGTGTGTACCTACTGTGTATTAATAAAACAAAACACCCGCCCTTTAAAAACAGAAGACGAAACACATTCTAATTCTACGTGAAAAATTCATTAGAACATCAAATCCTAACAATGCAACAAAAGGTCGTAAATTATTTTATAAACGGGACTTAAAATAATCAAAAGTACGATCACTAATGAATGGCACAGCTTAGCGTGACGAAAGTTGGTGCAATCCAATCGAAACGTCAGGAAAACACATCGCGATATTTGCCTATTAAGGCCCCGATTCCACGGGCGTTAAATAATCGCGACGTTTTTTTAACGCCAGCTGGGCGTTGAAAGAGAAATTGTACTTTTTGCTCAACACCCCGGCCAAGCGTATAAAATACAACACTGCGCTGAAAAATACGTCGCGCTTTAAATGTGTGAACAAGTACTACGCAAAGCATTTATAGTGACGTATTTTTTAAACACGTTAAAAAAACGCTCGTGGAATCGGGGCATAGAGATATAGCAAAACGCTTGATCGACCAGAAGGCTGGTTATGGTTACTTTATGGCTCATAGAATTGGACTTCAAAGTGACAATGCTACTAGCATTCTGGGAACCTTTCCAGTCTGTAATAATGCCGAGAAATTTAAAACATTTCAATTACATTGTTCCGTATGGCATCTGTGCTCTTAGAGCAACTTGCCAATGACCAATAAGATTATAGAGCTATTAAAGTAGGAGTTTTTTTTACAGCGGCTCTGTATATTGTAAAAAAAGTAATGTATTTATTTATTTATTTATGTACACACACGAAGTAAGAGCAAGATAAGAACAATAGGATAGAGTTATAGTACAAAGGCACCACTTATTTCTAAGAAATCTCTTCCAGTGGGCCAGCTTTTAATTTAAAATATATTTATGTTACATTTCGGAAGTTGATTAATAAAATATGACAATATTAAGTCCCGTTTATAAATGAATCCAAATCACCTAAAAATACTTACCAAAAAACAATACCACTAACATTGGATAAAAGTTCAATAAACATTTACTTTCATACTTAAAAGCGCGTATAATCACTTATTTCATAAACATTGTGTATAAATTGTTTATCATTCAGTCAAGCTAAGCTTTTTCCACCAGAGATGTGATATGCTACGCTGCTACAAATGCGTTTGATATCCATCAATCATATTGATTTGTCCACATTGCATGTGAATATGATTGGTGGATATCAAACGCATTTATAACAACATAGCATAGCTAGACCATAGCACATCTGTGGTGGAAAAGGACCATTTTACTTGGGGATAGGCAGCGGTGCATAACACATCCACATATTAGCCGGACAATCAGTAGTACTGTTGATCCCCGTAATAGGGGCCAAGCGTATTGCCGTCACTGGGCCTAAAATAGGTTTTCACAAATTTAGCTAACATTGACATAGGCAAGACAAACTTGATACATACCTACATCTTGAGTTCAAAATCAAAACATACACACAAATTCCTTAACCCAAAACACACGACATTCAAACAAAACACATTATTATAAACTCCATCAGATATAATAGACCCGTTTTGACAATAATTTTTTACGATATTAAGAATAAAGAAAATCGGCCAAGTGCGAGTCGTACAAAGGGTTCCGTACCAATACGGCAAAAAATCACGTTTGTTATATAATACCCCCTTAAATATTTAATAATATTCTGTTTTTTAGTATTTGTTGTTATAGAGACAACAGAAATACATCATCTGTGATTATTTCAACTTTCTAGCTATCACGGTTCATGAGATACATCTCAAGACACAATGACGGACGCATGGACAGCAAAGTCTCAGTAATAGGGTTCCCGTTTTACCCTTTGGGTACGGAACCCTAAAAAAGGAACTCTCTAATAGGCCAGTCTGGGGATCGATCCCCGGGTAAAAACAAATATTTTTTAGCAGTGGCTTCCTTCGCAGTTGTCTAAACGGGCTATTACCTTGTATGGACTATAAATAAATACTAATCTACAATATATGGTAATAATAATAAAGTAAGTAATATTTATGGTAATTAATAAATTGAATAACATACTTCTTATCGTCATAATGTGTTTATCTCAAATCAATCTAATAACTTTTTATTTTCTAATATATAACTTATGAATGCAATGTAGTATCAAAACACAAAATCTATAATTAAACAAAAGATATCGTGCATGGTGATTAAGTTTAAAAAAATATGTGGAATTTTACATTTTAAATATTTTCGTTTTTTTCTACCAATTTTTTTTTTCATAATTGCCATTATCCATAAATTGTTCCAGCACATCCAGCTCACTGTTTAGTTTCGGAATTAAGGTTCTAATTACAGAACAATAAATATGTTAGGACAATTCACACAACGCCATCTTGTGATATGAGTAGGTACTAGATAAACTGATATAAATACTTGTATAGTGCTAGTGATATAAATACTTTTTATTTGTAAATACATACATATTATACACAGAAAACACATAGACTTCGGCACAAATGTATGTGTCATTCATCACACAAAGTTTGTCCCGACAGGTAATCGAACCCGAGACTCCGGCGTCGAAAGCGGATGCACCACCGATGGTTCTTGATTTTCAATTGTATTTAGTATACAAATAAATACTTTTCCATGCATGTCTAGCGTTCGCGAAAGACCCAACGCTTTTGCGGTTGCTAGGCCAATCTTGCCGCGAATATGAATGGTTGATTCTGGCAGTCGACGTGTCATTTCACGTGCTTATCATGCGATAGTTGCTAGCCAATCAGAGACGTACATTGACAAATGTAACCAATCAAGATTTTGTAATAGTAACCGTTGTTCATAGAAAACTTATTGTCGAACCGTTTATTTCAAAGATATTTTTTTAACTTATGCCTATATGTTTTTTCTGTTCACCCTTTTCCACCATATTTGCTTGACAAACATGACCGGTCAGGTTTTTTAGAAGTAAATGTTATAGTGGAACTATAACATTTACTTCTAAAAAACCTGACCTGACTTCTAAAAAACCTGAAGTGTATGTAATATTATATATAAATTTACAATATGAATCACAAAAACTATAGTCTTTGGGCTGGGCTCTAACTAGCAACTGATCTTTTTCCAGGAGTAACGATCTACCAACTGACCAAGACACCACTAGCCCAAGACATCTAATTTTGTGATCAAATTGTGCTAATATCGCGACTTACGGCCTCGCCAGAGCGCCATCTACCAGTACTTGAGGAACTAACTACTATAGTAGGCTGTGCGTGATGTTAAAACTACGTTTAGACACAGCTAGAGGGCTCTGATGCCAATTAATGTATATATTTTATAAGCAATAAAGTATGCTAACTTTTTCTCATAATTTAAAAAATATATTCAAAGTGTAAAATGTTTTGTTCAATAATATGTATATGTATAATGGCATTCATAATCCTATACAATAAAATACATGCAACAAGCTTACCAGGCCGCTTAGATTGTACATGCGTGACGTGCTGTTCACCTGGTACAACAAGTTTCTCCTCATCTTCCCCAGACTCCTCGGAGTACTCCGCAGAGCTGGAGGTGGCGAGGGACCGGGGTGGCGAGGGAGGGACCTCGGGGTAGCGAAGGGCCTGGCGATTCGTTTGACGTATCTCGCGGTAAGTAATTTCTCGATTCACCTTGTTGGAATAAACAAAGATTTATAATCAATGATATTCCATATTTCAAAAAGGGCACATATGTTACTAGAACTAGGTCGAATCAAATATTTGTGTGATCCACCAATGTTTGTTTGGATGTCTTCTATGTATAATATTTTTTATTTATTTATTGACCATACTTTATAACTATCATTACAGGTTACCCCAATGCGATAGCTAGTAACTTTTGTAACTAATTGCATATAATGCTGCCTTTGTGAACTCACTCAGATGACACGAAAACACATCTACTATTTCCGATATAGCATTGAAGGTGCGAAGAGCGCGGACGTACGGGTCTCGGCCAGGAGAAATGTGGGCGCGCGCGGGATAGCCAGCAGACACGATGCACTCAGTATCGTTGGGTTATGCCCCTTACCTCTCATCAGCTTAAAAATATAGGAGACCAGTGCAACTTCTCGCCTAACTCTCAACTCTGTATACCCAACCATTCCTAATACAAATAAGATATGTAGGTATGTGTTTAGAAATATGTTTATCTGCTGTCAGGTCATAAAATTCAAATTCTGATTCCAGAGGTCGACATATAAAGCCTATGCTTATGACACCGCTACCATAAAAATTAAAAAGTTATTTTAAGATACAGATTTTCTCTAAAACTGTATCATAAAGTAACTTTTTTAATCATTACAATACAGTGTATAAATTAAAATATACAAAAAGGCTAAAACCTTTCGACCATACCACAGACTATGCTACCTTTTATTATGTTATGTTAGACGTTAGATGTTAGATTATGTTAGAAAATACTTCTAAAAAACTTTTTGGTAACAAGTGACGAAATAGTCACTGAATGTCCTCCCTCCCTTTAGTACTTTAAAAAAAAACACCCCAGTTATTATTAACAATTGTGGGAATTTTCTATAGCTCGTATTAGAATCGGGCAACGCCATCTATCGGTCATAGTGCGAACTATTGATTTTGTTTGGAATACTTTCGTTTTGTACTACTGGCACATAATTAGGTTTTAGAACACTCGTACGATACATTAAAAAAACTCACGTCTATTCGTGTTGTAATAACCCTCTTTATGTGTCTGTTTCATAAACTACTATTATCAGATGTCTAGATCCCATAGCACATGTTTAATTTGCGGTAGATGACGTTGTGTGGAAACGCCAAAAAAAGGCTGTTTAGGTATGTGATGGATGACAGTTACTTACGATAGCTTTTATAAGACTCTCAGCCATTTCAATCTCCTTAAGGGACCCCTTGATGGAAATGTCGCGATCCTTATCGTTGTCCAAGTCCCCCTTACGTCCACCAATCCGAAGCTGAGCACCGCTACGTTCACGTATTGACACTATAACGTTGCCTCCATGCCCTGTTCATATATTATTAATTACATATTTGTACTGTATTATTTTATGGCATGTGTTCATTATTTATACCATTTACTAATTGTGTATGAAAGAGTATTTATCTCGTCTTATATTTGTTTGAATGTGTTAATCTCATAAAATACTAGTATGAAAAAAAAAATTGTGTTGAATATTTATTCAACACAATTTTTTTTTTCATATCCATAGTCCACTTATCGGGGCTATTACACAGGATGTTTGGTACATCGTTTGCCAAATTAAAATTGCCTATCTATTAGCACCCTTCAAACAAATTTTAACATCCCCATATTTTAAATATCAGTTATGATTTTTTATGAACATAAAAATTTTGCATAAACGCTTAGATATTGAGAAAAAAAAACCTAGATAAGTCCTGGTAATTTTGTTTTTATTAACTCTGTACTCACCAATAATTTTACCAACAGTCCACGATGGTACAGTGAGGACAGAATTAGATACTTCAGGGTGGTTTCCGACAAATTCGCATATTAATTCGTTCGCTAACTTCGTTTGGGCTTTTCGGCCCCTCATGATGCATACATCAGTCTCATATTCATCTGACCGTTTTTTGAAATGTATTGTAGCGCCACTTTTATTTTCTATATCTTTAATATGCTTGCCGCTTCGACCTGGGTAACGAGAAAAACAAACAAATCACATACAGTTGAACTTCATCTCAGCAGTCTAAGCAAGCATAAGCATACAGTCAAATTATGCATTGTAATAATGGGAATGTACTTTTGAACCTAGACTACATCACTACATTCTATAAACCAAAGTCCTCCGCAGCGTCTCCTTGTCTGACTGTTCGCTATAAACTCAAAAACCACTACACCGATTGAGAGCCACAGCGCTTTACTGCTGGGTATGCTGCAGCAGTAAAGCGCTGTTCAGGCTACTCTTTATTGTTGTGCTATAATCTACCTATATGCTATAATATTATAGCGTAGTTTAAACAGCTTAGCAGTTGCGACCTATTTTTGACCAGAAATAGTATTATTATAGTTTTAGAAACCTAGTACAGGTACCTATTATCCCAATAAGTATTTGATAAAAACGTTGCTGTGCAGCGGACACCTGCTAGTTACTGTAATATTATCTTGGTAAGAACAAGTAGTTAACCTTCAAACAAATTGTCAAAAATGATACTGTGAATATAAAGTTTCACTAAACTATTGGAGCGTGATTTTCTTCAATCTTTGGTTTGTATTTTATCCAGACACATTATTAGTAAAAGATGACAGTAGTTTTTCTATGAGTTTTTCTAAAGGTACTCCTATAACCCTATTTTTTTTACCAAAAGGACCGTTTTTAACGTTGCTTGACCTACTACAAAAGAAGATCTAACACTTTGATGAGTGGACACGGACTGGTTTCCACAATTACACGTCCATTACGCAGGTTTTTACGTATGAGTAATAAATTAAGTCTAGCATTAGTTTTATCTTCAATATTAACTTTTTATGAAATTACAATACTACAGATACAGATAAGACTAAGAAGGTATGAGCTCAAATTGTATTATGTATCAATATTCAAATGATTTATGAGTATGAATGACAGGATAATCTCAGGGATAAGTTTAAATTACTGTATCAGATTCTAGAATATTCTGTAGTAGATAAAGCATACAGTCAGAGCCATAAGGAAACATAACTAAACTATGTACTAATACTAAAAATGGAAAAGTGTATCATTCAATCCTTTGAACAGTTTTATAATGAAATATAAGATCAATACAAACATATGACTGCTTCGATGGCGCAGTGATATAAGTATGCGACTGCCATCCCTGAGGTCCCAGGTTCGATTCAAATTATTTGTGCAATCCACAAATGTTTGTTTCGGAGTTAGAAATATATAAGTATGTTTATCAGTCGCCTAGATCCCATAGCACAAGCGTGAGAATGCCCAAAAATATATATTTATTTTATTTATATCATCACACCTATATTCCCGGAGAGTTATGCAGAGGTGTGTTCAACACCCACACTTTGCCAGTAATTATGTTTTGTTCCTCATAATAGGGTTGCAAGCTTATTGACATTAAGGGACACTATTAAAATCCATAACCACTTTATAATTCAAACCTAAACTCCAACTGACAGGACCAATGTTACAAACTATAATAATATAAACTATGTGGAATACAAACTTCTTGAAATGACACACAGATAAAGATTTTACCCGTGAAGAGGCATGTCATCAAAATCATATGACAGGGATAAAAAGTAAATATCACAGTTTAAAATAAGAAATCAAGCAAGAATCGCAAACCAGAAACATCATTGTGACTTACCAATCAAAGCTGGCACAATACTCTTATGTACAGTCAACTCAATGACGTCCAATTTGTTAGGATCCTCGAAATCATCAAAGTCTTCCTCTTCCTCTCTCTTGAAGATATAGTAGGCCACCACTGAACTTACAGTAAGTATAGATACACCTAGGGCCAAAGGAAGGGCCAGCTTTCCATATAACGCCATTTTACTGAAACAATAAGATGTTATAAAATCTTTCAATCAATCAATCAAGCTCTGAAGCGATAATGTAGTATCAAACTATGTACATTGAATTAAGGACACAAGAAGATGTGACGGGGGGCCGTGAGAGCTGGATCAACCACACTCTCCCCAAGGGCAGGACTGGGGAAATGGACGAAATGGCCCGCAAGAGTCGCGGGTGGATCGTCCGTCCGGCTGCCAGCGTCCCCATTGGAAATAGTAATGTACATTGAATATGTCTTTTTAGGGTTCCCTAACCAATGGGTAAAACTGAACACTATTACTTAGACGCCACTGGGAATACTTCCGAGTGTGCACCTGAGTAAGCGAGTCCGACTCATACTTGGGCAGGTTTTTTTGATTAGATAAATCACAGAAATATGAGTGCACACACATATATTTTATTCTGACCCGCGATTGAACCTGGGACCGGTGTTGTAGGTGTATATATTTAACACTAGTATGTCTTACATTATACATAACTTATTTATTGATGAAGTGAAGAAAACTCCTTCATTTCAAGACTGGACAGTCATGCTTTCGTCTGTCTGTATATGTGCTCCTGGGGGGATAACCCACATAATGCTTTTAATCTTCGGAGGTCTACTGAACCACCAAATGGGCGACCATTAGTTTACTGTTACAATATAAATGAAATGAAATTAAATATTTATTTATTTATTTGTAAACAATATTTCAGCTTAGCTGTATATATGCGACGTCGAGGATCGCGGTAAATACATACTTAAAACTTTGAATATAATCAGACTAAACACAAACATACAAACAAAAATAACTGTGAACCATCACCAATATATTTTCAACCTACTATTACCTACACTACTAAATGGCAATAGGCTCGCCCCCTATTACATGGGACCTAACATAGCTGGCGAGATGTGGGTGTGTTTGCATACCTCTACTTACCCCTTGGGAGAAAAAGGCGTGATGCTATGTTATGTTTATTACCTACACTTAAGCAATAAAAAGTCTTATTTATATGTTGGTGGGTAGGAGTACATCTATTGAAAGTGCCACAAATAACAGGAAAGCAAATTGACCACGGATTATGTCAATTCGCGTCGCCGCTCGTGTAAAAGCAAAATATCTATTATACCTATATATTTATCCTCTTTACCTATAGTAATTACTTTCGTTGCCTTGAAGCAACTGAAACTCCCAAGTATTCAGATTCTATTAACAGCTATGACATAATTTCACATAATATTACTTAATACAATGGTATGTACATAAAATCAGCGGGATCCTCGATATAAATCGTACGTAAAATATAGATATTACCTTCAATTTCAAAGTCAGACTCAGACCGTGTTAATATTAATTGAAAAGAACAGGGACTGGGGTATTTACATCAATAAACTGCACTGCACGTGTTTCGTATATAGAAATTAAAAATCTCGATCCAAATCCAATCCACAACAAAACACTGACACAAACAGAGAGACTCTGACAGACTGACAGACAGACTGACACTTATTCTTAAATCTGTTAACTGATTAACTGACATATCTGACAGCCATGTCTTCTTTTTTTTACAAAATTGATTTTTTTGGCATGGATTTTTTTTTTACAAAATATACGCACAAGTGTTGCCAACTCGTATTCTTAAATCAATAATGTGGTATATTATATTAAACATCAGTAGAATCTTTAGATACTAGCTGATTTTTGCAGCTACATTACCTACATACACCAATAGTACCTACACACAGTTCATACATCGGATAGGCCAAACGTACTATCGCAGAGAGGGTCAAAGAACACAACGCAGCTGTAAAAGACCGGCAAATAATCAAGTCTGTTATTGACGAGCACTTGCTGGAATAGGGTTCAAACCACCTGGACTGAACTCCACAAACTACAAGTCCTATCCACTGACGGGCAATATTACTCCAGAATAATGCAGGAATGCAGAATAACCCGTGAAAGTCGCGTCGGAGAATAAAGATCCATCCGGTAAATGATAATGTAATTATAATGTCTCGAGGTATATCTATAGGTATCAAATAAATTCACAGTATAAATAGGTAATAAAGGAGCGAAGCGAGTGGCTTGTTAGGTCTGTGCCTAGAGCAAACTAGATAGCTCGCTTGCTCGCTAGGCGCAATTGGCGTAATACCGAAATTACCTTGATGAGTTGCCGGCGAACGCCTGCATCTGCCATCTTCCATGCTCCATGATGTGCTAGGACCATAGATCAATAAAAACTATGTAGCAAGCTAGATAACCCCCTGTTAAGAGCTAGTTCCTAAATATTTCATTTGTTTCTCCAAGGGTATGCAGAAGTATAAATATTACATACATTCATTATGTGGGTCATTATGGGAAAGTCTGAAACTACAAGACACACGAAGATCTGTTCTTAGGAACCATGTCATCGATTTTAATAAAAATAAACACCGTCCAAGTGCGTGTCGGGGCACGCATAGAATAGGGTTCCGTAGTCACCCATTGTAGCATCTATAACTCCTGAAAAAACAACGTTGTCTAATTCGTTATAGTGATACGGCCCCTGCTAGGAAGTTAAATCAAAACGACGTAAAACAATTAACGTTACTTTATTAGCAGGAACCTAGGGTTTTATATAATACAAGTAGCTATGAGTGTGTCGATAGTATAGGATCACAATACTGTTTGCGGAAGTGCCCGGTGCACTTAACTTGGGGTCCACAGGCGAAGGGCGGTCGGCCGGCAGGATCCGTTGGTGTCCTCCAATGATTTCAATTCGCTGACGAGCCACTCCGGGTTGATGGCCACAGGAGCGCCGGCGCAGCGTCTAGTCGCTCAGCAACTGGCGTAGATATTCTCAATAGATGGCTTATCTAAGCCCCAAGGTAGTTCTGGAAAGGACACAAGCAACGGATTAGATTCCGGCTCGGCACCGCTTGCCGTAGGCCCCACATGTAAATCTCCGTACAGATTCCCTAATTGTCGGATGCACTCAATGATTTTAAATACAATGGATTTCGGATCATCGCTCAAAAGTGTCCGAACTAAAAGAGAAACAAAACGCTAAAAGAGAAACAATCGCGCGCCAGTCTTGATTTTGACAACTGAACGACAACACGTTGCACAATGCCGTACTGTATTGTAAAAACGTGTAAAAACTACGAAAAAAAAGCAAATTGAAGACGGTGTATCATATTTTCAGTAAATAAGCTTTTGTTTTATTATTTGCAATTTATTATTTCACTTAAAATACAGTATTTTGTCGATAATAAATTAAAAGACAAAAGTAAATATTGCAATCCAGTCCAATACCGAAGTACCTATCTGTCTCTTTCGAACTTATCCCAAGCTCAGTAAAAAGAAAGAGACCATTTCATTTTCACTGAATAATGTACTAACAAAATGACCATTCAGATTTATTCGGATTACCGATAGCGATAAAACTATTTGGAACAAAGATTATAGTGGAGACGCCTTGGCTCTTTATGATTTTTTTTTCGTTATATGAACCAACATCTATTTCAGTTTTCCTCGGGATCCAGTACACTGTGCACAATGGAAAAATATTATTGCCCTAGCACGGCGAGAAGAATATTTTGATCCAAAAAATAACAATCTTGTTTGTTCGGCTCATTTTATGGACATAACAAAAAGAGGTCCGATCTTTATGAAACTTGTACAAGAATCCCTTGATTGAATGGAGGAGATAAGCCCAAAAATGTTTTTAATTGTCACAGGGTATCATTGTTTTGTCATAAATATAATTACACATGTCATTTTATTTCGTGTATGTACTGTTATTTTCTTTTTATTTGGATTCTGGGTAATGTATTCCCACGGGAATCGGGGCCGAGATAACTATATCTCGCGGGCGGAGTCACGGTGATCAGCTAGTAGCCAATAATTTCGTATCCCAAAAATTAACCATAAGATAAAAATAAATTAATGATGCGCAGTTTTAGCAACTAATTCAGTCACTTGAAACACGGCTATCTTGTAGTAGACGTAGCGACATAGCGTTATGAAAATAGTAATGAAAGCGGAAGAACTTTGACACCCGCAAGAAGTTTGGCATTTATAATATTATAATTAGTTAAATTCATTAATTCCCTTTTTGTTATTCATACACTACAGTTACTTATTATGAAACTGACTCGAAAAAAAAATCTTTGTCAGTCGTTAATTAGTTTTTCAGCTTATTTCGTCTAACATAAACAAGTAATTACAATTTTTAAGATTATGGAATTTATTGTAGTCTTACATTAATTATTACGCCTACGTAGGTACATATCATGGAATCCTTAAAAGACTTTAACAAAATAAACCTACTCCATTGTTTCTATGTTCACGTAGTTCAAGTATAAGCTGCATAAGGTGAATTAGTCAGGCGGACAGATAGAAGCTACGTAATGCGATAAATTAGTGCAAACAAAAGTGAACACTATTCCGTTGAATCAAGGTTTAAATTTTAATATGAAATTTGTTTATATCTATGTATGCCTATGTATAATGTATAGGTCGACTCGGGACATTATTTTCTTGCGATTTGTTCTAGATCCTATGTCCGTTGTATTATAAGGTCTTTGGATGCACTGCTCAATTATTTACATGAGGGTACATGACAAGGTTACACATTACACAGGATTATACAAACATGGGAACAGGGAAACACAGACGGGTATTTTGCTCGTCCCTATATATCGGTCTCCGACCGGCGACAGAGAGTCTCAACGAAAGAATTCAATAATTCGATAGAAATATTGAAATAATTCGAAAGTAAAATTCACTCATAGGCCCAACTCAAATGTGGGTACATTTCAAAAGATTATTTTTCTACCTATTACGTATCGGAGACGAAGTTCCTAAAGAGTCTGCGTTATGCGTATTTCCCATCAAACAATTAAAGCTTTACAATGGTTCACTAATTTAGGAAACCCTAAAATGACAGTCCTTCAATGGCCGTCTAGATAATAAAATATTAAATAATAGTGAATATTCCGGATAGGTGGAATATGATCTAGATATTTGAATTTACGTTAATCACAATATGAATTTAGAAACATAACGGTCTCCCGTCTAAGGCCGCGATCCAAATGGTACGGCTTCACAATAAAATATGTCGGGTGGATGAAATAATATTAACCTGGATTCTCTTTCTTGATATTAGCAATTTAAAAACTTATAAAACTATGGTTTACTGCTTAAGGCCGTAGGTGGTTAGCCCTTAAGAGAATTTTAGGTAGAAATATTTTTAACAATTTATTAATCGATATGATCGAATTTATTAATCGATATATATCGAATATATCGATAGGGCAATGTTACTAGGTCCTATCATTCCCTACGAGTTTATAAATAGGTAATTACGTATACAACATAGATAGGTAATACATTTATAATTATAGCATTTAGGGGTGGAGTAATTTAACATCACGGTCCTAAATGTTTTCTTGTATATTTTGTGGTAAGAAATTCAGCTTCGCCTGATCTTAATATTTAAATTCGATAACATATTATTAATCACTTTAAAACACGATTGAACTACAATAGTCGTGGCTCGATACATCTCGGAGTCTAAACAACTATAGGTGTACTTTAACATTACTTCAACACGGCTAATAATCTATGAAATGGCTATCTGGTTCAGATTTAAGTAATAGGGTAAAACGGGACTTGGAATCGCGCGGTTGACGTCATAGAAGCTATTCTGTTCACAGCACTTACCCCGGGTATTCGGGAACACAAACACTGATTTTACAGAAACGATTTATATAAAATATAATCACTTCCAGATGAGTTTAAGTGCAGTTTATTACGATTATGACGTCAGCTGTGTTGACGAGATTTTTAATATGCGAATGTGTGGCTGCGCGCAGTGTGCCTGGGTTTATAAAAGATGGTTACGGTAACGGGGAGCGGGGGAGTGAGCGGTATCCCCACTCGATCGCTTAGTGAGAAGACAAACCCCTTCTCGATATCTAATCTCACTTCCCCATTGGCCGGTGGCTATCTCTTATCTCTTCGATCTCAACGATATTCTGAGAACAACGAACCGTGTTGGCGATACGAATTTATGCATTGTTTAAACCAGTTCCTTAGCATTCTAGTATGTTCTATATAGTGATGCGACCACACGTAATATATTAGATGTCGATGTTCCCACATCGTAACAATAGGTTTCCTTGAAAGTTCATGACATGGATTACCATCATGAATATTTTCAGATTTTTCGAGCCAGCCGTTTAGATTTTTGAGGGACACTCTATTTGATCAGAAAATAAGCTATAAAGTTGAATATCTCGCAAACAAATACTTAAATAAAAAATGGTATTAGCAGCCTCTCAATGTTTTTAAAAGACCTATCTAATGATACCCCAAACTCCGGGGAAGACGCAAGAAAAAAAAATACATATTCTGGTTACGTGTAGTAAAAAGAGGTCCGATCTTTATGAAACTTGTACAAGAATCCCTTGATTGAATGGAGGAGATAAGCCCAAAAATGTTTTTAATTGTCACAGGGTATCATTGTTTTGTCATAAATATAATTACACATGTCATTTTATTTCGTGTATGTACTGTTATTTTCTTTTTATTTGGATTCTGGGTAATGTATTCCCACGGGAATCGGGGCCGAGATAACTATATCTCGCGGGCGGAGTCACGGTGATCAGCTAGTAGCCAATAATTTCGTATCCCAAAAATTAACCATAAGATAAAAATAAATTAATGATGCGCAGTTTTAGCAACTAATTCAGTCACTTGAAACACGGCTATCTTGTAGTAGACGTAGCGACATAGCGTTATGAAAATAGTAATGAAAGCGGAAGAACTTTGACACCCGCAAGAAGTTTGGCATTTATAATATTATAATTAGTTAAATTCATTAATTCCCTTTTTGTTATTCATACACTACAGTTACTTATTATGAAACTGACTCGAAAAAAAAATCTTTGTCAGTCGTTAATTAGTTTTTCAGCTTATTTCGTCTAACATAAACAAGTAATTACAATTTTTTCAAGTTCATGACATGGATTACCATCATGAATATTTTCAGATTTTTCGAGCCAGCCGTTTAGATTTTTGAGGGACACTCTATTTGATCAGAAAATAAGCTATAAAGTTGAATATCTCGCAAACAAATACTTAAATAAAAAATGGTATTAGCAGCCTCTCAATGTTTTTAAAAGACCTATCTAATGATACCCCAAACTCCGGGGAAGACGCAAGAAAAAAAAATACATATTCTGGTTACGTGTAGGTAAGGGAGGTACGTCCCTAAAAAAATATATTTTTCATAATTTTCTTTTAGCACTTAAAGTAGTAAATATAGTAAATACACATATTCATGCAAAGATTCATGTGTCTAGCCCTCACCAGACGGACGGACAGACATGACGAAACTATAAGGGTTCCGAAACTTGAACTACGAAACAAAACTGCATTCACAGAATAAAAAAAAACCTTCTAAGTACTATTTTTATTCAGTACAGTAAACAATTGATATCTGAATAGAAATAGGTAGTAAAGGCAGGCCTATGTCACTCGCCTAACAATCGCAAAAAATACGTGACGTCAGCGACAACTTGAATTTGTAAGTAAGTAAGGGTTGTCTCTTGTTTGTGACAACGGCATTGACCATAGAGTTGATATTGACGCATTAACGTCATAAATATTGGTCCAATTATGCTGGCACTTTCCTGACAACCCTAACAATCGCATGATGTTGTAGGTAAACAAAAGAATGTGCTTTAATTAACGTCGGAGTGCAAGTTCTGTATGTACCTAAGTATTCCCTATTCTGTGGTAGTAAATATTACTATAAAACATGATGTATAAATTTAAAAACATGCTTTGTTTTAATATCTTTTATTTATTTCAGTGGGTATTCGATAGGTACTACAATTTTCCTACCACATAGGTACGTAAAATTGTATAAAGCAAAGTTATTTTTTGAACAGGATGGAGCTTCCTTTTTATTGCACCCCTCAGTTTACAATCGTCACCTAGTTGTAGTTGATAATGCTGTAAAGCGAAACTGGTCAGGTTTAATTCTAGATATTTAATCAGTGGAATAGTGTATGTAAATTGTGCTTGTTTATCATGTAGTATGTCTGTTTATAACTCCAAAAATATAATAATAGCCTTTCAATAAATGCATACCTACCTAATAATATAAATGTATGACGAGATAACCAATTTTTAAATTTTTTAGCTTTCTGTTTGTTCCGTCTGATCTCTTAAAGGACTGGACCGATTTTAAACTTTTACTGGCAGATTAAACTGATGTTACAAGGAGTAACTTAAGTAGGCTACTTTTTAACCCGGGAATGTGTTACTGTGGGAATTGAGAAACAACAAAACGTTCCCACAAAGAAATTCTATAGTTAAAAATCATAGGGGAGCCGTGAACATTAAATAATATTAGGTCTTTACC
Source organism: Nudaria mundana (assembly GCA_963556515.1). Classification (NCBI taxonomy): domain Eukaryota; kingdom Metazoa; phylum Arthropoda; class Insecta; order Lepidoptera; family Erebidae; genus Nudaria; species Nudaria mundana. The sequence goes on along the minus strand of OY748305.1, from coordinate 4,235,257 downwards.
TATGAAATTGCCGTTTGGACTTTGGTCGACAATGACGAATTAAAGGTGTGGAAGCCGATGATACACAATCTACGGTTGAATTAGCAGCAGATTTCGACGTTAGCGTCAAAACAATATTGGTCCATTTGCGTCAAATTGGCAAGGTAAAAAAGCTTGACAAATGGGTGCCCCACGAACTCAATGATCGCCAGCGCGAAGTACGCGTCGAGACATGCCTTGCATTGCTCAACAGACACACAAATGTAGGAATTTTGAACCGCATTGTTACTTACGATGAAAAATGGATTCTGTTTGATAACCGCAAGCGCTCAGCAAGTTGATTGGATCCTGGTTCAGCACCTAAACAATGTCCTAAACGCAAACTTACCCCTAGAAAAGTGATGGTCTGTTTGGTGGTCTAGCACCGGTGTGATTCATCACAGCTTCTTACCAAACGGGGTGAGCATTACTGCAGATGTGTACTGTGAAGAACTGAACACAATGATGGAGAAGCTGGCACATCTCCAACCAGTATTGGTCAATCGCTCGTCTCCGCTGCTCCTGCACGACAATGCGCGACCTCATACTGCACAGCAGACGGTCTCCACGTTGCAAGAACTGGGGTTGGAAGCTCTCCGTCATCCGCCATACTCACTTGACCTTGCTTCTACAGACTACTACTTTTTCCAGAATTTGGATAACTTCTTGGCGGTAATGAAATTCAATACCCGAGAGCGTAGTAACTATTTATTAATCTGTGCCGAGAGGCAGTACAAAATGCCTTTGAAGAATTTGTTGCCTCCTGTCCAGCTGATTTCTTTAAGAAGGGCATCAATAAACTGCCGCTGCGTTGGCAAAGATGCATTGAGTGCATGGGTAATTACTTCGATTAATACAAATAAAAAATACATGAAAAAAAATCGTTTAATTTTTCTCATACAAAACGGGAATTTCACAGGTAAAGACCTATTATAATTTGTGTACGGTCATACTGTAAAGAGTCCTGAATACCTATTCAATGAGTATCTACGAGTATAATATAACTACCTAAGGCGACAGCGTATACGACGACCACTTTGGTCTATGAACTAACATAATATAGGAATTTTAGGTAGGTACCTATACATACTCTTTCTACTAATTCCAAAATGATGAGTGACATTGTCATACTTGAACAATTATTTATCAAACTGATTTTTAGTAAATACTTATCAAGTTAATTTTATTTATTAAGTTGGTACGTATATTTTATCTATCAAGAACTATTGGAAGCATTGGGAACCCACCAAGATCTTAAAGGCTAAAGCCAATCACACTTGCAAGTGTTGCACTTATCCATCAACGGACGAGGTTATGCCAAAACCTCCTTCGTTTTGAGATACATTGAACAGTTAGCAGTGATACGCTATTTTAGTGGAACCTACCCGCTTATCCCTTTGGTGAAACGGGCGTGTTGTGTTAATATGAATTTATTATAAGCCGCGCGCAATGTGAGTGGGATAGAACCTTGTCTCAAAAACCGCTCCGTGACGTTATCAATCGCTGAAAAGTACGGATCACAAAACAGTATTGTTTGTTAACATGGCCGCCGATCCTATTATCATCTTGCGCGGCTTATACAACTAGAAAGTTACAGCTTGGACATCATTCATTCCAATGGCAATGTTTCCATTTCAGATAATTTTTACAAAGTTTTATGGAGTTTTATAATAACAAAATGACTTGGGACGTTACCCTAGGTAAGATACGTTTTGTGACTCAAAATCTGCCATACTAACTCAAAGCCTATGATCCCAAAGCATGGACTGCCGTCGCTTAACAGATTATTTTCTTCTTTTCTCAGACCTAAAAACTATAATTTCTAAAAACTATAAACGACACCACCGACTATCTTCGTGCACAAATCGTAAAGTAATCCTTTTGAATCGATTCCACAAAGTCGTGACTAAGTACATCTTCTGAGTAGGTTAAATTAGCATTTGACCTTCGACATTTTTTCGTGTCTTACAGTTTCATGTCAAAAAGAAATCAGCTTCGTTTCAATTGCAGTTCATGTTTTGGGACAACCATGATTTTAGTTTGTTTACATTAATTTAATAAAAGTCTGGACAAGTCTGCAAGTAGGTCCCCAATAATACAAAGTCCTGCTTTTAGAAAACATGTCTATCGATTTTAGTAACATCTGCTCTATGAGCATGCTATCGGAAGAATTTGTCGCATAATCCAGACGCTGAGGCACCTTTAGTTGTGTATTAGGTATGGTAGGTTCAAGGGGAGGGTGCTGAGGGACCCCATCAACGTCTCCACAGTCCTGCAAGTCATCCTCAATTGCAGTCGATGTACCGACGGGCAAACGGACGCGGACGGGACTCTGGCAAATATAGGTACCTACCTAAAGTTTCCGGCAATGGCAATGGGGTAGCCCCAGTACGTAGGACCAGAGACATGTGTTGCGTAGGACCAACAAAGTGACCGGCAAAATGTGGGCGTTATAAACCCCTGTGTCCACGCCTTCAGATATAAAGATGTGAATTCGTGTATTTGGTTAAAACTAGGAATATTGAATTACAAATTATATAAAGCGGAATGTCCCGAATTACGGTAGATATTATGGACACAAAAAGTAAAAATCAAGCATGCGCCCAAATAAACCTTAATATGGGATTCGTCATATTTTTACCATCTGTTACTATCACGAAACGATTTGTAAGTCACCACACAACTTTGTAAACATGCAGCAACCGTACGCGCGTAGATATCTGGCTCCTAGTATTATGAGGGAGGCATTTCATGGCGGTAGGTGAAGTTTTTTTAATTTAAGTTTGATCCGTATTCCTATTTTAACTTCAAAAGAACGGAAATGTCAAAGTAGGAGTCCCTATATTTAAGGTCTTGAACCTTTACCAACCTATTAATAGAACACAGAAGGTATAATTTGTGGAGTGCCATCTTTATATTATTTTTCATCATAGCCAGATTTAGGTACTTAACTAAAGTTTTATTTAATTCATTAAAAAGTCCACAGAGCCTGCTATTCATACCTGCCCTGGGGTCTTGCATCTGGGGTTATCTTCGACGTAGTATTATTATAATACTCTTTGGTTATCATTTCTAGGACGTACCTAATATAAATATTAATTATTGTACTTGGGTCCCCGGGCCGACGAGTGACTAAAGTGCTGCCATTCTAAAAAAATACTTACAAATTGGTTAAATTTTTCTTTCAGATTTTGAATATGTTGTTACCAAGAAAACTCCACCGCGTGTTTGCTTTGGATCCGCCCTCGATAGGGAAGTGTTGCCTTCTTCGGGGGCTACTATGAGTCCATTTATGAGACGTCATGCTCCTGAACTAAGAAAAAACGTAGGACCAGGGTCGTATGACGATGGGCGCAACGCTTTCTACGATGTAACACATAGGGTAAATTACTATTATATTTTGAAAACCGGTTGCAAACTGACTGGAAGTGTGTTGATGTTGTGTGTAGTAGTAAAACACTGATTTAGAAGTTGTTCCACGATATCGTGAGGTCAATGTTATGATTTGGCTTGCAGTATCCAACGGTAGTTAGAAAAGCTCCCTTAAATCAAACGCAGTTTCAAAGTTTGCTAGGCATTGAAGTCCAAGATTGATAGGGTAAATAACAGATACTTTGACTCACTAAGGAAACAGATCACAGATCGCCAGAGTGTGATTTCATGACTACCTACTTCTCTGATTCTCTGCAGTGCCTGTAAACAACTATAAAGTGCAGAGGGCTGTTGAATTCAACAAATCCTAATAGTTCTCCAGCAATGATCTAGGGGCTTAGTGGTCTGCAGGAGACCCAGGTTCACCCAGATAGAAAATAATCTTCGGGGTTTTAAATTCGACGTTTGGACCTTATTGGATTCACATAACTGACATAACACTCTAGCTAGACTACTGTAGGACATACTATAGGTAATCAGGATGTTACGTCTTTTGTATAGCATTACAGTAAAAGGGGTTTGGGACCCAAAACTTCTCGCTGGCTCATGAAACACGAATATCAGGCGCCGCCAAGAGAAATCTACCATAAACCAATCAAGAAGAATTGCGCACCATTTAACTCTACGTCAAAGAGAAAGGGAATTTTCACTGCTTCACCATATCCTGCGTAAGATATTTTTTTTGATCGTTTACCACCATGAGCATGACACACCACCACTTACGTATCGCACCACATCCGATATTGGTCGTAGTGCATCCAATCAACGCTAGCTACTGCTCGTACTCGTATACTTACTAGGTTGACCGATACGCTGTCTTTACTCAGAAACTCTTCCCAGCTGCAGCAGTCGCAGTCGTCCGTAACAAATATAATATCTAGTTTGTATTAGAATTAGGCGTAGAATTAGGGAGAAGTCCGGTGACACTCGCTCTGGATCTTTCCTGGTGGAAAGATTGTCCATTGCCATTCAGCGGGGCAATGCTGCCAGCATCATGGGCACTTTTGCAACAGGAACGATGCAGAACGTGTTTAGTGATTTGTGACGTTTTGTCTGACAAATGATTTATTTATTTTTGGATATTTAATACCTTTGTAAGCTAGACATATTGTACCTCGATATTCAATAAAAAGTTTGTATTATACCTAACTAGCAATTATATGAGTGTAAGTAAGACGTATACTTTAACATACCTACATATAATTTGTTTACCTACAGGGCTTGTGACTACTTACCTCAGTTCAAGAAACGCCAGATGAATTTTGCATACTGTTTTTCAGGGAAAAAAGTATTAAGATGCGCTGTAAATGTAAGATAATGCTGATATTTTTCCTTTGGTAATCCTGTATTGAGTCCAAGTCCATCTTCATTTACTTAATACCTTAAACTTACAGATTAAATGTGTTCCATATAATTTGGACACTTGTGGATATTGTGGCTGTTCATGTTCAGCACAGGGCGATTACTGGCAATTTGAAAATAGAATATCTCTATGTCGAAAACATTATTTGCGCCTATTTACACATTGCCTTGCCAAATTTCAAGGCGCCAAACTTGCAGAATTCAAGGTAAGTATCTATAATTTTTTAAACTACATTGGCAAACAGTTAGATTATTCCAAAATCGCGATAATCCTAGTTCTAATATTATGACCTCTTCGAACATAGCATAGCCTAGCAACGCTGTTTCTTTCATTTAGTAATCTAGTTTTAACTATTGTTTGTGTGTTATTTATAACAATATGAACTTTCTTAAGTATTTAGTCAATCTTATCTTCTATATAAATAAAAATGAGTCAACGTTTGTTTGACTTACTAAAACTCGGGAACGGCTGGTCCGATTTGGCTAATTTTGGTCTTGAAACATTCGTATCACTTCAGGGAAAGTTTAAAAAGGCGGTACGAAGTTTTCCGAGACAACTAGTATACGTATAAAAATGAATCTCTATTTCACTTCTTGGTTATCGAATCACACGAGAACAGCTGGACCGATTTTTCTAATTATTTTTTCGTTGTGTTTGTTGTAATAACAGAACTATTCCAAGCGTGCCTTAGTTAGTCTGTAGTAAAAGTTACGTAAATAATGATACACAATAATTGTTATTTACAGTCAGTGAGAGACTGCTTCTTCGCGCATGCTCATAATAGTTGCAAGGCTGCTCTGAAAATAATGAAACACGAAGAAATCGTAAAAAAACTGAGAAAGGAGGCGTACCTCGATCTATACTATCCCCAACGCCAATTCTGTGAAAATTAATCAATTAACAATTGATTTTTGTGATTGTTTATTCGTTCAATTTTACTAGAATTCCTTCAGCTATGTTTAGAGTTAGAGGGTAGCAATAATAAAAGCTAAGCTGGCAACCCCGAAAATATCTATCATCTGACTTTCGTCGATAAAGCTAATCTCGTTTCTTTATTTATTTTGATACTAAATCAGTTTTTTTGGCTGTAAAGTGTTGAAATCATGAAACTGGAATCGAATAATAAGATTATAAACAGTGATGGTGGCGGTGATCTACCGGAGGAGGTCGTAGATCCTCGACAGAACGCTGAAGATATTATTGACGAAATACTTGCAGAATTTACAGATGCGCGGTCACCGGACACTATTAGAACCAATAACGGTATACCAGAGAATTTGTTCAACATGATTCAGCCACCTCGGACACGGACACCCGCCAATTCGTTTTCGGAGAATGCTACAATAGACGATATTGATCCCTCCTCTGATCTTGGAACTTCGATCAGAAACAAGTGTCTTGAACTGGAAGAAATCCTTCAGAGCTTGAAATCGCGCCTCAACCATGTTGTTTTAGATGAAAATATTGTTCTCAGTCCTGATGCAAACTCTATGGAAGCAGAACTTGAGCATGACTTGGATACTGATTGTCAGGAGGAGCTATCTCTTCAAGAGTTTTTGGAATTACTGCACTCACAGAACAAAATAAGCCCAACAGGTGTACAATGATTGTTGAATCGATAACCATATTAAAACTATTTATTGTTAAGACAAAATTTACATGAATTTATTGTGTGCAAATGGATCGATAGAATTTATTGAAACTATTAAAATATTCATAACCAATTTATTGTATTTATTCCATGTATGTAGTTAACAATAAACATTGTATATAAGATTAATACTTCAGTTGGTACATAACATCATAAATCTTATTTATAAAATTCTCGTGTCACAGTGTTAGTTACCATACACCTCTGAAATGGCTCGGATCAATTTTTATGAAATTTTATATGCATATTCAGAAGGTCTGAGAATAGACTACTATTTTTTATATCTATTATTCAAACTCCTAAGTGATAAGGGTTGTCCGACATATATATAATCAAAGGTCCACCCCTAACACTTTTTTATTTTTTGGACAATTTTTTTTTAATGTGGCATTAATAAATTCATACAACCCCAAATTTTCACTCACCCCTATTTTTTAATAGTCCCTATTTCCCTCGGTCACACAGTTTTTATGCAAAAGAAATGTTTCATGAAGTTCGCCGGGACAGCTAGTAAACATTTTTATTTTTGTAGGTGTATAACTTGACAAAGACCACAAAAGTTGTAATTTCAACACGTTTCATTAATTTTACATCCAGTTAATTATGTGAATATTTATTAGTTATTCACATATTTCAATCAGAAGCTCAATCGTCGAACATATCGTGAACCTCCGAACTAATGGTCAATTCTGCTGACTGTGGCACAGTATCGTTTTCATACAATTGACTTTCTTCATGACTATGTTCACTGTCATAGTTACTCAATTGATTCTCCTCTTTCAGCACAAACCCTGCCTTGTTCTCAGATATTAAACTCAGCACTTCTTTCTTATCACTTCCTTTTAAGTTTGTTTTAAGTTTTTGAAACCAAGTATTGAAATAAGTTGGATCACTTTTCACATATTCATTTCTTATATACTTAATAGCTTCTAAAGCTCTGCTATAGTTACCATCTATGTTATAATTAATAATTTTTTCTATTATTGTTGTCATTTCCATACCAAGTTCTTCCAAAGATTTATTTTGAGTTTTGAGTGCTTTAAAGTCATTTATTGGGTTTACTGTACTTATATTTTTAATTGTGGTGGGAGCTTGAGGCGCTGGCATCTTTATCTTCGAGTCATCTGATGATGCATCTTGAATGTCATTTTTAACAGATTGGTTGTCATTATTATTAGCTGTCATATTATCCACAATGGGTTGGAGAAGGTCTATGTCCATACCCATGTTTTTATTTTTCTTTGTTTTAGTTTCCACCTTATTCAGTGTGAAGAGTTTCTTTATTTTGTCTAAAGGATCTTTTGCATTCTTTACTAACATAGGTGGCACCTCGAATAAAGCCATTATCTCTTCTCTGGGTTTTGGTAGTGGGCTGTCTGGGTTCATGGCTTTAAATGCTATACAATCCAGAACATATTGGAATGAAGGACTATAGCATTCGGCTATAGGGAAACCTTCTGTGTCATCAAATGTCTCATCATAAGCCTTAGTTAAATCCATAGCTTTAATCAAGTCCACAAAAGCATCTACTTGCTCATCACTGGTCTGATATTTTTTCAAGTTTGTTGATGGAAAAGACATTTGTTTTATATCATCTTTATAACATAATGCCGTCATTGAAAGGCACATGTAATTCCTTGGGTCAATAACAGGCATCAAGGCAAACATTTTAGGTGCATTGTTATTATTATGCACTTTTCTTACAATACCCACAAGATTTAACTCGTGTAGACATTTGACGAGACATATTACAGCATCCTGGGCCTTGTTGTCCCCTTTCCTTCCAAAAACATAATGTAAACCATCACCATTAAAATTTTGCCACTGAACATTATCAGCTTTTGTGAAACCATAAACCGAAAGGCACTTTTCACCAGACTGATAGAGCATACTTTTATCAGCATCTGAAAAAGGAATAATTTTCTGACCATAGTGATAACCGTTTATCTTTTCTGTTTCTTCTACCTTTTGGTTATCGGGATTTAGATATTCTTTTGTTTTAACTAAAGCTTCTGAAGTACTAGTAGAATTAGATATTGGATCTTTAATAGCTTTGCTCCACTTTTGAATGACAGGTTCGTCTTTTATTTTCACATATGAAGACACAGGTATCTTTATATTGGGCCCAATACTAAGGTCTACATTCCATGGCACGGCTTTCACTATCTTCTTTCTATGAAATAGAAGATATTGCATTGTATGGTCAAATGTAGCTGTAGCACCTTCTGTGACTTCAACAAACTGTCTTGCTAGTGCTATAGATTCTTTGTTGTGATCATCAGAGTATAAATCAGGACCTAATATATCAACTTCGTAGCCTTCTTCTTTGAAACCCTTAAGAGCCTGAAACAATTCGATCTTTTTAGAGGAGTAGTTGGCAGTAGCTATCTGTGGTGCTGAAGTCCCAGACCATTATTTAGTAAGTTTTAAAAGTAAAGAGTAAAGACACTTAAAACTAGCAGATTTATCATTCTCATGTGAACATTATCTATGACATATATGAGAAATTGATACAGAATAATTAATTGATAGGTTCTCATCTGCATAAGACAATTTACGTCATCACTTTGGCATCACTTTAAAAAAACTGCTTAAGTTCTTAACAAGATATTTGTGGTACATTTTTAATCTACTTATTGGTACTGCAAGAACCAGCCAGTAGTTTAGTTGTATCCAAATTACTATGAGAAAAAGTGGGTCCATATAGGCATGCTTATAATAATATAAGTGTAAGGATATACCTCTTGTGCAGTGTCCGGAACAAAAATAGATTTTTTGAAATTTGTCATAAGGACTATCTTTTTACTTGAAAACTTGATGCCACTGACTCTATTCTTGTAGAAATCTGCAGCAACTACTAAGGCGTCAAACCAGTCTCCCCTCTTTTCTGACGGCTGCAAAAAGCAATATTTTTGGTTAAAATTCACCGTTTATGAGAAAAATCCGAAATACAAAAAAAGTTGACATTTAATTTTGAATATCTTTTTTAGCACAGCCCCCCTACACTAGAGGACTTTTAGTATGTTCATCTACAACCCCTAACTAAGGTATAATTGTACCAATTCAAAAATACTATAGGAATTATTTCCCCTGATTTTACTTTATTGCCAAGGCTTTAACCTGACTGTACCTTTAATATGTGAATAGGATCATTAACATAATGATTAAATAAGTACCCCTTTAGATATCAGTTACATGTCTTTCCTTTTTTGATGATTGGGGTTACACGAAGAATTAAATTCCAATTTAAAGTACATACATAGGCGCCAAGAAAGTGGTACACCGGCTGGCATACACCCTACAACCTATCCCTTCTGATAAACAAGTGTGACTATACCTTATCAGGTAAGTTCCTTATCATTTGCCAAGTAGGTATTTGAAATTCTGTTAATATTTCAATATTTTTAAATGCACCAGCATATTCCTCTGCCATACTATTCTTGGTTTTCTTGGAGCCCAGTAACAATATTGCTATGACATTTTTGCCTTCACTGAGAATTTTACGTTCTATGATGCGAGCCGCACAATCTCTTCCAAGTTCAAAGAAACTTTTTTGGTTCTTCTCTTCGGGAGTAGAAACATTTCTACCAATATCTAAAATTATGATAGTTCCTTGAGTTTGAGCCATTTTTAGTATCCACAATTACAATGAAGCACTGTCACAATTACTTCACGCAATATAAAAAAATACAACCAATAACCAAACAAAAAAAATCCTAGTTTACTTTGCCGCGACTCCGCGACCGGGAAAAACAGACGGATCAAGTTTCGACAAGTTTTTATGACGTAGGTACCATCAAAGATTTTCAATACATAGACATAGACACGAAGAGTAGTACTAAAAAATTGCTCACGTCGCGTCGTTGTTGCCAATATTGTTGGCAATAACTATATTACTTTGCTCTATGGCAACAACTTATGTAGTACCTACCTATGAAGTCAATTGGGCGTATTTTCATATAAACTTAATTCAATGACGTCACCTCGTGCGCTTTCGATTACGACTAAATATGAATTAGGGTTCCGTACCCAAAGGGTAAAACGGGAACCCTATTACTGAGACTTCGCTGTCCGTCTGTCTGTCTGTCTGTCTTGTGCTGTATCTCATGATACGTACCGTTTTCACACATGATGTATTTCTGTTGCCTCTATAACAAAAAATACTAAAAAACAGAATAAAAATTTTTTTACGGGGCTCCCATAAAACAAACGTAATTTGTAAATTAGTATTTACTTAATAATATTGATAACGGCAACACGTGGACGTCTAAAATATTCATAGAATATTAAGTAAGGGGTCTCAATTTATTTTATTTATTTATTTATTTACTTTTGAAGAAGGCTTACAGACTAATAACAATTTTGTTGTGATGAAAAATATATACAAATATTGCTTACAACAAGCCTCCATAGGTAGGAAATAACATGTTATAACCTTACTAAATACAATATAAAAACAAATCACTAAATACTAAATACAATATAAAAAAAAAAAACAATCTGAGCACCGCATCCCACACCCCCATAGAAAGAATAACAGAAAAAGAAAAAGTAAAACAAGACAAAAAAAAAAAAACTGTACTACCGCATCTCACATCGTATCCGTGAAAAATGGTTCCGCTAAGAGCCGTCTCACTGTGCTTGCCTTAGTGCAAAACAGATCAAATTGCAAGTCGGATGGTAGTTCATTGTAGCTGCGTGCACTCCGCAGTAAAAAGGAATTACGCCTGTAATTAGTGTTTGCGAATGGTGTATTTAGCAAAGGTCGTAGTCTAAGACCAAGCTGGTTTGTCTGCAATCCAATTTTGGACAGAGCCTCGGGACAGTCTATTGTTCCATTAGCGACGTTAGTAAGAAAACAGATGTCACTTACGTGTCGCCTTTGTTCCAGAGGGAGGAAGTGATAGCGTTGGCAACGCTGATTATAATCGTTCGAATGTTGTCGTGTCCTGTAGTCCAAATACCGAAGAAACTTCTTCTGGATACCCTCAATACGTGACTTATAGACCTCGTATTGAGGGTTCCAGACCTGTGACCCGTATTCCAATTGACTACGTACAAAAGAGCAATACAAGACCTTCACAGGCTTTATTGTACTGAAACACGCTGTAGTTCGCTGTATGAAGCCTAGAGCTTTTGAAGCTTTGCTGACGATATAATCTATATGTTGGTCATAACTTAATTTATCGTCTTGTATGACACCAAGATCCCTGACACTATTGCACCGGCTGATTAGTTGGTGTCCTAAAGTGTACCCTGAGCCAATCATAGATTTACTCCGAGTAAAGGTGATGTGGAAGCATTTAGTCACGTTAAGCTGGAGTTTGTTATGGCGGCAGTAAGCTTCAAATCTATCAAGATCAGCCTGTAATTTAATTGTGTCAGATAGGCTTTTCACTTTTTTATGACAACAGAATTTGAATCTTCACATCATCCGCGTAAAGTAGAATGTATGAAAACTCGAAGCAACTCTTAATGTCAGCAATAAACAGAACGAACAACAGGGGTCCTAGAATAGACCCCTGAGGGACACCCGATGGGACAGTCTTCCAAGTAGATATGTGACCGCTGAGGACCACAGCCTGTGTCCGATTTTCTACGTATGAGGAAAACCATCTGTACAAGTCACCGTGTATTCCTGCTGCCAATAATTTCTGTAATAGTAGCCGATGATCGATCCTATCAAAACATTTACAGTAATCAGTATATATCACGTCTACCTGCCCGCCCTGCCCCATACCATCCGATATATATTCATGCGAAAGAGTTAAATTTGAAGTTGTGGAGCGGTTCCTAAGAAAACCATGTTGTTCATTACCAAAATTACTTTTAACAGCTTCATAAACGTCCGTATACACAACACGTTCGAGCACTTTGGAAAATAAGCATATTTTAGATATGGGGCGGTAGTTAGAAACCTCTGATTTATTTCCTTTTTTCGGCACAGGGGTAACAAACGCGGATTTCCATATTTTGGGGACCGTTCCCTCCGCTAAAGATCTCCTATACAGCACACACAAAGGCAAAACAAGACTATCGGCACATTTGACTATGAATATTGGTGGTATTGAGTCAGGGCCACCAGACTTTGTGAGATCAAAGTTCTAAGGAGTAGCAATACCCGCGAAGGACATACGTCCACCGTACCGATACTTGCACCACTGTTAAAATTGTTAGTGTTATGAGAGATAGTGTCCTCACAGGTAGGATCGGTTTCCTGAAAAGTTGAATAAAAATAAGTTCCAAACAGATCGCAAATTTCTTCACCTGAGGTCGCTGTAATATCCTGGAATTGCATAACATTTGGAAACGTTCCGGTATTCCTCCTACTCTTCACATAGGCCCAGAACGACTTGGGATTTTTTACAATAGAAGCCTCCAGGTGTTCCATGTAAGTATCAAAACATGACTTTTCCATAGCTATTGCCCTACTGCGAAGTACCGAGTACGAATGGTAGTCTGATATATTTCCGTAGGTTTTGTACTTACGGTGAAATTTGTACTTTTGTTTAAGTATTTTCACTAATGCAGAGTTATACCATACTGGGTGGGAGCATTGTTTTACTGACTTTAACGGAATATACTTGTCTCTAAGTTCATACATCTTACAATAGAAAACTGTGACAGCGTCATCTAACGACCCTAAGGATAATATTTCCTCCCAATTAATGCACTTTATTTCGTCATTTATGGCTTCATAATCGCCCCGCGAGAAGAGGTACTTGTTTGTAATTTTTTCCGAAAGCGTGTGAATTTCTACGAATTTTACTTGAATAATAAAAGGCTTGTGTTGCTCATCGATTGGTACTATCAGAGGGACGGTGTCACATTCAGTTACAGTAACCGAATCGTTAGAAAATACTAAATCTAATAATCTATCAATAACGTTTCGGACCCAGTTATATTGGGATAAGTTACACGTCTGGATAGTGTCCCAACAAGCAACTATATGTGGACAAGAAATATTTCCTGCAACCAACTCCGTACTCCCAGGGTAGGCATGAGACCACTGCACTTTGTTGGCAAAATTAAAATCACCCACAATTAAAAATTTATCTAGGGGGTGGGCGAGAATTAGTTGACTAACATTGTTAATAAAGTTGTGGTTTTTGGTTGCAATTAAAATACCACCACCGCGCTCCTGTTCAGTGCGAGAATAGTCACGGTCTCGCCTCCAAACGAGATAACGGCCATCGAATAACTCACTACTATGAATGCCGTCTGTCAGCCAGGTTTCCGTAATCGCAACAATATCATACGAACCAAGACATATACTACGATAAAACCTTGATACCTTTGTACGTAGTCCACGTACGTTTTGGTAATATAAACCTCTTAAGAAATGGTCACACATCCTAAGACCGGCCTGACTAGATGTTGCTTAACCTTTGTAATGTGTTAAAATTGTCGTTACCACTAGACCACGAGCCCCTCTATAGCAATAAATACTAATAAATCTCGGCTTAATTGGTGTAAATACATTAAAAAAATATACCGATCGAATTGAGAACCTCCTCCTAAAGTCGGATAAAAAATGTTTAAGGGGGCTCCAAAATAACAAACGTGATTTTTTTGCAGTTTTGGTACGGAACCCTTTGTGCGCGAGTCCGACTCGCATTTGGCATATCTCCTTACCAAAAGAATTTCTTAAAAGGCCGTGGACTTGAGTGCTGCCTAAAATTTGCCGTCATAAGAAAGAAGGCCATAACTAACAATTTTGTCAAAAATCAGTTACGAGTATTTACATAATATTCGGAATCAGCAAAGAAACGCTTACGCTCTTACACCCCATTTACACTACTCGCGAAGTTGAACGAAGTTAGATGAATAGGATAGTGTAGAGATTTTAATTACAATAAGATAAAATGTACAAAATATACATCATTATATACTAAAAAAATTTACATTACAAAATATTGTTTAAAAAATCCTCCACGTCATTGCCGACTGGGAAAGTTCCCAGAATGCTGGCTGTGTTGCCACGTTGGATGGCGATACTTATTCTTTGGGCCAGAAAATAGCCAGCCTTCTGGTCCTGTGAAGCATCGATTAGGCGTTTAGCGTGTAGAGATGCACTTCGACTTACCTCGTCAAACTTTACCTCGCCTCGGGCGACTTCCATTTGTTGTCGGTTTTTGCGCCCGAGTCAAAAGCCCCGAAGTTGCACGAAGTGCGTTCACGAAGTATCTCTCTACACTACTCGGCTGACTTCGTAGTATAATGGTACGGACCGCGGCTTACCTCGTCAAACTTTACCTCGCCTCGGGGGACTTCCATATGTTGTCGGTTTTTGCGCCCGAGTCAAAAGCCCCGAACTTGCACGAAGTGCGTTCACGAAGTACCTCTCTATACTACTCGGCTGACTTCGTAGTATAATGGTACGGACCGGTTACACATGCTAGTTTCTTTATAGCGCTCAATTTTTGAGAATCAACACGTCCAAGAGATGAGGTAACATGAAATGATTTTTGTATTGTACCGCACTAATTATATAATTTATATTGTATTGTGTAATTTAAATTGTACTGCACTAATTACATGGGGCACACTAAAAGTTTTGCACTTCTAGCTAATCGGAACTATTTGAAAAAACAATGGTAAGTAAAATGTTTTTAAGAAAAAAACTTTTTAAAATTATATAATAGCATTAATTTTTCGCAGAATTAAAAAGACAACAAAACGTCGACAATTGTTTCGCCTCTAAACGAGGCATTATCAAGATTGTCTCAGAGAGAACAGCCTACTATAACTATTTGAATTTCGAATGTTATATTTTTTTAAACGTTGCAACCTTCTTAGTAATAAAAAAAACAATTGGCGGGAAATCATTTGTCAATTGTTTTTTATCACACATCAAAGTTCTACGTATGCAACGAAAATGGAATTAAGTCGAAAAGATTTTAGAGCGATGACTTTTATGATTTTAAAAGTTCTCTCTCTCCGCAAGACTGTGCCGCTCGTCTTCAAAATGCTTTTGGGAGAGAAGCACCTTGTTTGAGCACCGTGAGGCGATGGTTTGCTGAATTTGAGAGAGGTCGAGTTTCTTTACATGACGAATTTCGTGAAGGGCGGCCTTCTACTGCCGTCAACGAAAATAATATGGCTACTGTTAAGCGGTTAATTGAAGAAAACCCTCGGATTACCTATGAGACAATTCGAGGACTATTGGGGATTGGTATGAGTCAAATCCAGAATTTTTTTACGAAGAATTGAAAGTTCGGAAACTTTGTTGTCGTTGGATCCCTCATGAACTGACAGCAGAGCAGAAGCAGGCTCGCGTGGAATGGTGCTCACAGATGCTACTGAAGTACGACCACGGACATTCTAATGCTGTTTATGACATTGTCACAGGAGACGTAACGTGGATTTATTGTTTTGAACCCGAAAAAAAACAATCTTGTGAATGGGTGTTTGAAAATGAGAACAAGCCAACAAAAGTGAGGCAGGCGAGAAACGTTGGTAAAAAAATTATCGCGTTTTTTTTCTCAGCTACGGGTCCCATCTGTACAATTCCACTTGAAGATCAAAAGAGTGTAATGCTGAGTGGTATTTTACCATTGTTTACCCAGGGTGTTAGAAAAAGTTCGCGAAAGACGACCCAAAAGCCGCGTTCTTCTACATCATGACAACGCTTCACACGGCCAACAAAACAAAGTCATTTTTAGCTTCCGAAAAAGTTCTTATCGTCACCCATCCTGCGCATAGCCCTGACCTAGCACCCTGTGAGTTCTGTATTTTCCCCAAAATCAAAGATTTGATGAGAGGTTTCACTTTTGCCAACTCCGAAGAGGTAGTGATAGCGTTCAATCAGCACGTAGAAAACATGCCTGCAGATCTGTGGTCCTCCTGTTTTAAAAATGGTTCGATCGCATGAAAAAATGTTTAAAATGTAAAGGAAAGTATTTGGAAAAGCAATAAACATAATATTTTGGTTTTAACATGTTGTTTTTTAAGTTACGCAAAACTTATAGTGTGACCTACGTATACCCGTATAACTTCTCGTACTTTATCTGAATGGAAGTAATCTTCCCATGGGAATTGAGAACCACATAACTATTCGCGCGGGTGAAACCACAGGTGTTTGCTGGTTTTGTTTGAACTGACAGAAGCACGCTACAAAATAGCATGTGTGTTGTAGTGTTTGCTTTGCGCATGCTTATTCAGTAGCGTACCTGAAAATAGCATGCTTATTGCTAGCAAATGTAAACAGTTCATAAGCATGCTATTTAATAGCATGCTAGCGTGTAACAGTACCATAATGCGCGAGCGTGCACATTGCAACAGCAGCTGCCACTTGAGCGTCCATTACAAGCGTGCGCTGGCTTTCGGCACCTTAGAGCGAATGAGTTCCTCACGAAGTTAAACGAGTGTGTAGCCACGTACTTCGGACTTCAGTCAACTTTCTCGAGTACTTCACCGAGGAATTTCGCGAGTAGTGTAACTGAGGCATTACACCCAAAGCTGTAACTTGTATGGGAGCAGAGATATCAAAAGGATTTTAGCCTTAACTTCGACAAAAATTCAGGATTTTGACTTTAAAAAGCCATAATTAATTACACAATAAGGGCCTTTTAAAATAGCATTTCCGAAATGCTACTCTTGAAGGTCGCAATTACCAATTAGGGCTTTTCAAGTAAGCAAAATCTCTAAAAGTAGCAAGATAAAAAGCCCCAACTTTGCAATAAGGCCTTTTCTTATAAGTTTACTGAAGGGAAGAGTATTTTGAATCCGCGTCGCTTATTAATAAAATTAAAATTGGCTCAAGTTAGAGGCCACGCCAGGTGCTGCTGCAGTGTGTAAGTGCAGTGACGGGACGCCGCGACAGCCGCTTTTTATTTATGAAATAATATTGATCTTATAGTACTGTAAGTAATGTGTTTACGTTACATTATAATGCGAGAATAAGTATAACTATAAATAATTATAAATTACGTAGATAAATTCGTTGATTACTTTATTTTATGGTCAGTCTGAGTTGTCTTACTTAGTTTTTTATTTTTATTGAGTGTTTAGTTTAGATGAACGGCGATTTACTACTATCTATATCCTAGAGACGACGTAACTAGTGCTTGTTATTATATAATATAGGTACCTGCTAGAATGTTACGTACGAATTATAATTATTTTAAGTTACAACTGAAAATTCAATGTATGAGACTGATTGATTTAATAAAGTACCTATTTTAGTAAATATTCTTAGTTTTATTATTAACTAGCTGTCCCGGCGGACCGGCGTACCGCATATTTTTTTCTAATATTCCGCTAAACTTTTTTTTCCATAAGAACCTTCTCCTGATAGTAACGGTCACAACAATAAAGAATTAGCCTAATCGGTTGAGCTGCTCTCGAGATTTGCGCTTAGCAACACATTCAGCGATTCATTTTTATATTACAGATTATGTCTTGTTCGATTGTCCGTCTTGTTATATGTTGTCCGAATAAAATAAAAAAATAGGCATAAAAGTCTTTGACAGACTATTCAATAGTCTGTCAAAGGCTTTTATGCCTATTTTACAAACTATTGTTAACTTAGTTCATTTAAAAAAAGTCGCGATAGCGTATTTAAGGCCGTTCATTTAAAAAAAAAGTTGTTTATTCTTAAGTCCAAATATCTTACAATTTGGAGTTAAGAATATACTACTTTTTTTTTAGTTCCGCGGCCCAAGACCGCGGTCGCTCTAACGTCCGTTGCCGTTGGCGATCCCGCCGTCCTCAGGCCCCGATCATGGAGGTCGATGGTCTTGGGCTACGGAACTCGGCGAGGAGGGTACGCTCCCTCTCCCTCTCAGCCGCCTCCTTCGCGAGCACGACTTGCTCGCAGAAGAACGCGGCCGCGTTCCACCTACTCCCGCTGGAGACCATGGCTTGAAGCATGGTCTCCAGCGAGAGAGAATATACTACTAGACTAGACTATAGAAGATAGGCCGTAATTACATTCTACGCAGTTACTGCCTTTCAGGTAAATATTTCACAATTTATTAGTATTTTTTGCTTAAACAGAAGGAAAAAATTTAAATAAAATGAATACCTGTGTTTAAATTTTAATAAATTATTGTTCATATTAAAGCCTATATTTTTTTACATTTTATAAAACGAGAACCACTAAACAAAATCGATCATTAAATCACGGGCCTTCATTTTGGATAAAACTTTAATTATCTCGGAATCAACGTTGAAGTAGTTACGGCGGCCTTCTTTCTTATGACGGCAGAATATTTATACATATTTGAAACTGCCAGTCTATAGGTAGGAGATCTATGCGTGCGTACGATTGACGTAAATGACAAACGATTGGAGCTACGTCTTTTTATCTATTTTTCACCCAATTACGGGCCGCCTAAAGTCTTTTGCCCATACCGCCCAAGGTTTACGATCACGATCCATTACTACTAGAGAAATAAACTATGAAGAAAATGTGAAAACTCGCTTTCATCAGTCCCAGTCAAAGATCAAAGGGTTCATCGTTGCTTTGTTGGCCCAAGGGAAGTTACCGTAGTTTTGGAGTTATTGTATCCTTGAAGCAAAAATTGTAGTCTGGCTGGAGTTATGTGGCCATGGCCATAGCCATCTTGCTTTTTTTATCGATTCTGTTTCGGTCGTTGACGGTCGGTCGGTTGTCAAAAATTCAAAATGTCAATTGATCTTGTTTGTTGTTTACAAAATACAAAATAGGTGCAAAATAATAGAAAACGTTTAATTTACGAAGTTTATTATGTATTTAAGTGTATGTTAAAATAATAACATGCTTACAGTTTTCAAATAGTTGACGAATAGTAAATATTGAAATGTAAACACAAAATATAAACAGCATTTAACTCAATTATTATTTCAACAGCAATACATACATGGTTTGCAGCAATGTCTACATTTTTTTTAAACAGAAGTAGATTAATCACAGACGGTATGAAGATTTCTTTTCATCACAGGGCCTTTTATTGTTTTCTTGGAATGAGTATTTGGATTTTCTTTCTAATCACAGGTGAGTGTTATTTATGGAATTATTAAATGAATTATAAACTATTATACTCTTTTTAAATTCCGCGGCCGCGGCCGCTCTTACGTTCGTTGCCGGTCGTCTCTGGTACACACGCAGAAGGTATTTCCAAAATTATAATAAGTGTTTGTAGAAAAAAAAAATCAATTCAAAGTTATTTTTTTGCCTTTTCCAGACCCAGGGTACTTACATACTATTCCCTATTCTATGCCCCGGGGCCCTACCTTACCTTCACATACCCCGCTCGACTCCCCTCCCCTTCTTCCTCTCAGATACCTCAACTCAAACACCCTAAATACGATAAGGACTTGTGCGAACTTGTCAAACCTATAGTTACCACCTTTTTCAGTAATGTATAAGTACATATCTTTTGGCGAAGAAGTAGCGACTATAAAGAAAATACCACAAGCTCAATACATGTCAAAGGCCGATGCAAAGTTTAGAAAGATTTACTTGAGAGCTTGCAATCCTCCAGATAGTATCATCAGAGGATCTGAAGGTAAAATGACTGGTTTAAATCTTAATAATAGTTTATTTATAACATAGTATTTGTTTTATACTCACCCGTTCCGTATGTATGCTTAGATCTTCAAAACCACACAACGGATTTTAATTAGGTTTTCAACAATGGATACAGTGGTCCTCAAGGAAGGTTTTTATGTATATAATTTTTCAAGCGGGCGAAGCCACGGGCGTCCACTAGTATATTACAAAGAGGAAAGATTTGATTATTTGGGAACTTCAGAACCTATTTTGAAGAGCCTCAAAAAAGAAGGTACATACTCTGTATATAGCAGAATATTTTGTTTTAATATGCTTGCTTTTTAGCAATAACGAAGTTGATATATTAAATTCAAGCTTTATTTTACTGCAGGTGTTGTTGACAATGATACATGGATGCTTCAAGGAGTTTTGGTGATCACAAGACATGGGGACAGAGGGCCACTGACTCATTTGAAAAATGGACACAATTTGCCATGCGATATTGAACCAGTCTCACTATTATTAAAAAGGTTAGAAATTATTATATGAGATTGAATTGAATTATTATTGATGAGATTTATATCAGTTATTTAAACATAATACATACCATATAGCCTATATTCTTGAAAAGGTAGGCAGAGGTGACTAAAAAACCATAACCACTTTCTAACTCAAATCAAAATTCTAATAGTCAGGACAGATGTAACATACCACAAAATAAAAAAACTCTGCGATACATGCATAAATACATAAATTCTCTTGGGTGTCAATCTGACCTGTATGTGGGACACCTCATCAACAGACAAGGCTCGGTATACGGTTTTGCAGCAATAGGCTTGCCCCAGCCTGACAGCATTGTAACTGTCTAGTTGGTAAATGTGAAAGGGTTGCCAATAATAACAAATATCCTTAAATTAAAGGTGATATAGAACTCTTAGATATCGGTCTAACTGCAGAACTTCGATATCGCCCATGGGTTGTGGAGGTCAGATGGCAGTCGCTTCACGGAAAATATCGAAGTTCAGCCGAATCGCAGTTAGATTGGAAAGCCGACCCCAACTGCGTTGGGAAAAGGCTCGGTGAATGATGATAGAACTCATGCGACAGATTCCAGCTATGTATACGGGTATACCTATAACATACATCAATGTTACCAAGCTGCTCGGTACTCTAATCCAATTGCCCGCGCTCTTTCTCTTACCGCGCCTCATAATTGCTTCTTGCGTCCGCAGAGTTCTTGAAGAATTTATGAACGGGAAAACAGTCAGAAATAGGTCAAAAAAAATATTCCGTCGAGTACTGCTCTCACCTTTGGGACAGCTGCGCGAAGTACTTGCTAGACGCACTCGACGCTGTGCAGCGACGGACTATTTGGATTATAGATTGTCCTGAGGTAACAAGAAGCCTTGAACCGCTTGCGCAGCGCCGCACAATAGCTTCCTTGGCCACATTCTACCGCATTTACCACGGCGAGTGTTCTGAAGAGCTCTTTAACCTAATCCCACCCTCTTCTTTTAGATCCCTTACAACACGTGCCGGGAAGAGATGCCACCCTTATACTGTAGATAGCATCTTCGCCAGCGTTTCAAGATATCGTTTTTCTGTAGAACGATCGAGTCCCTGGAACGCCCTGCCCGCGCACGTATCCTCCTACTTACAACCCAGGGTTCTTCAAGCGGAGCGTGAAGAGTCATATCACTAGGTCGCCAAGTTGAGGGTCACTTAATAGTACATATTGCGTACTATATATGAGAATCGCCCACAATCGCCAAACGTCGCAACGGCTTTCCATCAGGCGGGCGGCGTCAATTTGGCGATCTGATATAAAAATATAAAATAGTTTTACCTATTTCTGACTGAACTTTGATGACCATTTCGATTTGACAAAAGTTTGGCCCTTATAGGGAAAGCCATGACATTAGTTTTTGCGAATTAAAATATCTATTTAAATATTTGAGAAATAGTAGAAACAATCTCAATTGCATATGCATATGAATACAACAAATATAGAGAAAAAACTTGTATTTCCTCCAGTTACGAAGAGTTCGTAACAAACGGTAGTACAACGGGTCGTGCATGGTGGGTGTCCGGTCCGGGCCCGTTCCACAACTTCCCGTCGCTCCCGACCCGAGCCGCCGGCACTCACTGCGCGTTAGGACAACTCACTCCCAGGGGGTTACTGCAGATGATTACTGTTGGTGAGTCAAACTTCTGTTATCACTTTACTCTCCAGCTGTATGCAATGCAACTGTTGATAGACGAGGCTCTAACCAAAAGGCACAGTCAAACACTCATCCGTCACATACGACGTACACCACACATTATGACATCTGAACAGGATCTGGCCTATACAATTTTTAAAATATTAAACACACTGGTCATTTACCACGCTGTCTTAGTGTCAACATTTCCTCGCAAGGCAAAGGGTTTCTATTTTTTTTTTTTTTTCAAAATTACAATATAGCTGCTACTTTTAATTAAATTCATTCGGCCATTTTGTTGGACATAACCCACTATATGTGTGCCCGGTGACGGCAATAGCCCCCCTATTACGTGGCACTAAAAATACTGGCAAATTGTGGGTGTGCAATACACCTCTGCCCACCCCTTCGGGATATAGGCGTGATATGTGTGTGTGTGTGTGTGTGTGTGTGTTTGCGTTTCCCGCTCGATTTGTTGACGATTCTAGAGTACCTAATAAGTGCCGTATTGGCTCGGCCACCTATTGATTCAAACTATTTATTTATTATTACATTTATACATTTTACAGCCAATATACCTACCTAGTTAATACTTAAATACATACAAATTAACATTGTATAAAAGTGAGTGTTGAAGTACAAATAAACAGTTTAAAAGTACCCATCATTAGTTATAGTACCTAGATATTATGTAGGTACAAGTCAAAATCTAATAATGACCAAGCAAAACGCGTGCGAAGCACCTACCCCGGCTAAAAAACACCAGCCGTAAGCCCCGCCCCCACTATACAGGTTGTTCCAAGTCGCTGGATGTAATATTTTTTAAGGACAGCCTTAAGAGCGTGTACGCCTAGAGCGCGATGTTAAGTTTAGGTAATTCAAACCCACACAGAAGAAGCGCGGACACGAGTGTAACTGTGTGTGAAGCGCTGGCGTGCTATAATCAAACTAATATATCTTGATCCGTTCAAGTGAACATTATAGTTCCAGTGTAGTTAGTTTGAAAAAAAATATCATAAATTTATGATTTTTTTTTGGTATTCAATTAAAACTTAGTAGTTTATTTTACGGGTGCCTGCCGTTTTGCCGAAAAGATTTTGACAAAATTTCATTACCCAAACAAATTTTAGCGCAACCTTTTTTTATACCATTGCAATATTTCGAATGATTTTAGTACGCATATTTTTATTTGATCAAATTTTTACTTGGCAAAATATTACCAAGTATAATGTCATTATGGCATTTGGTCTTTAATCAAATGATTTATTACAGTAAACAATCTGCAGACAACAAACGTATGGTTTTTTTTTTTTTAAATCCGCGGCCCGTTGTTGCGGCCGCACCTACGTCCATTGCCGAGCGCCTCCGGTAGAGACTGAGAGAATTCCCGGTGGCGCCCGGCGGACCTTGGCCACCTGGGTGGCCACTGCATGGTGGTCGGGTGTTACCCCGCATCCTTGGGGTCGGGTTTTATCCCGCGTCGGTGAGTGAAGGCGTGTATGGGGTGCAGCCCCACATCACGCTGCCCTTCTAGCCTGCTTCTGTAAGGACGGTGGGTTGCTAATCCATCGTCCTCAGGCCCCGATCATGGAGGTCGATGGTCCTGGGCGTAGTCACGTTTGCGGCGCCCTCGCGGCACACTTCGGAACTCAGCGGGGAGGGTACGCTCCCTCACCCTACCGGCCGCCTCCTTCACGAGCATTACCTGCTCGCAGAAGTTTCCTTCCGGCCGCGTTCCACTGACTCCCGCTAGAGACCATGGCTCTTAGCATGGTCTTCAGCGAGAGCGTATCTACGCCGGAAGTCTCGCAGTGTTGACACGCGGGTGTGACCTCACGATGCATGCGAAACAGATACTCACCGAAGTTTCCGTGCCCGGTAATGATCTGTGTCGCACGATACGTGAGGCTACCGTGCTGCCTCTGCAGCCAGTCCTCCATGATCGGTCTCACCGCCGCAATGGTGGTGGTTCCCCACTTTGGTTGCTGAAGTCGCACCTTCCATGTCTCCATGAGATCCTGGCGGAGTTGGGACCGCTGGGCCTCGATTTCTCGAGACGCAGGCCTGTGGTCCCGCTCCAGCGCCTCCTTGTGCCATTGGAACAATGCTGCAAGGGCTCTCGCTTCCAGGTCCCATGGAGGGGTCGCGGCTAGGAGACATGCAGCCTCTAGGGAGATCGTGCGGTACCCTCTTATTGTTCTGACGGCCAAGGTCCTCAACGATCTGTGTAAAACAGCAGCGTTGTTGGCCGTCAGACTCGGCGCCCATACGGGAGCCCCGTACACGGCCATACTCCGCACGATCCCCAGGTACAGTCTCCTGCAGGAAGCGTTGGGTGCCTTTAAGTTGGGCATCAGTCGCGAAAGCGCGGCTGTCGCCCCCGTCACTTTAGGGACCAAACTTCTGAAGTGTGGTCCGAAGTTCCACCGGAACAAACGTATGGTGAAATGATTTGTTAAGACAAAAAATATGGGAAGTAAACAAAATGGGTAGGTTAGGTTAGGTTAAAACTGTGACCTACACCAGAAACAACTTGCATTAATAGAAAAAAAAGATTGTTTGTAGTAGGTTACCCTGAACTAAACTATTTAGAAGTGTGTTATGTTAGTGTGTGTGTGTAGTGTTAATTTCTTCTTTAACACATTTTTGTCATTGAAGCATTTGACTGAATAGGAAAGGGAGAATTGAAAACTGACTATACTAAATATTTGGCTTATTTGATTTTGCGTAAAAACTGTTATTCCAACTGAATTATTTGATTAAATAAAAAATATTAAAAGTTGTACTAGTTGATGAACAAGTTATAGTTTAAACGTTCATTTCCAAAACATTAGGTTTGCGTTAAAAGTTTTTGTGAATATATATTTTTTAAGTAATAATTTGGCAAATTAAATAATGCGAAAAATTTTTTGGGAAGTGAACATTTGCCAATTCCTTTCGGTCAAACAAGGGTGACCTTTATTTTACACTAGCTTACATTAGCTTAGATTACATACGTGCAGTTATATTACTTTTTATTCCGGCTGGTAGCTTATTTATCAGGTTGGGCAGGTACTCCGAGGTCCTTTTACCGTGGAAGTTCCGAAACCTGGGCATAGTTAGACGCTTATTAGCAATACTTCTTGTAACTATGGTCGTATTATATGTTTTAGGTATTTGAATTCCTCAAAATCAATTAAAAAAAATATAAAATTCTCCTTGTCTATTATTGATTCTGTGGTAATTGGTGTTCCTTGATTCTATACAATTTTATCATCGTGAGCTTTATTGGAATGGGGGGAGGGGCGATGTGGGCAAAAAGCTTAAATAATAGGTTTAAAGATTTTCCATTTATTGTCCGATCTCCAAGAAATATGGCACAAGTATTCCTTCACTTGAAACAACTGTTTCGTAGTACGTTTTTTTATTATTAATATAAATAAATATGTAAGGAAAATTCACACAACGCCATCTAGTCTCACACTAAGCAGAGCTTCTGATATGAGTACTAGATAAACTGATATAAATACTTAAATACATTTTTTTTGTAAATACATACATATTATATATAGGAAACATCCAGACTTCGGTACTAACGTATCTGGCATCATACAAAGTTTGCCCCGACCGGGAATCGTACCCGAGGCGTCGAAAGCGGGTGCACTACCGACTACGCCACCGAAGCAGTCAATTATTGGGGAAATTCCCCAAAAAAATATTGACGAGGTCTACTGTTCGACCATAGAGCGACCACTAGAATTTTTAAATATTAAGTTGCTTGTCTATTTCAAATAACAAAATACTTTAGAGGTCGGGTTGAATCCCTTACAGACCGCATTCATAAGTAAGCTGCATTCATTCGCACCCATTACAAAATAAAATTTCAATATTACAGGTAATATTTTGAGGGATGCGTACTGGGAAAAGTTGAACCTAGATGCTACAGAGCCACAGGGGAAGAAAGATACAGGTGAGTTCGGGATTGTCACTTTTAAATTTTCACGTTGCATAACTATACTTTACTACTAGTGGACGCCCGCGGCTTCGCTCGCTTAAGAAATTATATACCTACACAAAACCTTCCTCGAAAACCACTCTATATTCCGAGACGCCCAGGACTTTAATTGGCTGTGCCATAACGGCACGTAAGATTTCGTTGCCGTTCATGAACATACCATCGCAACGGGTGTCAATTTTTTTTTTCAAAATTAGAATGTAGCTGCTACTTTTTATTAAATTCATTCGGCCATTTTGGACATAACCCATTATATGTGTGCCCGGTGACGGCAATAGGTTTGCCCTCTATTACGTGGGACTAAAAATACTGGCAAATTTTGGGTGTGTAATGCGCCTCTGCCTACCCCTTGCGTGATATGTGTGTGTGTGAAAACCACACCATCCATTGGTGAAAACCGAATCAAAATCCTTTGCGTAGTTTTAAAGATCTAAGCATGCATACGGAACGGGCGAATTGGTTTATAGTAATGTTATGATAATACGGGAATTATCATAAAATACGGCGTAGATATGCAGATTTACACCTGTCGCGTGGAACTATGGATGGTTTAACCTGGTCAAAAAGTCAGGCAATAGAAGGATCTTCTTCTTAATTTTTTAAAAACGTGGCTCCATCGATGTTCATCGATGATTTCGCCAATGTCAAGTTAATACTTGATATTTCCCGCACAGAACAATTAGTTAGCGGTGCGGGACAAGGAAACGTTGTTCGGTATTGCAATTGCGCGTTTGGGCCTGGATTTTTGCCCAACGCCAGAAGTAACCTAAAAGGCAACCAGCCACTCGCTCCGCGAAAATCCAAGTCCAATAGAAGGATACTTAATTGTATTTATAAATGCAATTATGTCGCCATTCAGCGGGGCAATGCTGCCAACATCATGGGCACTTTTGCACCAGGAACGATGCAAGACGTGTGTGGTGATTTGTGACGTTTTGTCTGACAAATTATTTATTTCTGGGTGCTAATTAAGTAAACTTATCTAAGCTTGATATGTACCTTTTTTTTTTTTTTTTTTTTTAATTCCGCGGCCTAAGGCCGCGGCCGCTCTAACGTCCGTTGCCGGGCGTCTCTGGTTACTAGCAGAGGGTATGTCCAGTGGCGTCCGGCGGACTTTGACCACCTCTGTGGTCTCTGCGGGTGTTTGGTCGGGACGAGAATCCCGCGTCATTGGGGTCGGGTTTTATCCCGCGCTAGCCTGCTTCTGTAAGGACGGTGGGTGGCGATCCCGCCGTCCTCAGGCCCCGATCATGGAGGACGATAGTCTTGGGCGTAGTCGCGTAGTCTGGGGCGGTCTGGCCGCCGACTACGGAACTCGGCGGGGAGGGTACGCTCCCTCTCCCTCCCGGCCGCCTCCTTCGCGAGCATGACTTGCTCGCAGAAGGACACGGCCGCGTTCCACCTACTCCCGCTGGATACCATGGCTTGAAGCATGGTCCCCAGCGAGAGGGTATCCACGCCCAGACCCACTACGAGGTCCCGGCGCTGACTCGCCCACGCTGAGCACTCCACCAACGTGTGGAGTGCGGTGTCGTCGTCGGAAACCTCGCAGTGTTGACACCGGGGTGTGACCTCACGATGCATGCGAAACAGATAGCTACCGAAGCATCCATGCCCGGCAACGATCTGCGTCGCACGGTACGTGAGGTCACCATGCTGCCTCTGCAGCCAATCGTCCATGATCGGTCTCACCGCCGCGATGAAGATGGCACCCCCCTTGGGTTGCTCAAGTCGCACCCTCCATGACTCCATGAGATCCTGGCGGAGTTGGGACCGCTGGTCCTCGATTTCTCGAGACGCAGGCCTGTGGTCCCGCTCCAGCGCCTCCTTCAATGACGCAAGGGCTCTCGCTTCCAGGTCCCATGGAGGGGTCCCGGCTAGGAGACATGCAGCCTCTCCGGAGATCGTGCGGTACCCCCGTACGGTTCTGACGGCCAAGGTTCGAAGTGGTCTGTTTAACAGAGTCACGTTCCCCTTGACCGCCAACCTATCCGCCCATACGGGATTGATATGTACCTTGACATTTAATAGAATTTATAAATACATACATATATTATTATACTTAGAAAACACCCAAACTCGTCAACAAACTTTTGTGAACTTGATTCGACCCGGGAACCCGAAACTCCAGGGTCGAGAGCGTATGGACTACCAGCTAATGTATAGCTCGCGTCACATTAAAAGAATGCTCACCTTCAAGCTGCGCAGTAGACAATTTATCGATCTATATGGCGGTAACAGCGAGTAAGAGCGAGAGTACCGATGCGCAAACAAACCCGTCCCACTCTCGCCCGGCGTTCTTTTCACGTCAACACCACTATACGTATGTACTATATAGAACAAGTTTATTTACTTGAGGTTATTTTCTCGTTAAGGTGAAGTCCTATCATACAGCACGCGTTACCGTCGTACATATCAGTCACTAGTGGGATTGTCATGGGGAACTTTCCGTGGGGTCGCAGGTTCGAAGCTGGCCGCAGCAAAGGAGTCTCACAGCGTATCCTTCTGTTTCCGAGACTGCGCTTGTCAGGCGCATCATACACTTAACAAGTATGTATAATAGATTTTTCACCGACTTTAAAATATGAGTTTTTTTAGTTGAATCAAATGATGTTTTTTAGTAGCTTTCAAGGACTGAGAGTGGAGCAATCTCTAAAATTGTAAAAAGAAAATTGTACATTTAAGTAAACTGAAAAACATAACTCAAGGCGACTTAATAGGTGTAAAAAAAACTTTTTTAGTCAAACTGATTTTAATGTGATTTGGTACAAAATATTTCATAAAACATGTATTTTTTTTCAGAAAAATCAGCACACAGTCCAAATCACGACTCAAATCTCATCCAGCTGTTAAAGAACTAGTTACTAAACTGTCCAAAGTTCTATTCGAATCTCAAGAACATATCGACGCAGACGTTGTAAGAGATGCCCTTCTTGCATACATGTGTCATGACGCACCGTTACCTTGTACAGACAAACCGAAACCAAAACCGAAAATTAATAACCAAAAAAAACTAAATTACCACTCAGATACTGTACATGGTAGAAAAATATTAGACGTTGATATCGATACTTTGAATATGGAACTAGATTATATTAACAATCAGGTAGATTTTAATAACGAAATTGGTAGAAAAGCAAGAGATATTATTGGCAAGTATTATGATAGTAAAAAGGCTAATATTGATTTTGATGCTCAAATGGAAAAAGAAAAGCTATTATACTACCAACAGCGATATTTAGACAATACAGATGGTTATGATGACGTTGTTATAGTAAAAAAGAATTTAGACGCAGATTTTAATTTTCCAAACGACGCGAGAATGGATACAGACTTTGATGACGATTACAAAGAGCCTACTCTAGAAAGTTCTGATGACATTTGCGTAAAAAAAGAAAATGTCATGTCCTTATTTGCGTATCTAGAATGGAGTTATAGACAAGAAATTAAAAATATATACAATAGAAAACGTGGTTTACTCGTTGCTTATGGTTTAATACATAATATTGTACAAAATATGATTCGAATGATATCAGAAAACAAACCGAAATTTGTTATATACTCGGGTCATGATAAAACTTTGCAAGCGTTGATTTTAGCTTTAGGTTTGAATAACTATCAACATTATAACATACAATATGCTTCTAGAATGATCTTTGAGGTTTATAGAAAGAAAGATTTGAGGGACGGGTTCAAATTTACTAAAAGGAAAGCTATCGCACAAGATTTTTATTTCCGTGTTGTTTATAACGGTGAAGATGTTACTAATAAACTTGGTTTTTGTAAATTCAGACAGAATATAGTTATGAAAGTTGCAGATCCTATAGATGATATGAAGATATATAATACATATTTATGTTCTATAGAAAATATAGTTAGATTTATTCATGACGATTATTTTGCTAGTTTCAATGTTACTAATTTTAAAGATGCTTGCACAAGTTTTGGTAATACAAAACATATATATTAATGGGTTAACTTATTAATTTTATAGTACCAAGAGTGGTGGGTTCGATTCCCGTTCGGAACATACTTTGTGTGGTACGCAAATGTGTGATGTTTCTACAAAAAATAATTATACAGGGTGTAACGTTCAAATGGTGCAGTATGGGAAAATGTGAACTATATGCATTTTCTTTTATTTACTGTTTAAGACAATAGATACGTAAATAGAAATAATGTAGGTTTTTTTCAAAACATCCCGGTTCGATTCCCGTGCTGAGTACCTAAGAACAGGTTCCTAAGAACAGATCTTCGTATGTCTTGTAGTTTCAGACTTTCCTATACTGACCCATATGAATGTTACATCCTGTACATGTATTTGTATCAGTTAGTGCATATTTTTGTGACTTAATTTGAGACTAGATGGCGTTGTATGTAATAGGCTTGTGTCCCAAATTTCAAAAACTTTATTAACTAATTCTGTAGTTTTGAATCTATATAGTCTATACATCATCGTCTATATATAGTCTGTATATAGTATCTATATAGTAGTATAGAATCTATATAGTTTACATAGTTTATTTTGCGATTTAAAAAATGTATTTAAATTTGTAACGAAAACGCTCCAATCTGTCATGGCGCCACAAGTGACGTCACAGGTTGCGAATCAAATTAAAATGTGTTTGACTGGCATTGAGTTATTATTACTACGTATAGAGAAGCTATACTGAACAAAAAACGAACGCCTTTTGCCATAAGTTACAACTAAAGTTAATAATATACGTACGTAATATTCGTAATATAAATATTCAAGCACAAGATCGCTCTTTATTCTGTGTACCAATGTATATTACTTTTTGTTATCTATTCATTGGAAATAGTCATAGAAACATACATCAATCCGATTTATTCTTAGTGGACACAAGCCTATTGTCCTAACATATTATTTATTTATTATGTATAGTAACTATTGATCTCGTAGTTATAAAACATTTTATGTCAAAAGTAATCTAAGTATGTGTTGAACTAAATTCAATTCAATACAGTAGTTCCTGAGATTTGTGCGATTAACCAAACAAACCCTTCATTAATATAGATTAGCCATATTATGTAAGTAATTTAAAAAAAAGAAAAAAAAATGGCCATATCATTTATTTGTGTATAAAAAAGTCATATCAAAAGTAACTATTACATCTCAACATTCCATGCTTTAAATAACTATTAATAAGTATATATATTAATTGTATTTACATAATTTAATATTAGTTGGAGAAAAGAGTTAATTATAGTTTATAATTTCGACTGTCGGCACTTGGTGGAACCTATAGTAAAACATGATGAACAAACACAGTTGTATATTATTTCACTGATTAGTTGTATACAGGGTGGCCTTCCTATCGGGGCCTGAGGACGGCGGAATAGCCACCCGCCGTCCTTACAGAAGCAGGCTAGAAGGGTTGCGTGCTGCGGGACCTTTGCCCACAGCAAGCAACCAGATTCACTCACCGACGCGGTATAAACGACGCGGGATTTTCATTCCGACCAAACCCCCGAAGAGGCCACACAGCTGGCCAAAGTCCGCCGGGAGCCACTGGAAATACCTTCTGGGATCACCGGAGACACCCGCAGCAAAGGACATGGGAGCGGCCGCTATCTCGCGGAACTTAAAAAAAAAAAGTGTTGGCCTGAAACGTCACTCACTCAAATAAGCGGCACTCAAAAGTGACGTCTTTGTATGAAAAATTTAAGTTTAAGTGCATTTTAAAGGCTTGAGCAGCCTTTAAAATGCTCTTAAATATTTAAGTGAAGTTTCAGTATTCGTCCGGAAGTTTCTAAGAAATAAATAATCCTTCCCCTGAAGTCTTTTGATGGGTGTTCGATTCTCGGTTCACACAAGTGATTTTTCAAAAATATATGAATGCAGTTAACATTGTTTTTTAAAAATAAAATAAAGTTTCCTTTGAGTAAAGTTATCTGTCTATATATAGAAATGGTCAATGTAATTTTTCCTTAGCTCTCGAGAACTACTTATGCTCCAATGATGGTTGACCCCTCTATGGATAGCCCTCGATCTGGAGGCAAGACAAAAAATCGAAAATTTGACATAGCCCTAAGGGGTCAAAAGTTACTAGGGCAAAAACCTATGTCGTGGTGCGCCGCGAAGCACCCTGTATTTTGATTTTTCATATATTTTCTAAAGATATGTTAGGCAGTGTAGTAGAACACCTTTGATAATGCTGAAAACGAAACCGGTCGGCAAAAATAAATATAATAACGTAGAGTGAAATTGTGTACAAGCGTGTGTTTGTTCATGTAGGTATTACAGAGTTAATTGTTTCATGTTATTTATGTATTTGCTTAAGTAATTTTACTGATACTTAACAGGGCAGCTATAAGTAAATGTTACGATGTATTCTTTATATTTAACTATAAATGTGCCATATTCACTGAATCTGTTAAATAGTGGCAAAACGTACAATTGAAAAGGGATCTTAATTTATTTTTCATTACTTCTGTACAATACGTGGCGTTTTCTTCCCACATTGTTGTTGTTTAAATTGCTTTTGTTCAGAGACTTTTTGGCGAGCAATTATGAGATTGGATTTTGGAACATGAATCTTTCATAGTAATCACACCGAAAAAAAAAAACAAAGCGCGGGAACTTTTTTCATCGTGTATATGACTTTTTTTTTCATAGAAGGAGATGGGCTCGTGGTCTAGTGGTAACCGACAATGTTAACACATTGCAAAAAATAAGCAACATCGACTCAGGCCGGTCTTAGGATGGGTGACATTGAGACTCCTCCGTGCCTCGGAGAGCACGTTAATCCGTCGCTCCCGGTTGTCATACAAACATCTATGGCAGTCGTTAGTTGGAGCCCTAAATCCAAAATCCGGCCGGTCTAACTACATAACTTCGATGAAAAGTAATATTTAAGACTCGAGAGTATAATTATTTTTTCTCAGGAGACGTATTTTTAATCCCTCGCTACGATTAGGATTCTACTTTAGAAACCCTCGCTACGCCCGGGATGCACCTTCGACAACAATATATCATTTTACTCCCTTACCATAAAATCTAGATTTCTGTATTTATAAATTATTTATGTTATTGATGGAATAGAATTAATTTGCCATGTAAAATTGTGAGAAATTATATTTAATCCGTGATTATTTTGTGTTTAAAGGTTAAGCTTTATTTATTTTTATTGTTTGAAACAGTGAACGGAAAACTGAACGGAAAAAACATAGACGTATAACAAAACCTCTAAAAACGGTACCACGATTTTTTTTCTATTACAAATTTACTATTACGAAATAATGATTCTATTCTATCTATGGTCAATGCACGTCTCTGACTAAGCAACGCATAGCAAATATCGCGCGGGACATGATAGGCCGACTGCAAAAACCGAAGTACACACCTTTGCGGCAAGATCTGCGTTGGGCCATTTTCGAGCGTTAATAATGCGCCATTTTTTTCCGTTCAGTGATTTGAAATTAAGATTCATATTAGATGTATTTATGTGATTTTCAATAACTTAGGTACCTATGTAGGTTCGATATCAGAAGCAAGAGTAGTCAACATATCAATGTTTTTTTTAGAATTAGTATAACTAACGATAACCCACTAAACAACCATTTTAGCATAAGTAAATGGGTTTACCTGAAAACTGGCAACTATATTACATTGTTACTAATTTTCTCAAAAGTAGTTAATTTTACAATGAATAAAAGCAAAATTAAATGTAGGAGGATAACTAACTTTTTCAATTAATATTATCATAAGAATCGCATGTATGATAGTTCCTGGGGCATCCACCATAGTTAGTATAAATTGTGATAGATGGCGCCTTTGGAAAAACCAACACCCTGAGTCGCAGTACTGATAATATCTATTGTCAGTTCATAATTATTTAAATGCTAAGGATGATGCGTCATGTTGGCAAGTATATCTAAAAAAAAAAATCACTTGCATATGAAATAATATTTAAACTTTATATCATAAGCTCCAATTTTTTTCTTGAACAGGATAAACTACCGGAGAAAAAAGATATCACCCTAACATCATAGTTCATAACACTGGACATGAACTTGAGCCACTCCGGTTCGGATCGAATTCTCAACGCAGCGCAGTATACAGATAATATGTAATATTTTAAAAAGTTGAATTACTTCAAGACTCTTTAACGTAATATATGGGTTAACCGATTAGGCGAAACATTTTGAGTTGGTTTATATATATAATGATCAATTCAATGTGATAATGCGGGAAACACCATCTCTACATACATAGAGAAAATAAACATCCTTCTTCGTTCTTCTTCCTTCAATGTTTAACTGTGTAAGTTTTTCCATAGTAACTGTTCATCATATTATGGTTAGTTACCAAAGAGACAAGCTAACGAAAATACAGCATAGCATGAACTTGTCCATTGTAGATTGGATATATACGAAAATAAAATATGTACCTGCTAAAAATATAACTTTTTACGTCGCGTACATTTGCCGTCGATTCAAGACAGATTGTTTCGTTTCGGCAATAGTAGGTTACAAATAATAAGCTAACAGACATTACAACTCTATTGGCTATACCAGCCAGGGTTCATTCAGAAGTGCCCATCATCCTTTCGATAGTGGTTGTGGTGGCTTGTTCTGTTGGTTAAGCGGTTCTGGAAAGAGAACAGCCGGTCTTCCAAGTCCACCAAAGACTATCGTTTCTGTGATTCATATTATAATATTAATTTTACAATGTTAATATTAAAATTTTAAGTGACAAATTATGTCGTAGGTACCTGTCAATTTAT
This sequence comes from Nudaria mundana, assembly GCA_963556515.1. Classification (NCBI taxonomy): domain Eukaryota; kingdom Metazoa; phylum Arthropoda; class Insecta; order Lepidoptera; family Erebidae; genus Nudaria; species Nudaria mundana. Next base: position 4,200,371 of record OY748305.1, on the reverse strand, counting down.
TGTATTTAATTCGGCGCCATATTAAAAACATTTTTTTTTCTTTATTTTGGTCGAGGCTTTTGTCTATAATGTCAACATAAATTATGCCCGCAGGAATTAGTCGGACTGTTAATAAATTAACGTTTAAATGCAAGCTGTTTTTTATTTAGATAACTAGTCTTAAAATTTAAACCCTTATATCGAATAAAGAGACATTTAGAGCAAGAGCCAGCGACTGCTAGACTTACGTCATGTTGTAAAAACTAAAAATTCTTAGAGCGTGTCCCTAGCACAGGTAACAATGATCAGTGAGTATGTAGTTACGGTAGGGTTACTTTTTCTTCAAATGCGTAGAGAGTACCTGATACTTCAAATTATATATTTAAAACCCAGCTTTTCCGCAATTAACCAAAGCCGCAACTTCATACCCACTGATCATTCTTGTGTGTTGTAGACATGCTCTGAGAAATTTTCAGCTTCTACAAAATGACGTTAGTCTAGCCGCTGCTGGCTCTTGAGATACTTACTAGCTTTGTAGATGAATGCTGTACCTAGGAAAAAACCTTTTATTGACAGTTTTATCTTTCTTCATTTGGCCATGGAATATTCACCTACGTCGATTGGCTTCCCAGTCAGCTGTTCGTGCTTAATTTAAAGGAAATACATGGGAAATCTAGAGAATCTAGATAAGTTTACATATAATATTTAAAACTTGTTGTTACGATCTTACCAAATATGGCTTGGTAAAGGGGTAAATACATCGTTTGGTGAAGGTGAGCGTTGATATGTCGAAAGTACAACTGAGACTTGTGACTGAAATCTCAGTCACCTGCGATGTATTCCCCACTTTATCACACGTGATCTTTGTATTAGATCTGGCGAGTTCTTGAATGTACCAACATGACACCACTCCTTTGTGATACAAACATCCATTTTCCAGAAATCAATGTTTTCGACTCAGGGGAGCTCAGGGATCATGGGAAACTCAAAATAGATTTTTACACGATCACAATATAACAACCTACTTCCATATTAGTCGAACCGTCCACGCTCCGGCTGCATCGGCTGACGACGCTGCGGACAGGAAACGGGAGAAGTACGCCGCAATGGAGCCGCGTTATTTATTTATGCCCGTAGCGGTAGAGACCTTGGGCAGTTGAGGGCTCCGAAGCCAAGAGCTTCCTCGCGGATGATGGGTGGAGAATTAGGGAGAGGACCGGTGACTCTCGCTCCGGGTTGTTCCTGATGCAAAGGCTGTCCATTGCCATTCAGCGCGGCAACGCTGCTAGCATCATAGGCACTTTTGCGCCAGGAACGATGCGGGACGAGTATAATGATTTTGTTTCGTCCGACTGTGCTATTGTATATGTCTAAACATAATTATTATTTAATAAAATTTTAACTTCCACTTTAACTTCCTTAATTACTTAACTTCCACATAATATAATATACTTCAGTAAAAGTAAAAATCCATCTCAATAACAATTCTATTAGCAACGCAGTTTCTAGTTACTGCGTAGCTAAGGTAGGTACTGTTTGATTCGACGCAGTAACGAACCCCCCGTAATTACCATGTAAATTACAATGAGTTAATTAACCAAAAATGTAACCAACCCATTAAATTTATTCGCTTCAGACGTATGCTTATTATTGAATTGGTAATGGAAAATATCGAAAACAATAATAAGTGGAAAGTTGATTCATTTCATTCAAGAAACTGACTAATAACCAAGCTATTAAATCCCAAGACAAAAATCATTCTACCTATAAGAATCAGCGTAACAGCGTAATGTGAACGTCATGCTACGTTGGTCTTGTAGCACTAGACCTCTTTTTAGGGTTCCGTAGTAAAAGGTTCGGAACCCTTTAGTTTCGTCATGTGCGTCCGTCCGTCCGTTTTCGGCTTTCCTCCTAAACGGTGAGTGCAAACATGAAACTTTGCATGGATATGTGTATTTACTGCTTTGACAAAAAGCTCAAAGAAAATCATGAAAAAAAATTTTTTTGGGGTATCTACCTCTCCTACACGTACCCGGAATTAGTATTTTTTATTGCGTTAACCCCTGAGTGTGGGTATTATTAGATAGGTATTTTAAAAATATCGAGAGGTTGCTAAGATGATTTTTTGATTTAAGTATCAATTTGCGAGATATTTAGCTTTGAAGAGCATGTTTTTGCAAAAACAGGGCGTCCCCCCCTCTAAAATCTAAACAGCTGGCGTGAAGAACCAGAAAAAATTCATGATGGTAGTCTATGTACTTAACTTTTAGGGAAAACTATAGCGGATTAGATAGCTCTGTTAGTTCAGGAGTTGTTATCGGTGACTACGGAACCCTATTCTATGCCTGACCCGACATGCACTTGGCCGGTTTTTTATTTTCTGTTCCGTGACTAGACCAAATAACGTCAAAATTCTTGTAGGTATGTAGTGCAAGTCGTCTTAATTATTTTTACTATTTTGCTATACCTATAGTTTGTATAGCCAGGTATAGCGTTGTCTGAACGACGCTTATTAAATTGCATCGACGTTCCCCCCGCTTTTCACGCGTACTTCGAAAGTTTTTTTCTTTTACACTTCACATCGAAAGAAACTGGTGTACAAAACGGGCTATTTATTGTAACGTTCGGAAACCACGTGCACTATAAAAGCAACGTAGTTTCTCATGGACTTAAGAGTCCTCCTCAATGATTTTATATACATGGATTTCGGATCATCGCTCAAAAGTGTCCGAACTAAAAGAGCAACAAAACGCTAAAAGAGAAACAATCGCGCACCAGTCTTGATTTTGACAACTGAACGACAACACGTTGCACAATGCCGTACTGTATTGTAAAAACGTGTAAAAACTACGGAAAAAAATCAAATTGAAGACGGTGTATCATATTTTCAGTAAATAAGCTTTTGTTTTATCATTTGCAATTTATTATTTCACTTAAAATACAGTATTTCGTCGATAATAAATTAAAAGACAAAAGTAAATATTGCAATCCAGTCCAATACCGAAGTATCTATCTGTCTCTTTCGAATTCATCCCAAGCTCAGTAAAAAGAAAGAGACCATTTCATTTTCACTGAATAATGTACTAACAAAATGAACATTCAGATTTATTCGGATTACCGATAGCGATGAAACTATTTGGAACAAAGATTATAGTGGAGACGCCTTGGCTCTTTATGATTTTTTTTTCGTTATATGAACCAACATCTATTTCAGTTTTCCTCGGGATCCAGTACACTGTGCACAATGAAAAATATTATTGCCCTAGCACGGCGAGAAGAATATTTTGATCCAAAAAATAACAATCTTGTTTATCCGGCTCATTTTATGGACATAACAAAAAGAGGTCCGATCTTTATGAAACTTGTACAAGAATCCCTTGATTGAATACAATTTTTTCTTTTGATTGGGATGGAGGAGATAAGCCCAAAAATGTTTTTAATTTTCACATGGTATCATTGTTTTGTCATAAATATAATTACATAATAACACATGTCATTTTATTTCGTGTATGTACTGTTATTTTTTTTTTATTTGGATTCTCGGTAATGTATTCCCACGGGAATCGGGGCCGAGATAACTATATCTCGCGGGCGGAGTCACGGTGATCAGCTAGTAGCCAATAATTTCGTATCCCAAAAATTAACCATAAGATAAAAATAAATTAATGACGCGCAGTTTTAGCAACTAATTCAGTCACTTGAAACACGGCTATCTTGTAGTAGACGTAGCGACATAGCGTTATGAAAATAGTAATGAAAGCGGAAGAACTTTGACACCCACAAGAAGTTTGGCATTTATAATATTATAATTAGTTAAATTCATTAATTCCCTTTTTGTTATTCATACACTATAGTTACTTATTATGAAACTGACTCGAAAAAAAAAAATCTTTGTCAGTCGTTAATTAGTTTTTCAGCTTATTTCGTCTAAAATAAACAAGTAATTACAATTTATAAGATTATGGAATTTATTATAGTCTTACATTAATTATTACGCGTACGTAGATACATATCATGGAATCCTTAAAAGACTAACAAAATAAACCTACTCCATTGTTTCTATGTTCACGTAATTTTAAGTATAAGCTGCATAAGGTGAATTAGTCAGGCGGACAGATAGAAGCTACGTAATGCGATAAATTAGTGCAAACAAAAGTGAACACTATTCCGTTGAATCAAGGTTTAAATTTTAATATGAAATTAGTTTATATCTATGTATGCCTATGTATAATGTATAGGTCGACTCGGGACATTATTTTCTTGCGATTTGTTCTAGATCCTATGTCCATTGTGTTATAATGTCTTTGGTCCTCCTATTAAATTTTAACGTTTTCGCTGATTTTACAGACGTGTTTTTACACTGAAAATACTGTATTTTTATAAGTTTTAATGCACAACATGAAATATCATTTCAATAATGATCTAATAAGTGAGCTACTTTCTTATTTTTGTAATTAAATTTTGATTAATCGACCTAAAACAATCGGTAGTTTTTCGTATCTTTTGCTGGAAGAGGTCTAGAATATCACAAATTCACTAATCGTTTTGACGTCTAAAAAGTATTACAAAAATACAGTGTATTCTTGTAAAAGTCATCTATCAAATGTATGGATTACTTTTTATCACTTTCATAAAAAAAATTGAGTAAACAAATATTTAAGTTAGTCAAATTTTAGAGAAAATGGGCAATGAATTGGTTCTTATTTCGGCTACATAAAACTCTCGTTCATAAAATTAAAACAACATAAATAAACCTTGGTTCAAAATCAATCCATTTCCAAAAAAAAAGAAAGCTAAATAATAAAAAATAGGCTGTAAATAATCTTTTAAAAACACCTAAATTTCGCTTTATAATACTCGACGCATGCCTCAAGTAAGCAGTCCGCGCCAAGCGCTTACAGGGAGAGGACGTGTCGCTCTGCGCGCCAAAATTCGACGCCGTCTACAGACGAATATAGCGTGGCGTGAGATTTTGATACTTTGGTAATATTAGTTATTATTTTGTGATGATTAGGCTTCTTTTTAAATACAACAAGTGGTTATGTAGAATGTATTTATCATTATTTTTGTTAAAATAAGCTGTTATATTTTATAAAGCTGGATTACATACTCACTCACTGACACAATTTTATTGTTCTCCTTGATGGTGGAGGGGAAGGTACCTATGTTTTTTTTGCAGAAATGTAAAGGGGGTTCGGGGACCTAGGGAAAATTCCGAGTTTTTGAGATTTGCCCTCCAGTCCCCCAAGGGGGGCTCCCGAGTAGAGTCAAACTGGGTAATAATTTTATAGAGATAGTTTTTTATTTTATTTTTTTGTATTGGGTTCGCCAATTTGACGCCACCCGCCTGGTAGTAAGTCGTGACGACGTCAAGCGATTGTGGGTCACTCACAGCACACTATACTATAGAGAGTGGCCCTCAACTTGACGACCTACTGAACCCAGGATTATATGTGGGAGGAAACACGTGCACAGGCAAGGCGTTCCAGGCCAGTATCGTTCGGTACAGAAACGAACGTTTAAAACGTTCGGTTCTCGCGAACATGTACCTACTGTGTGGGAGTGGCATCTCTGCCCGGCACTCGTTGTTCGGGATCGGAAGGAAGATGGGATCAGATTGAAGAGCTCTTCAGAATGCTCGCCGTGGTAAATACGGTAGAATGCGGCCAAGGAAGCTATTGTTCGGCGCTGAGCTAGCGGCTCAAAGCTTCCCGTTACCTCCGGACAATCTATAATACGGATAGCTCGACGCTGCATAGCGTCGAGAGCGTCCAGCAAATACTTCGCGGAGCCGTCCCAGAAGTGAGAGCAGTATTCGACGCAAGGTCCAATCTGCGTCTTGTACAGCAGACACCTCTGATGCAGTGTAAAGAATCGCTTTACCTTATTCAGTATTCCTAGTTTCCACGAAGCTAGCTCTATACATCTTTCGATGTAGTTCTTATTATTGAGCTCTTGACGAACGTCTATGTCAAGGATCTCAAGGTTGCCCTTCATTGGTAATAATGCATTCTGAAGAGAGGGTAGGGGAAGGAAAGGGGATTTCTTCGCTAAATAAATGCACACGCCTGCAATGTGCTGTCATCTGCATAACAATGAATGTTCCCGAGGGATAGCATATCATTGATTTGCAGAAGGAAAAGAGTTGGTGACAGCACGGACCCCTGCGGCACCCCGGTATTGTTCCTCGATACATATATACATAACCGGGGCAACACAGGTAAGGCGTGTTGTCAGGGCGGCGTATTTGTGTCTCCGTGAGGAACGTCACAGCGGGCCGAGCCGTCTCAAGGTATGGTGGACGGCATCGAGGTTCGCATGGAGTCCACGGATGTTGGTGAACTCCACCTCGAAAAGTGAAGCTGTGGGGTTTCCTGGGGCCGCTGTGGAACGTTTACTTATTTCTGTTGCACTGCCATTATAAATTTGAAGAAGAAGCGTGAAGACAGGGCGACATTTGGTGCAGCAGTAATAAGTGACAAAGCGCAGGGGCTAGCTTCGTCTGGAACCGTGCGGTTAGGTTGGAGCCGACCCGCCGGACGGAAGGGCTACCAAACCTCCCTGGTGCAAGGCCGCCGCTATCCCACACCGGTTACCCGGAGCGGCGATCCCACATCAGGATTATGCGCGAGAACATGTGGGGCAGCCTCCTGGTGTGGTTGGTCCCAGGCGGGCCCCATGACTGTGTTGCGGGCGGCCGCGGCAACGCCGTTGCTAAGGGTCTCCCTGGCCGGCGAATCGACCCACACCACCCACACTAGACTCCGCTTTGCCCCCACTGGTCCCATGCCTGCTGCACCATACATGGCCCCGCGCCCGGCGGTGCAGCTGTTGAACCCCTTACGCAACCAGCCTGGGCTGGGTTACTTGTGGGGCTTTAGCACAGTTGCACGGTGGCACCCCCCGGACCAACACCCGGTACCCACGTAGGGACCGAAGCCACTTCATAGGTACCGTAAATTAACGAGCCTCGTCCGTTGATCAGCAGGTACGCCACTAGCAGATGAGTTCGCTGGGGCCCTAAATATGTTGGTAGAGCCCCTTTGTATAGAGGAGGTCAAATGATTTTGATTAGGAAAAAAAATTAGCCCTCGCCCCCCCTTTGAGAGTGCAACGACAGAGGAAAGGTAGAGGAGTTTTGATTACGGGATCATACGAGTATAGAGGGTCTTTTCTTGAATTTAAGGAGAGAGAAAAAACAACCCCCTCCTAGCCCTCTTTTCACCTCCCCCACACAAGACACTATTATTATAAAATGAAAAAAAAAAGATCAAAACCATGTAATCGCCGTACCTACTGGCTGACCACCATCGGTAACTCCGGACTCACGCACAAAATGTGTCAAATACCTAATTCCGCCCGTTTCGATTCTGCATACGGACTCTTAAGATGTCTCTTGTTTATACATAGTACTTACTTCTTATCATAATTATATAACAAGTGTCTACGCAGTTCCAGGTTCTAGTTCAAAGATAATATGCACGTTTATCACAATACAAGATATGACGCATTCCCTTCGTATATTTCTACCCTAATATAGTGTAGGTAGGGTAGATTAGATCCGTAGGGCAGTTGTAGGTACAACGTAAAAGCCGCGCAAGATGACGATGAGATTGGCGGCCATGTTGGTGACGTCATAGTGACGTAGATTAACCTACAATACTGTTTTGTTATCTACTTTTCAGTGATTGATGACGTCACGGAGCGGTTATTGTGACAAGGTTCTATCCCACCACATCGTGCGCGTGTATAGGTACAACGTGTTAGTTTCTAAATTACTAGTACGGTGTCTTGCGTGGTGCTTCGCGCCGCACCGCGCCATAGGTTTTAGCCTATAACTTTTGACCCCTTAGGGCTAGGTCAAATTTTCGGTTTTTTAGCTTGGCTCCAGATCGAGGGCTATCCATAGAGTCCATAGAGGGGTCAACCATCATTGGAGCATAAAAAGTTCTCGAGAGCTAAGGGGGGGGGGGGGGGGGGGGGGTACATGCCCCATTTATATACATTACCCAGCTACAAAGTCATATCTTTCTCTATAACTAGTGGTTCGGCCCGATTATTCACGAGTAGAATTAGAACAGTTAGCCCAATAAATTAGTTGGGTCGTGGGCCGTGGCTGCTAATTATTTTAATGTGCCGCCTACAAGTTTGTGCTTGTGAAGGCAACCGATGAGAATACCAATAAGTACAACAATCGGTACTGCGCGAACGGGGACTAAATTGTTGGTAATTCAAGGTAAACGCCAGCTCCACCTAGATTCTAAAATATGCCGTCTGATCGCATTTTTGAGACGAAGGACCAAATCGTAGGTGCAGTTAGTCTAAACAGCGTATGTATGTCTAACAGTACATGTAGATACCTACATCATACAGACCCAGCTATGTAATTTGGTACGTTTACCTGTTTATTATTGTGAAAGTTTATTAATATCCAGACTTCTAACTAAACACCTAATTTAGTTAGAAGTCTGGATATTTTGTTAGGTGGCCTACCTAATCAATTACTGCGATGAACACGGTCGCGGTAATCAATTAATTTTACGATCAAACGGTTTGTATGCATGTTTACTATCAATTAGAATATAAAAAAGGTACTTGATATGTATATTTATGTAATTTATGACTCATGTTTCTAAATGCCAATAGTTATTTATAATAAGTACAACGTCATTAACACAGCGCCATTCTTAAAAGTAGATCAATAGAACAAGTGGTTTTCTGTATCCAAAAACGTTCGGAATGATGCAAAAGTCATCAATATTTTCGTAATTCAATACTTTGTAATAAATACATTTAAATTCTTGTTCAACATCCATTGCTGGTGCACTTTGCTATGAAATGTCGCTATCTGTGATAACGCGTCCATGGACTGTTAATTTGTAATTAAATCGTTTTATTTTTTTAAAGCTATAAATGTGTCTGGTTGAAATTACGCCGTATATGAAGTCAAGGTTGTGGGTACGTTTTGTGATTAGGGTTGACACCAAAATATAAAGTGGATAATAAATTTGAAATATTAATAATAATAACTAAGTAATTCGATTTTGGAAATACCTTCTGTTGCATGGACGTAAGAGAGGCCACGCTCGCGCGTATTTGGGTATATCGATTTAAGTAGGTATTACTACTTACTACTTACCTTTTTTTTTAATTCCGCGGCCATAGTTATTACAAATTTCAGAACATCAGCATAGAAATACTTCCTTATATTCGATTATGCAATAATACTCCTAGATACAGTAGGTACTGTAACCCTGTATAACTTCCCCACTTCATCGTTGGCTGGAAATATTCCTAGAATACTGTCTACCATGATGAATGGCAATACAAATTATCTGAGCTTAGCCAATTTATCTCTGAGTATTTAAATTTATCTATGGCAAATGTACGAACCCAGTATTTATTTATTTTAAGCTTTATGCTCAATTATCTGTACAACGTCGGGTAATAAAGAGGTATGTATATACGAGGGTGGATTGAATAGTAGTCGGCCTACCACTGATCCATTTAGTTTTAAAAATCAAATCTACCCACATTATTTAGTTCAGTTCAGACCTGTTAATTGTGTGAAGTTTCAAACGTGTGCGATAATTAGTTTTAATTTTATAAATTTATAACAAAGCAATCTGACATCATTTCCACAAATGGAGCAAATCGAGCAGCGTGCCGTCTTTAAGTACCTCCATAAGAAGGGGCTGTCATCAAAAGCCATCCATGATGATATGGTCAGTACATTAGGGGATTGCGCTCTTTCATATTCATCCGTCAAAAAATGGATAGCAGAATTCAAGCGTGGTAGAGAGAGTGTGAAAGACGAACCCCGCTCTGGAAGGCCTTCGACGTCCACTACTGACGAAAATGTTAAAAAAATACTCGACTTAATTATGGGAGACCGCAGATTGAAAATTAGAGAGATGGCCGAGATTAATTTCGTCAATTCTTACTTAAGTGATAGGGTCCAGAAAGTAGTGATCAATGGTAAACAGTCACCTGGTTCTCCTGTAGCAATGGGGGTACCGCAGGGTTCAATTTTGGGACCTTTTCTTTTTCTAATATATATTAATGATCTCCCTCACCTCATAAGAGACGACCACGAGGTAGTTTTGTTTGCTGACGACACTTCTTTAATATTTAAAGTTAAACGTGGACAGCGCGAACTTGACGATGTAAACATTGCCCTCTCTAGGATAGTCCACTGGTTTTGTGCTAATAATTTATTATTAAATGAAAATTAAACTAAATGTGTAAGATTCACCTTACCTAATGTAAGACTTGTTAAAACCAGTGTTAAGGTTAGGGATGATATAATAGAATTGGTCGATGACACTGTCTTTCTGGGCATAACGTTAGACTCCAAATTGCAATGGGGGCCTCATATCGGGAAAATTTCGGCCAGGCTTAGTTCAGCAGCCTATGCTGTCAAAAAGATCCGACAACTTACAGACATTAAAACGGCGCGTCTTGTCTACTTCAGCTACTTCCACAGTATCATGACATATGGCATACTACTGTGGGGTAACGCTGCCGATATTGAATGCATCTTTGTGTTGCAGAAGAGGGCTGTCTGGACTATCTATGGAATGGGGTCTCGGGAGTCATTAAGAGATAAGTTTAAGCATATTAACATCCTTACAGTGTATTCACAGTATATTTATGAAATTTTATTGTATACCCACAAGAACAAAAGTAAATTTGTGAAAAATAGTGATAATCATAATCTAAACTTAAGAAATAAGGATAAACTGGCTGTTCCTAAATTTAGGCTTCATAAAGTGAGTAATTCTTTTGCGGGGAACTTTATTCGAATGTACAATACATTGACAACCGAAATAGCAAATTTATCTGTTAATAAATTTAAAAAACTAATAAAACGTAAATTGTGCCATAAAGCTTATTATAGTATTAATTATTTCTTAGATGACAAGGCTGCCTGGTTGTAACACGAACTGCTCCTTTCTAAATAACTCTGTATTAGATTTAAGATGAAATATTTAGGAAAAAAGCCGAACTGAGTTTCTTGAGGGTTCTTTTCAGTCTCGTTGCATTTTGGAAGTCTCGGTAGAGTCACACCAACTTTTGACGAATCTAACTATTTTTTTAAAAAATTTCAAAGATAATAAACGTTATTTTATTTTATTTTTTTATATTTTTTATTTTATTATAGGCATCTCTTATGAACGTAATCAAAACATAATAGTCAACGTGTTGGGTTTCCACAACGTGTCTGCGAGGTGGGTTCCGCGACTGCTTTCAGTTGAGCAAAAAAGGATGCGATTGACTATTGCACGCGACTGTTTGGAGTTATTTGAAGCTGATGAATGTGATTTTTTGAATCGTTTTGTTACTATGGACGAAACATGTCATATCATAATCGCGTAAAAGACCCGTTAGTCTTAAGTTTATAATGTGTACAAAACGCGAAAGTTTAAAGAAGCATCTGTACAAAGGCGGGCGTAATGCCAAAGGCATTATCTACCAGCCAACCTTAGAGTGATGCAGATGATCAATTAGCCAGAGCTTCGTTGATTGGTACCTAAGTGTAAACGCGTCCAGCTTCAGGATCATGGCAGTGGGATATAATAATATGTAAACACACTAATTTAAACCAATTAAGTATATCGCAGAAAACGTCGCTACTTAACACATTTTTGTAATTTTTTACGATTTAATTGGTTTAAATAGGGCGATCGACATATTTACGAGTATGTGGACATTGCTATGCTCGTGTCGTGCTAAGGCGAGGCTTACTAATTGTGTCGAAAAGATCGATGTGACACTGTTGCTATTTTATTAACTATTTATATTATTGGAATTATATAATTTGTGGTTTTATGGCTTTCGCGACAGCCCTAGGGCTGTCGCAAAAGCCATAAAATCGCGTGAATTAGGTAATGTGTGAAATATAGTACTTAGGTACATAGCTACTTTATACCTATTTATTTTATTAATGGTTGTCACACGCGCCTTGTTTATATAATAGCCTACTATAGTAGTCAAGAGGTCTGAATCATTAACCTACATGGTCTGAATTCCTATTAAAATGACCTTTAATATTACACATGAAATAACATCTTTATTCCCAAATCATCATTCACCGAGCCTTTTCCCAACTAAAGTTGGGGTCGGCTTTCCAGTCTAACTGCGAATCGGCTGAACATCGATATTTTCCGTGAAGCGACTGCCATCTGACCTCCACAACCCATGGGCGACATCGAAGTTCGGTAGTTAGACCGGTCGGATTTTTGATTTAGGGCTCCAACTACCCCTAACGACTGCCATAGATGTTCGTATGACAACCAGGACCGACGGCTTAACGTGCTCTCCGAGGCACGGTGGGGTCTCAGTGTCTTAAGAAATGGTCACCCATCCTAAAACCGGCCTGACTCGATGTTGCTTAAACTTTGCAATGTGTAAACATTGTCGGTTACCACTAGACCACGAGCCCCTCCATCTTTATTCCCAAATAAAATTTATCGTATTACACCAATATTTCGTAGTCACTTTGTACCTAATCACATTTAGTAAACAAATCCAACATCATTTGATACTGGCTATAAGAATCACTGGCTTAATAAACTACCTATTGCCTTACAAATCTTGTAGCAAAATGTAAAGTTTAAATGGAAAAGCAAAAATCTTAGTATCCATACTGTTCCTTGGTGACCTACATGAATTAAGATCATTGTTTTGATTTGATCCTTGCCTTGATAGCTTTGGAATTGCACCCATACAGGACAAGCTTACCGAGAGCCGTCTGCGATGGTCACGTCATGAGACGACCCGAAGATCATGTGGTCATACTGACCTCCCAGAAAGACTAAGGGGCAGGGGCCGCCCTTCAACATGGTGGACGAGTATGGCCCGGTTGGTGAAAAAGGAAGATCTGCAGGATGCTGTAACCCACGACCGCGCCACTTGGCGCCGGCTAATTATGAGAGCCGACCCCACTTAAAGCGGGAAAAGACTAGGACAAAGAAGATCCTACGCCACGGTTTCATTCTGAACTGAAACCTAGTATACAGTATCTAAATAATCAATCACTTGAACCCATTTCTTAGGACACGTAACAGCTTCAGTTTATAGATTATGAACATGAGTGATGATGAGTCTACGTGTACCTCTTACCTCTCAGTACCTAATCAATATTATAAATTAGATTAAACTATATACTACGCCGTATTGTATTAACATTATCTTTAACATAACATATTTATTTTCCTCAGTTCGCTTCGTTTATCTCTGTCGTGTGATATCCGTTTGTTTAGTTACGTGAACCTACCTACTTTCTAAGTTACCTACTTACTTGATAACGCTGTTATTATCTTTTCCGGTTTAAAGGTATTAAAGTAGAGACAATTATAACAGAAAACCACATATTTATCGTGTACATTTCGGCATTCACTTTGTTTGGCTTAAGTCGACATGTTGATTGGTCCCTTAAAGGGACTAGATGATAATTGCGGCTCTACCCACGTGATATACTCATAGTTTCCTCGTTTTCAATTTCCGTGGGAACACATTACCAAGATAAAAGTAGGATACTGTCTACATAATCAGTGAAAGAAATTTTCAAAAATAAAAAAAAATTAAAGAAGTTTAGTAGTAACATAGCTTATCCAATTTAAACAAACAATCAAATATTTCTATTTTTATCTTTATATTAAGTACTAGTAGTTACTGAGCAGAAACCCTTAAATGCAAAATAAACTAAACTAAAATAATCAGATGCCTATTAGTTAATAAAATCTGTTGTCTGAACTCTGTACCTAGCTATTTAGTTTTTTAAATTACAATATAGCTGCTATACTTTTTATTAAATTCATTCGATTTTTTTGGACATAACCCATTATAAATGTGCCCGGTGACGGCAATAGGCTTGCCGTCTATTACGTGCGACCAAAAATACTGGCAATTGTGGGTTTGTATAATACACCTTTGCCTACTCCTTTGGGGATATAGGCGTGATATGTATGTGTTAATAGAAAATACAAAATAAGTACACAGACACACAGACCTAATAGATTTGATAATTTGATAACCAAGATATCTACTGATGAAATATCTTGATGGTTGAAAAACTTACATTTTGATGGTCTTAATCAACTTCATCAGGATTTTTCAGAGACATAGAGGACATTCTCGCAGATCATGACGGTGTCTACAACGTTTAGGTTTTCTGTCTACCCCTCATACATAAAACGCTTGTAGAATGGTCGGAAAAATACGGAATCATGATTCTCATAACATATTATTTTAGATATGTGGATGATATTATTATATGTTGGACAGGAACAAAACGTCAGCTCAGTGTCCTTGTCTCCAAGTTGAACTCAGTACACCCTAGAATTGATTTTTCACTAGAGTTGGAGTCAGATTCCACTCTCAATTTCTTGGACCTTTCAATTACTAGAAGGAACGGTGTTCATGAGTTCCGTATCTATAGGAAACCAACAGTTACAGACACAGTTATTCCTTACTCATCCAATCATCCATGGCAACATAAAATGGCAGCTTTCCACAGCTTACTGAGCAGGTTACTGGCGGTACCGTTGAGCCCACAGGCATTTGGTGAAGAATTGTCCATCATGCTACATAGCACAAAGTAATGGCTATGACGTAGGAATGGTTCACTCATTATTAAATAAAAAACGTAGAAAGGCTAGTTTTCATTTATTATATCCGATTCAAGATCCACCTAGGAAGTACACTGCCTGTTTGCCGTTCGTGGGTCCCGTCTCGTTGAGTATAGCTAAGATCATGAGGGAAAGCAGTATATTTGTTGCTTTTAGAACTCAGAATGCCTTGAGGGAGCTGTGTAATGGCAAGGATTCGGTGTCGGTCTCACGCAGATCAGGTGTTTATTTGTTGAGTTGTGATGAATGTGGTTTGAAGTATGTGGGACAGACTGGCAGGTCCTTCGATATTAGATATAAGGAACATAGAGCGGCGTCCCGCAATGGTTGTCCTGAAAGGTCCCTCTTCGCGAAGCATCTTCTTGACACTGGTCATTCCTTGAACAATAGTAACACTTTTAAAGTTTTACGGTTATGTGAGAAAGGGTTCAAGTTAAGTGTTTGGGAAAGGCTAGAAATAGTTAGAAGAGATGCGGACACCTTACTCAACGAACAAATAGATTTTCACACATCTCCCTTACTTAATCTGTTTGCGAACAGACAGACACATTAACTGTTGTTGGTTTGTGTGTGTTATTTGGGTTTTCTATGCAACTTATCAAGAGACAGTAATTAAATCAAACAGATAAGGTCAAGTATTGGTGAATACCTATTTTTGGAACTTAGTTAGCATGATCTGAGGTTTCTACCCACATTGGTTATTGTAAAGAATCCTACATCGCGATAATGAAATTTGCACGCGTTTACTTATAAGCAAACACGTTCCAACCACGAATTTTGCTGTTCTCTCTGAGACAGTCTTGATAATGCCTCGTTTAGAGGCGAAACAATTGTCGACGTTTTGTTGTCCTTTTGATTCTGCGAAAAATTAATGCTATTAATTAATGCTAAAAAGTTTTTTCTTAAAAAAATTTTTTCTTACCATTGTTTTGTCATGGATTTTCGCCAAGTAACGCCTGTTTCTATCCAATATTATTATTATAGTATAAAACAGTCTTTTCTGCTGTCTGCCCGTCCCTATGTATGCTTACTTAGATCTTTAAAACTACGCTGAAACTTGCTATTGCTATTGCTGAAACTCAGTTATTATTATTAAATTATTATTATTATGATATTGTAAGGTATGGGTACTTTGAGATTATGTGGCACCTTTAACTAGTATTTTACTTTTTTGTGAATAACTGAGATTCATAATTTTTAAGTTCACTTGGTCCACACATGGTCACGTACTGCCCTTGCCCTCTTTTTATTGTTGTAACAGAATCATTGTATTTACTGGCGAATAAAAAGAGTGGCCGTGAGGTTTTCTTGCCAGGTTCTTTCCTCACAGGCTCTACCTATTGCCTTGCGAATCTGGTGGTAAATGTAAATGTAGAAGCATTTTCTTTTTTTGACGTTCATAAGTGTTACTTTGTGACCTACATGAATAAAGATATTTTGATTTTGATTTTTTTTGATTTTTACGCAACGGATTTTGATGCGGTTTTCACCAATGGATAGAGTAGGTTCTCGAGGAAGGTTTTAGTATAAAATTTGTCTAGCGAGCGAAGCCGCGTCCGCCCGCTAGTTACTAATTTAAACAACCTTCACTTTCGTCTTCTATGATATGAAGAATTAGTCGCAATGTTCGGCTGTTCAACTCATAACCTTGCTTCTATAAACCTTGACAATGAACTGGACACGGCCACGTCGCGTGAATAAGTATTGAGATTACTTGTGTCGTAAATTTTCCAAGATTTTATTAAATTAACATACGAATAATCACTACTTTATCCCCAACGGGGTAAGCAGAGGTACATTATAACAGTAGTTTTATTGGTACCAGTGTGTATTGCCACCAGTGTGTATTGCCACCAGTGTGTATTGCCACCAGTGAGTATTGCCACCAGTGTATATTGCCGACTGCGGGACGCCACAATATAATCAATAATCATTCTTAAATATTTAGATGGAAATTATAAATGACAAGAACTGAAATGTCATCTTCAGGACTCGAACCCAGGGTCTTTCCTCTTGTCTAGATCCCATAGCACCTTCCCATAGCATCTTAGTTTGGGCTAGATGATGTTGTGTGAAAAATGTCCAAAAAATATTTATTAATATCCGAAAAATATTTAAAATATTATTTGCTTCTATATAATTTCTACACGGAGCAGGACGGACGGCTGTTCCCGGACCGACTTTGCACAAATGCAATGTCGATACCTACTGGAACTGGATACTGGGAAAACTGGGAGTAATGTCGATAAAGAGTGGTGCCATTATCATCATCAGTCAATTGACACCCATTCACTCCTGTCATGTCTGTGTATAGGCCCCCAAACGAGTGCCCCCAAACGATCGCCACAACATTCGGTCTTGTGCTTCCCGCATCTAGTGGCTTCCTGCGAACTTTACAATGTCGTAAGTCCACCTTGTGGTAGGGCCTACCCATGTTACCTGTTTAAGTCCGCGGTAGCCACTCGAAGATTCGAGAAGTAATTGAATGGGACGTTTAGAGAGCTAGTTACGTTTAGAACTGAAATAAATAATTATATTCTCATTTGCTTATATAATTCAGTAAGTATTCTATACGCCAATAATCTTATCGTATCACACACTTATTACTACATAAAAATTCTCATTGTAATAATGTGTTAGCACAACATTTTATATTTATGACCTTGGCAGTGACCGCTTTATGTAAGCGTGGTGAATGCATTTACACTTGCATTCCACAATCGACACGGTTCTAACTTCGATTCCGATATAACTGCAGATGGCTTACATAATCTAACTGGTAGAAAACAAGTATTGTATAATAGGCAATAAGTATTTTCATACTTCACATGAAGAATACCTCAACTCGACTTAATTCAGTAAAATTCAATAGCTTACAATTTTTACAAAGATTTGAGGTAAAATATACTTTACTAGCGGACACCCGCGGCTTGGCCCACTTGACAAATTATACTTACATATAATTATACAAAATCCTTCCTCGAGAACCACTCTATCCATTGGTGAAAACCACATAAAAATCCGTTGCATAGTTTTAAAGATCTAAGCATACATACGGAACGTACGACTTTATGACTTATTGTGACATGTTATGATTTTGATAGTTGACTGAAAGGATTGCGAGAATCCCTGATAAAAGAATATTAAGTACCTACCTACACTGGTTCCTACTGGTAGAGATACCATCACATACTTATTAAGAAATGGGGTCGTTTCTTTTCTTTTATGTTTATTTCTTTAGCCACTGTTATTTGCGTAAAATTCCCATTGTAGATTGACGTTCTTTGGACACAGCACCTTTGTAGATTACATTGGGGTTCCCTTATAGGGTCTTATTATTTGGCAGACACAATAATTCACTGATTTAATGTTCCAGTTGGACTCCCAGTAGCAGAGTGATTAACCAAAGCCAAAAGTAATCAGCCAGCTGAGAAGCATTGATCAGGCGTTTAAAAAAAGTTATTAGTGACAGCACGGCAACGCACAGATCCCATGACCTGTCTTAAATATAGTAACCTTGCCTAGGTAATGTTTAAAATGTATAGATGTTATGATAGGTTTTAATTATGATAATATTAAAGGTACGATACCCTATGGTCACGGGTTGACTGGTCTAGGCTCAAGGAGATCCTTAAAGTTATAGTATTGCCTTATATTCAACTTAATAGATTATTCATTTAGTACCGTCATTGTTTTATTGTCCCTGCACCTGCAGAAGAGTTTGCGTCTGGCGGCAATATGCTCGCTATATTACTGGCGAAAAGTGGGCGTTTTGCATGCCATTTGACCATTTGGGGACATACCTAAGAGTGATTACTAATAGAGTCCAAATAAATAGTTTTTTTTGTAGGTACTCCATGACAATGAGTTATTGAACAATCCTAGGTTTGTAATTTATAGTTTAAATACAACATGTTTATATACGAAATTATCGACATTGTGCTACTGTGTGTTTGTGTAATTATGTTGGTAAACGTTAATTGTACACGGTTACCACTGCGTCGTGGTTTTTTTTAAAGAAAATACTTAGAGTTAGGACTTTTAATTTGCTGGGTTTTTAGAATGTGATTTCGCTGTTTTCTTGCTCTTCATTCTAAACTTAATCTAATTTATAATTCCCTAAATCAAACAAAAAAAATTAATAAGTATGTAAGGTATGTAGGTAGACAAGTAGGTACCTACTTCAAATATGTCTAGAAATTCGTGTAAAAGTCCTCCGTGTTACTGTGAATTGAGAAGGTTTCCAGAATGCTGCTTGGAAGATTCTAAATAAAATTATTATATATACTATCAGTGAGCCATTTGTGGGTACTATTGACATAATCTATCATACTTGATCATCATTTTTGAATTTTAATTTTGTATCTATGTGACTTGTCATATCTATGTGATTATGTAATTGTATTATTTTAGTTTTATTATTGTCTTATTATCTTGTGTTTATTATTATAATTATAGTCCATTTCGACACAAATGTAAATTTGTTAAGAAATAAAATGTCTAATGTCTATTAACTAGTGGCCGCCCTCAAATATCGTCGAGTAGACCTCGCGAACATTAAAAACATTATTTGGGATTTTACCCACCAAATCTAAAAAAGGGCACGATAAAAAGAATGCTTCAGATTAAGGAATACTTGTGCGAAGTTTCGTGACGTTTCGTGAAACAGGAAAAAGTATAAGACTTAAGTACATACATACGGGCGAAAGCATAATTTCCCAGTCTGGAAATGTAGAGACGCTTCGGTCACTTCGATCACTATTAAAAAAAGAAGTCTAGAATATGTATTTTAGAAGAAAATGATAAACTACCTATCATAGCTCGGAGCATACGCAGGCCCATCTTTCTCATTGAGCACAATGGGCACTTGCCCAGGGCCCCGCGATGGTTAGGGGCCCCCTATTTCCTGCGACAAACTTTAAATTAGACCCCAAAGATGCGTGATAACACCCGACCCAGCTTCGCGACAGAGCCCACATAGGTGGCCAAAGTCCGTCGGTGCCACAGGAATTCTACCTTGGGCGATCGGCAATGAACGTAGGGGGCGATGCGACTTAAATGGGCTACTTAAAAAAAAATAGGGGCCCCATTATCCTACCATGCCCAGGGCCCCCAATAGTTTAAAGACGGCCCTGAGCATACGATCGCTCAAGTCATAGGTTGTACCTATGCACACAAGTATACTCGTAGTAGGTAGATAGGTACCAATCTCAGTGTTTTCATATTCTAATCTGACGTCAGTGAAACATGACCCCTCTTAATATAAATAATATGCAGCATGTGCATTGACACATTATCACGTTGCCATTCTATGTTGCAAATATAAAGCAGGTTTCGTCATACTTTTAACACTGGTTATCATAACAGAGCCAAACATGTTTCAGTCCATAGAGCAAAAAAAAAAATTGAATATCATGGGACGGTAGTAAGTAGGTTGACCCTTTTAACTACAATTGATGATCTACAATATCTACTTAAATGACATTGGTTGGGACATTGACATTGGAGGGGCTCGTGGTCTAGTGGTAACCGACAATGTTAACACATTGCAAAGGTTAAGCAACATCTAGTTAGGACGGACTTAGGATGGGTGACCATTTCTTAAGACACCGAGACCCTTCCGTGCCTCGGAGAGCACGTTAAGCCGTTGGTCCCGGTTGTCATACGCATATCTATGGCAGTCGTTAGGGGTAGTTGGAGCCCTAAATCAAAAATCCGACCGGTCTAACTACAGAACTTTGATAGCGCCCATGGGTTGTGGAGGTCAGATGGCAGTCGCTTCATGGAAAATATCGAAGTTCAGCCGAATCGCAGTTAGACTGGAAAGCCGACCCCAACTGAGTTGGGAAAAGGCTCGGTGAATGATGATAAATGACATTGGATACTTTTATCCTGATATCTGTGTTTTCGTGAGAATACGATACAAGAAAACTACTTATGCCACTAGCTATTGTATAAAATAAGTTGTACGTACTTACTGACACGTGTCAAGTCATGTTGTTCTTTTTATCATTTGCGGTCATTCTTATATCATAAGAATTCATTGTTTTTGTATGAAATTATCATCATAATTTCTAGGTTTCATATGACATCTCATATGTTTATCTATTGAATCATTTAAGTTGAAAACGCAAATCAGACGTCATTTATCTCTCCTCATCACCAATCACGACTGTTTCCCCAAAGGGATGAGCAGAGACATATTATACATACACTTTTAGGTGGTAAATTTGTCTGCCTCACATAATAGAGGTGAGCCTATTGCCGCTAATCGGGTATAGATACCTACTTGTTGTACTTACCTATGTCTGTCTACCATAGTCCGTTGATCAACAGTTGCACCAATTGCAGGAGAGTTTGGCTTTGACCTCTAGACCTGGTGTGGATTCCGATTCTCAACGAACGGCGACGACGACATTAAAATTCAATACGCTGTTTGCGTTACCTGAATGCATGCAAATTAATTTCGAAGTACTTAGGTACCCACACATTACTATTCTTGGAATCCATACAAATATTTATTTGATTATTTGAATATCTGATAATCAACGATTCGAACGAGTTTGGTATTTTTTCTTGTAATAAAAGTGAAAGAACTGACCGCTCATTTGCTTCCAGCAACAACAGTTGCAGAGGAAAGACCGTCGCTTGCGTTTAGCAACATGTTGCTAGAGTACCTACTCGAAAGTTTTATTTTCCCAAAAGCCCGGTCGCCAAGCGTCGAAGTCATTTTAAAAAGTATCTGGCGCCATTGTTTTTTGCTACTCAGGCACAATGTGGCAGTAATGCCACATTGTGCCTGAGTAGGTAGGTCTTAGATATTTTCTTTTATTTGTATCTTTATGGTACTTACTTGATATATAAAAATAATGTGGCGTAGGCTACAATATACTTACTTAATAATTGCTGGACCTATTATAAAAAAATATTTTACTAATATAAATTAGTAAAATATTTTACTAATATATATACAAATAAAAGAAAATATCTAAGACCTACCTATAAACTAATAATCTGCTTACCTAAGTAAATACATAATAATGATTTAAAAAAATTCTCCCCGAAACTAAAGCAGGTGGCAAACGAAACCTAATTGGTTACAAGTTTTTCGTAAACAAAATATCAATCATGAAAAACAAAACAAAAACAAGATTCAATGTCACGGTTATCAGTTCATGTGCGCAAGCGCATGTCGCCAACATTGTACGCAAAGGGAGGTGTGTCTGGTGATTCACCCTAACTCTATACGTTACATAACAACAAAACAAACCCGTTAGGAATTAACGGATTCTTAGTAAACACACCCAAGGTCTACATCACGCGATCTTATTTCAGTATTTATTTATTTTTTATACTTGGTAGGTACATGCTTATAAAAGTAATAAGTAAATTTTAAGTATCTGTTTGTATCTTTATAAACACAGACAAACCAAATCATGTCGTTATCCCTGAAGAGAGGTAGACAGATGCGTTCACCACGCCCATATTCCGCATAACTGGCATAACCCAGGACAACAAATTTGATGGCAGCAAAATAGTTATCGACATAATTAAATTACTTATAAGTTATTCCACGTGGACGGAGTTATGGGCAACCGCTAGTAATAATAATTAATTCTCAGGTTATTATAGAATGCAAAACAAAGTGACGCACACATACATACCTTTAATTTATGTGAATGAACTCGACTTTATATTATTAGAAGAGAATCGTGAACGATGTTTGTTACTGCGTAAAATAACGAAAATAAGGCATTCTCAATTCAACGTATTCTCAATTCTAATTTTTTGTATAGTTTGCTATAACTCCGTCATAGATTGACAGATTAAGATGCATCCTTTTTTTGTGCGTTAAAGAATTATTAGAAAAAGGTTACATATCATGATCCAATGATACTCGTAGCATACCATAGATACTAGAATATTGTATGTGAAGTTAGTGGAGTGTAATTTTGCTACATAAAAAAGTAGAATAATGAACGTGTTTGGTTTATCTGATGCTAAAATACTTTTGCACTTCT
The DNA here is from genome assembly GCA_963556515.1 of Nudaria mundana. Lineage (NCBI taxonomy): Eukaryota > Metazoa > Arthropoda > Insecta > Lepidoptera > Erebidae > Nudaria > Nudaria mundana. The sequence continues at coordinate 4,177,738 of OY748305.1, read as the reverse complement.
ATTCAAAAAGTGGCGTTTTGTTCCTACATAACTGCGCCTAAAGTAGCTCTTTTTTGTTCAGAGACTTTTTAGCGGGCAATAATGAGAATTGAATTTGGAACATAAATCTATATTAAATCAACCGAAAAAAAACAAAACGCGTGAACTTTTTTCATCGCTAGTACTTTTTTTTTGTTTTCATAGTAAGTAGGCGATGAAAAGTAATATTGATGGCTCTAGAGTAAAATTATTTTTTCTCAGGCGACATACCTACTTTGAATCCCTAACTACGTTTAGGATTCTACTTTAGAAACCCTCGCTACGCTCCGGATTCTACTCTAGGATCCTTCGCTTCGATTTGGATTCAAAATAGCGCCTTCGACAACAATATATCATTTGACTCCCTTGTCATGAAAACTACTATTATATGTTTTTCAGTAATTAGTCTATTTCCCCTATTTTTATCCAAAATCCCAATCAGTTCAAAGGTTTACAAGTGATTGTGTAACAAATAGCCACAAATCTTCAATCAGTTTCCTGATTTCAACATTAGTAGGATACATTAATAGTTTACTACTTAGATTGAAAATACAAATCATGAGGGGGACCTAAAATTAAACTTTGAGGTATGTCCAGTGCACGAAAGACGTAATGAAACGCGTCATTCATACCAAAGTTTTTACAAATTGACGAAACGTATTTTGGTACGAAGCCAAACTACTGATTACACTTTTATATCCGGATATAAAACGAATATGTATTTTTTTATATAGAATAGGTGTCGAACGCTGCACTCAAATTAGTTTTTTTTACGAGAATCGTTTACTAGGTAATTTCATCGATATTAGAGGAAGTGACAAAGAACTGAGTTTGGTCAGAGAATCATCACAACTTGGAACCTTCCCAGTCAGCGATGCCGAGGAGAAAATTTGCCACAGTTTTTTTGTACTTTTTTACGTATTAAAAGGTACTGATTAAATATATTGTTTGTCTTCAAAAATTCAAAGGGAAAACGATTTAAAGTCAATTAAATAGGTAAACAATAAAACATAGTGCCCGGCTACGGCAATGGGTGGCAAGATATAGGTGTGTAATACACAATCTGCCTATCCCCGGGAGATATAGTCATGATTATATAAATGTATTAAAACATATACACGTGTAGTTTATTTGTTGATATTTGAAGGTTAAGATTATAACCTAGACATTGTTTACCTTAGTAAATGATAACGTATATAAACATTAATGGTCTGATGTGTTGTCTATACTTTGTGTACGTACATTAGGTCACGCATTGCCCTTATTTTTATTTTCTTTCTAAGCAACTTTACTTTGAGCTATCGTTGTTATGCTGTGTTGAGTTTCTGATGTTTCGGCCCTTCCGAAACACAATCTGAAACTCAAAACAACGTTACATATTACTTAAATCCCTATAACTAATGTTGTAGTCTGTGTGATGCGATCCATATATTGTAATGTGAATGACCTTTATAGTTTAAAAAACTACTTTGGCCAGAGCCTACTCTATCAGACAGCAGGTAAAGATCTTTTAAGGTTTATTTGGTTTCTTTGAGTACTAGACAGTGTTAAACTCCACCTCTACTTACGCGGTCAAGGATGTAGGAGTGATCATAGTAATATGTTCATAGTAATAATACTCTGATTTATAAATCTGCGCTAAAATTCGTTTTATTAAAGTTGTGATTCATAATTTCAGACCTTACTTTTTCATATTCTTCCGCTTTTGCCAAACTTACATTTCCTTTGGCTTGTGAAATAATAGAGGAAATTAATATTGTCTTTCAGTATTATCCATTATTATTTCCTTCATTATGAATCATACTAGACTTACAATCACTATGTTTGATTTATTAGACTCTATTGTATCCGTATTTATTGGCTTAGCACCAATGACTAACATATTTTTCCCTTATATCTCTATTTACTTAGTGTATTTTCCATATCTACGACACAATGCATTTATAGTACCTACATGATAGTGGACGTCCATGACTTTGGCCACTTCACTTGTAAAGTTAATGGATAATTCATGTAAGAAGAAAGGGGTTTCTTCTTAGATGAATTATTCCTTATATTAGGTATATTTTACCTAAGCTTTCCTTTGTGCGTTCCGTAATTTTACTATTTATGCAGAGCATGCAACGAAGTTCTCAAATAGAATAGCCCCTTTTGCAATATTTTTGATTCCTAATCTTTTCTTATTGTTAAAAGCGTGATGTTTATATACACACACTCACACATGCCTGAAAAGATAGACAGAGCAAGTTACGTCAATAACTTTATTGGTCCAATGTAATAGGGAGAAGCCTTTTGCCACCACCCAACCTAACTAACCTCGTCCCACCAGTTAGAATCAAAGAATCAAAGAATCAAAGAATCAAAGAATCAATTTCATTTATTCAGTTTAGGCACATAAAGAGCACATATGAATGTCAAAATTTTACAATTTTGTCAAGTAATATTATAAAAATACTAAATTAAGTAAGTACATAAATAACCATTACAAAATGATTCTTTCGCTGGTTCGGTAATTTGGTTCTCCTGAGAAGAGACCAGCAAGAAACTCAGGTAGATTATCCATTTTCTTTTTTAAATTGTTTTGTTTACATTGTTACAATTAGTTTCTATTGTATTATACGAGTGGCCAACAACAGAAGATTAGGGTGACCATGCATTTTTATCATTAAGATATTCGTCTACATTATAGTAGCCTTTCATCATCAAACATTTTTTAACTACTATTTTAAACTTATTAAGAGGCATGTCAACCAAATCCTGAGGAATTTTATTATAAATTTTTATACATTTGCCAACAAACGAATTACCAACTTTATGAAGTCTAATTTTTGTCATTGCCAATTTATTTTTATTTCTTGTATTAAAATTATGGTTATCGGATTTTTTTTTGAATAGATCTATGTTCTTCCGTACATATAAGATGTTGTCGTAAACATATTGAGAAGCAACTGTTAAAATATTAATTTCTTTAAATAATTCTTTCAGCGAGTCACGGGGTCCGAGTCTATAGATTGCTCGTATAGCTCGTTTCTGTAATATGAATATTGTCTCAATATCGGCAGCTGAGCCCCACAGCAGCAGACCATATGACATAACGCTATGAAAGTAGCTAAAATAAACTAATCGTGCCGTTTTTTCGTCAGTCAGAGACCTTATCTTTCTAACCGCATAGGCAGCTGAGCTAAGTCTTCCTGCCAAGGCTGTGATATGAGGACCCCATTGTAGTTTACTATCTAGAGTTATCCCAAGAAAAACTGTGGTATTGACTATTTGAACTAATTCATTATTCATAGTAATATGAGTATCCACCTGTCTAACATTGGGCATAGTAAATTTACACATTTTGTTTTCTTCGCATTGAGCAGCAAGTTGTTACTTGTGAACCAATGCAATATTTCCGAAAGGGTATTATTTACATCGTCAAGTGCTACTTTTTGTCTATCACTTTTAAAAATTAATGATGTGTCATCAGCAAATAATACTATCTCACAAAGATTTTTAGTGAAATAAGGAAGATCGTTTACGTATATTAAGAATAAAAGGGGTCCTAATATAGAGCCCTGGGGTACTCCCATGACTAATGAGGCGCCAGAAGAGTCGGTGCCATTAATGTTTACTTTTTGTACTCTACCAGTGAGGTAAGACTCGAGTAAGCCAAGTGAGCTGTTCGAAACACCATAATAACCTAATTTTAGTAGCAAAGTCCCATGATCAACACAATCAAAAGCTTTTGATAGATCACAAAATATACCAATGGCATCCTGCTTTTTCTCCCAAGCATCAAATATATGTTTCACAAGTGCAACTCCTGCATCCGTTGTGTTCCTGCCTTTAGTGAAACCAAACTGTTTGTTATGAAGTAACTTATTGTCTGTAAAATGTGAAAGCAATTGATTAAATATTATTTTTTCAAAAATTTTACTGAGGGATGGGAGTATAGAAATAGGTCGAAAATTTGAAGGATCACTTTTGTCTCCTGCTTTAAATAAAGGATTGATTTTACTGTACTTCATAAGATTAGGAAACTGATTTTCATCTATACATTTATTGAATATGAATGCAAGGTGAGGTGCTATAGCGGGCACTATTGATTTTATTATATTAGTTGAAATGCCCCAAAGATCCTCGGTATTTTTTATATTTAGTTGTTTAAAAGTTTTAAGTATAGTGACAGAGTCAATATACTGAAAATCAAAGTTAATTCTACATTTATCAACACTAGATTTAAGAAGAGAATTGGCTACGTTTTTTGACGAATTTAACTTTTAACTTAGATTTATATAACTTAGATTATTTAACTTAGAGTGCCTGTCAAGCGTTTTCCCATCAAAATCTTAGGGGCCCAAGCTTACCCCATCTAAGCGCACTTTTCCTGAGATGCATTTTTTCACCAGCGTCAGGATCTCGCCCGCAGTGTGTGTCGATGTTAATGTCAAATTTCACACAATAATGAAATGCGGCCGCCCGCACGCCGCGCGGTTACTAGGGGCTAGTCGCAAACTGATTTGATGTTGACATCGACACGCATTGCGGGCAAGATTGGTGTAAAAATGCATCCCAGCAAAAGTGCCCTCAGATAGGGTAAGCTTGGAACCCTAAGATTCTGATTGGAAACTTTAGACACTCACTATCTAATACTGAATCATGAAAATTAATTTTGGAGGTAGATTTTGCGTTTCCGCAGACAAAAACGCGTGTCTCGTGACTTTGTTATGTAATTATGTAGCGATTGTGTTATTTACTTAGCTGGTAAAACTGTTCTAAATATAGGTATACCTACTTACTTCCTACATTCTTGGCGTAATCATCACGTAAAACCTACCGAACCGATTTTTATGACATTTTGCATGGAGGCATGGAGATAATTGCAGGGCGATAAGGGTTAGGTATTAACATCATGGCCCAATTCATCCTTCCCTGCACGCGGTGTACTTGCTGACAAGTGGATGAAGCACTGGCCATTTTATCCAAAGTGTCTGGAAACTGTAGAAATAACAAAGTGACTGGCGAAACCCCTTCAAGGGTAAAGATAAGATGTGTGTGAGAGAGAGAGTTAGTTTTTTAATTTATATTCATTTATTTATTACTAGCGGTCGCCACAAAAACCTCGAAAACCACTCTATCCATTGGTAAAAACCGCATCAAAATCCGTTGCGTAATTTTAAAGATCTAAGCATACATACGGAACGGGTGACTTTGTTTTATAATACTGTAGTGATTTAGAGAAATTAAAACGGATGGCTTCAAGCAAACTTTAATAATAGTCGCGAAAATGACCATACCTACACAATCAGGTGCGCGAGCTATAGGTAAACTGAGTATCAGACACATCCCGCGTAAAGCATCAAAGCAACACAATTTTAATTTTTTGGAGACAAAATTTGCAGATTATCACCCTGGGTGCACAAGGCGGAATAAACTCAATTTTCACGTTACAAAACTATAAAATAATGTTCTGATAAATGTTATCAAATATCCATGAGCAATCCGCCGTCAAAACACGGACATTATCAAGGGACCTTCATATAATCCCACGGTTGATAATAAGTCAAACTAGCTTGAGACTGCATAGAACTATAATACTAGATAAAACCCGCTGATCCACTCGTTCTCACATCCCATGGTAATACATTATGTGGACAGGATATGGGCTATCTATGTGTAAATATTTATTAAAATCCTTTTGGTAGATTTTGCGTGAAAAAGTAACAAATAGCTAGCAGCTAGCAGACATTTCCAGGAAGGTGATTGAGGCACTCTGAAAGTTTGTCAGATTGCTTTACCATAATATACTAACCCACACAGACCTGGCTAGTGTAGCGGTTATTTTACAACCCCTAAAAATAAAACAATATTCTCGGTTGGTACTGACGACGGACGCCGCGCCGCCCGCGCCGCCTCCCACTACAGCCAATATTATACCCATGCCCTATAGCATTTGCATTCCTAAAGATTCATGTTCCAAATTCAAATCTCATTATTGCCCGCTAAAGAGTCTCTTATTAAAAAAACACAAAGATTTGGTGGAACGCATTATTTTGAGGCTCTAGAGAACCAAGTTCTTGTAAGTAACGGACGCGGCGGTGGTAAATTTTTTCCTGTAGAAACACTTGAATAAAGTTTAGGGTAAGTATGTCTGATCCGACTAATATTAAGTCAACGATAAATAATATCCACCAAAGTATCTAAGTATTAAGTTATCAAAATAAACAAAACGGTTGCAGACGATGATTACAAAGGTTACCTACACGTTATTTTTGCGTGATAAGTGATAAAGGTTTCATATAGATACGAGTATGTACTTAAACAATAATTCGTTATTGTGTAATACTCTTAATAATACCTACTGATATTACTTATGTAATATATTATCTGTGTTTTTCTGTAATAAATGATAAAGGACCTTGTATGAGTTAGTGTCCAAGTAACGAAACGAGTACTTATAATAATAATATTTTGCATGCGTCTGATCTCTGTCTGTCATGGATGCTTAGTTATTATAATATTATTTTATATACATAGTCTTTGCTAATTATAATTTTCTTTGGCTTTGCATTAAATATTCTACCTCTTTTTCGTCCATTATGGCAAGACTAAAGATTTGAACACAATTTTCATTTTTTTTTTAAATTCAGTCCTTTCAGTCCTTTCAGTCATATTTCAATTATAGAACACTCCCACATTATTAAATCACTATTTCCATAGACTATGTCTTTAAACGGAACAGCTGCGTGAACTCTTTTGTAGAAAAAACAAATTCATAATGCCATAGATTTGATGCGTTCAGAAAAAAACAACATTGTGGTTTATTGATTGGTACCTGCTTAGCAGGTAACACGCCATGACGAAAAATATTGTGTGACTGTGTACGGGGTTATGGATTAAACCTTAGTTTGAATGAACGTTAATCGCAGCAGGTAGAAAATGCGTTAACCAACAACAAAACTAATGTATCTACCGAATATCCCGGTAGTGCGCAGATTGAATTAAATACCATGGATACCTGAATTAAATATATAGGTACATACAACATGTTTGCAAATTGCTATATTTATGTAAGTAGGTGTTGATATTTATTTGGCATTGATAGGTATTTTGTTGTTAATGTAGCTTTAATTATAAGTTATATTAATTACTTGGAGTAGTATTTATGTAAGTATTTTGTTATTTTTCAAAACATTCAGTAATAGAGCATTATTGAGGAAACCGAGGCAGAGGAGGTAGGAATCGATCGATTTAATGCAGCTAAGTAAATTTTCCTACTTGTCCCCGTTTAAAGTGAGTACGTATGGTAGATACTTGCCTATAGGTTTAATGCAGAATAAAGGTGCAGTCGCGGGCATTCGTTAGTAAATAATAAAACACCTACTTACCATGTTTCTATACATACAACGTTATCCAAACAGAATGCTGTGTTCACTACAAGCACTGTTTATTAATCAGTATCGACAATCATGTACCTACCTAAAAAGATAACTTTTTTAAAGTTGTAAATGTTATATAGAAACACGTGGTCTATTCTAGCCAGCCATGTGTTCCAAAGAGGTTATGTATACCTACTCCGTTGTGCCGTGTGCGCCGACCTTGATAGCATCGAACATACAAAATAAATATAACATACCTACCTATTCCTATTTTAAAATTTACAATGCGGTAAATAGACACGCGAGGAACGCGGCGTATTGTTTGCGTGGAAAATATTTTTAAAATCAATTGTTTTTTTATTTGAACATTTGCAATTTGCATGAAGTCATGAAATAAGTGACAACTGTCCACAATGTAGTCTGGGTTATTTTAGTACCTATCTCAGAAAACAATTATATAATAAATATTGGATAGAAACAGGCGTTACTTGGCGAAAATCCATGACAAAACAATGGTAAGTAAAATGTTTTAAGAAAAAACTTTTTAAAATTATATAATAGCATTAATTTTTCACAGAATTAAAAAGACAACAAACAAAACGTCGACAATTGTTTCGCCTCTAAACGAGGCATTATCAAGACTGTCTCAGAGAGAACAGCAGCTGTTCTACATTTTACTTACCACGCTGTTCTCTCTGAGACAGTCTTGATAATGCCTCGTTTAGAGGCGAAACAATTGTCGACGTTTTGTTGTCTTCTTAATTCTGCGAAAAATTAATGCTATTATATAATTTTAAAAAGTTTTTTCTTAAAACATTTTACTTACCATTGTTTAATTATACATATAATAAACAATTTTTTTTCTAAAAACAATGGTCCAGTATTCCCACTATACAAAGAACGCAGTAGATATACTTACATGGACTAGTACCTATAGTATTCTTAATGTGGTAATAAGTAGGTACCTACTTAACTATAGTACCTACCTACTACTTCTTGTATGATGGTCTCATCAAAGGATTCAGTTTCTTAAGGTAAATAAAGACACGTGAAGTGTATCTAGAAATAAATCCTATATAACTATGTCACGTTTAAAACCGTTGCAATACATAAGCAAAGGGGAAGAAGAGATGCTGAGACTGAGGACAGATTATGGAGAATGAGGACAGATTATGGAGAATGAGGACAGATTATGGAGAATGAGGACAGATTATGGAGAATGAGGATAGGCTGGTAAAGGTCAACTAACGACCGATTTTAATATCCAATCTCGAACCATATTTTGCAATCTGGGATTAATAACTCAATGAGTTCCTGATTTGAGATTGACAGGAATTAATGGAATTATCAATCCCGGAAAACAAAATATGGAACGAGATTGAATATTGAAAAAGACCCTAAGCCGGACAAATTGCAGATATCTAAGGTCAGATTAAGGAGTAACTGTAACAGGCTATTACCTACCTAACTATGCATGAGGAGTTCGATTTTTGCTGAGCGCATGGCTGGTGGCTTGTTAGGTTACCTCTGGCGCTCCGCAAAAATCGGACTCCCAGATACTCACATACCGAACAACGTTTCTTGTCCTACGACCTGGAGCTAGTTAGGAATAACTAGTTCTTCTGTGCGGGACTATCAACTAATCAAGCATTACCTTGACATTGGCGAATCATCGATCAATATCGATGGAGCCACGTTTTTAAAAGAAGAAGTAGAAGAACTATGCATGAAAACATAAAAAGAACTCCTTAGAAATAATTAGTACAATTTCGTACCAAGATCTCATTAACGAGAAAACCTGTAATGATAGCTTGTATTTAAGTAATTACTGACTAGTACTATATAGCACTAGCAATAAGAGTAAAGAAAAGTTTCAGATAGCGCCCAACGGTTACGAGGGAGTGTATGGCACCGACAAAGTTATTGGCTAAAAGTTGGTGTATGATAGGTATATAATGTTTCTACTTATGTATGTACAATGTGTGACCTTAAAAGTTTTTATTACCCATTCATCACTCATCAACTCATTATCGTCACACACTGGGCCTTTTCCCAATCCAGTTGGGATAGGCATTTCACAGTCTAACTGCAGAACGGCTGTACTTCGATCGAACGATCGAATCTTCGAACTTCGAAGCGACTACCAACTGTCAACCACAACTCCACAACCCATTTACGATAGAAGTTCTGTAGTTAGACCAGTAGGACATTTTTGAGCTCCCATACAGCGACTCCAATGCGATTAAATGTAACGCTGTATCTCAGTAACTACTTGGCGGATTCTAGAAATTTTTGAAGTAAATTAAATTAGATTTAAGTGCAAACAATGTGACGGAGTCAGAAATTTAAAAAAAGGCGCCAATAATATTTATTTGAGGAACCAAAATTTACATGTTAAACCTATGGGAGAAATTTCTCCGAGAAAACACTCTGCTCAATATGCAGCAGCGCAGGGTGACGCCAGCGTAGCAGCACCTAGTTAGGACTCCAACTAACCGTAACGACGTGCCATAGGTGGATAGTATATGGCAATCGCCGGAACCGACCTGATTAACTTGCTTTACGAGGCATGGAAGTTTTATTTAGCTTTTTATTATTATAATACTTTAATTGCTTTTCTCGACTCGACTCGTAATTTCGTTTTTGTTGGCTGACTTTAGGCTAAAATATTATAGGTAAGTAAGTACCTACTTTAGAATTTCCAATTGTTTTTATTATGACGACTCAACATTAAATTATTTTACACTACCTAAACACAGTACCTACACAGGTATATTTAGATAGGATCCTATTTACTCTGTGACCTGTGTAGTAACTGACACTATGTAGACCCTTTTTTTTTTTTTTTTTTTTTTTTAATTCCGCGGCCCATGGGCGCGGCCGCTCTAACGTCCGTTGCCGGGCGTCTCTGGTTACTAGCAGAGGGTATGTCCAGTGGCGCCCGGCGGACTATGTAGACCCTAGAAATTTTCTAAAGCATTAAGCTTGTGTGGAGAAAATGTTTTTGTTCCTATTATCCCACAATATATGAATAATATACTAATACTTATTTAGGTATATCAAATTCTACTTGTCTAATATTCGTTGGAAATAATTTTATACGAGATACTCAAACATTTCACGAATATAAATGAGTCGTCATAATATCGACTTGGATAAACTACGACGCACAAAATGCTACTGGCTTCTATGGGTGCGTGTTTAGTAAGATAACGTTTACAGGTCAATGTGTGAGTGAACATAGATCAAGTTACACTTCTTCAATCTTTTCAGATGGTCAATTAGGTAAAATACCAATAAACACACCCCTTTATAGTTGATCCTCAATTGGGTAGACATAATGCCTTTATTACGCTATAATTGTGCCAGATACTTTGTTGGTCTTACGTAATAGGTGCATTGCAGTTTCCGGGCACTTTGCCCCAGGCAGCGTCGTCAATACGATACAAAGCTGTTATTCTGTATGTTTGAGCCATATATTATAATTTTAATCTACGAGTATTAACTTAATTCTTGATAAGCATTGTTCAGGAGTTGAATACTTACATTTTTCATGTTAGTGCTTAAATAATTACGTACAGAGGCTATGAACATAACGGGTCATTAAATACCCATTCAGATTAAATAAAAGTTTTATCTAATTCTATTCTTCTTTCAAGGTCAAAGGCATTAACCGTTGTAATACCGTTCTGCAACAATAATCTTTTCTTGTTTTGATGTAGCTCACTCATGTGTGACGTGTTCACAAGACGCCGGGAGTCTATGTGTGCGTGGAGCAACTAAACGTATTTATTTTAGGCATGCGCTACACCCGGTTCAGTCTTCCTTGCATTTTTGTACGATCAACAGTGTTTTATCAGTGTTTGTGGAATTAAAAAAAAAGATAAATTATCAATATGTCCGCTTCACCGATAGCAAGGCAGGCCACACATAGCCAGGCTATTCCACCAAGAAGGGTGCTTATTACTGACCCGTCACAGATGCCTGATGTTTATTCCAGCACACCTGGTGGCACTTTGTATTCTACGACCCCAGGAGGTAATTGAACTTAATTTATGCATCATGTCAATTAAGTAATAAGTTTGACCTTGTTAGTCGACTGATAATAGTCATAATAGTTATGATATGATAAAAACACTTCAAATAGCCACCAATGCTTAAAACTTACTGGCTTAAAACGTGTTTCAAGTGGTAAAAACAGAGCACAATTTAAAAAATATTAAAACTTTTTTATTCCAATCTCTATGGGTACCTAGTATTTTTTTATCTCTGCTGTCTGTATGCAGGGTACATGCATTATTCAGCCTCAGCGTTGATGTACGCAACGCTCGCTATATGAAACATGATGTGTTCTTTATAAAGAAGCGACAATGACCCCTGGATGTTCCTAGTGGATAGTCTTGCGCATACGAGGAGGTTTTTATTAAATTAGTTCCTCAATAAATTCTAACTGAATTAAACATCAGTTGAACTACTTGTTATTTTAAAATTTTGTCCAATACTTATGATTGAATTGAAATAGATTATGTACATAATCTAAGTTTTACCTCTTTATTTTTTTAGGATTTTATGGCTTGGTTTTACCTGTTTTTAGTAGGTATAGATTATGTTAATGTGATCGTAAAAAATATGTGAAAAAAAAAACTTACCATACCATAAACTAGTGGTTCCGCTATTAACTCTCTAACAATTAAAGCAACAATAATATTCAATTATAATGACATTGTGTAACTGATAATAATATACATAGTTAAGTTATTATTATTACGTAGTTCAATATGTTGTTAAATTAATTAATTATTCGTTTCAAACAATATTTTCTCAGGTATCCCACACTATAAATTCACTATAATAAAAAAAAGTTAATTAAGTAGTTTATGAATACCTATTAATTTTTTTAATTTTTTAATAATTACCTAAATAATAATACGCCGACTTGGTCTTTTATTACCTACCAGCTAAGTCCGACTGTATAGGTTCAAATTCTATCTCCATGCTATAAGTGCAAGAAATCATACATAAAATGGGTAAAAGGTTCCGTACCAAAAAGAAAAAACACGTTTGTTGTATGGGGTTCCCATATACATTTAAATTTTTATTATAAGTATTCTGTTTTTTAGTTGTTTGTTGTTATAGAGGCAACAAATCTGTGAAAATTTCAACTTACTAACTATCACGGTTCACGAGATACAGCTCAAGACAGACGCACGGACAGCGAAGTCTCAGTAATAGGGTTCCCGTTTTACCCTTTGGGTACGGAACCCTAAAAACTGATATTTATTAGGTACCTACTAAAGAAATCAAGTCAAAATCTATACTATTATAATAGCTATTTTTCTACATAATTCACAAAGGGACTTCTACTGTTTGACTAAGTGAAATAAGAAATCTATATATAGAAATAGGGAATATCCCCCTTAGCTCTCGAGAACTGCTTATGCTCCAATGATGGTTGACACCTCTATGGATAGCCCTCGATCTGGAGGCAAGCCAAAAAATCGAAAATTTGTTCTAGCCCTAAGGGGTCAAAAGTTATAGGCCAAAACCTATGGCGTGGTGCGGCGCGAAGCACCACGCTAGACACGGTACTAGTAACGCATAAAATTAAAGTCTACTCGTACAATATATTTCCTATTAACTGTGAACTCTTTTCAACCGTCTTTTTATGTTTGTTACCTCATATTTCTGGACTGGGTGAACCGATTTTGAAATGTTTTTTTAAATTGGAAGCTACTACTTCCCATAGTTGTCCCATTTCAATTTGGTCCCATTCTGACAACTATTTGGTCCCATTTCGCTAGTTTGAAATCGGTTGATGTGTCAATTTTTGACATGTACTCGTATTTTATGTTTCACAGATTTTTTTATAATACCTACCTAGTCATGTAGGTAGATACCTACTAACTTTTTGTCAAATAATTTTACAATATGAGTCTCAAAAATTATACAGGGTATATACAGGGAACTATACAGGAGATATGAATTTTATTAAAATTCTAAGTTTTCTTTAAATTTGCCGTATCATTAGTTCCAAGAATTTGATCATTAACAGCAACACTATCGTATGGTGTAATAATAAAGGGTGTGATTTTTTTTCTAAATCAATGGGTTCGATTCCCAGCTAGGATTATAGGTTTTAAAAAAGTCTAATGATGAAGATTTAAGTTTCATCAAAATCGGGCTCGTGACTCCTTTGAGCATTTTTCGCTATTCCTTATAGTTCCGGATTTGGCCATCCAAGCCCACTTGAAAAATTCATGCTGTATAGTCTTGGAGTGGGCTTGACCCATCGACTTATGCCTTTCCAGAAAAATAGTTCTACCAACTAACCAAAACACTACTCACGTTTAGTGGTGTCTTGGACAGTTAGTAGGACGATTCATATTATAAAATGATTTGAGAAAAGTCATATAATTATATTTAAAAAAAAAATCATTTCAATAAAATACATCAATTTATGCGCACAAGTAATTCGGAACCGCGCCCACCGTAATCGGTAACCAACTCACACGTTTGTTGCCAAGAGTTGAGTTATAAACTTCATAGGTATTTATAATCGCTGCGTAAATAAATAAAGCACATAGCTTGTTGGTGTAATGAAATCACGTTTTATACATAATATAGGTTATGTTTTTGTGCAGAGCTGTTGATGGTAAACAATAGGCTCGTTCATTGGCTTATTAAGGTTTCTATTTTGAATCACAACATACTTATAAAGTTCTACAGTAAGTAGCTGTACCTACCTATATCAAGTCTCTATTGTATTATGTACCAATTTATTATAAGTAGATAAGTCTTCATAGTGTGAAGTAGGTAAACGAGAATATATACCCACTGGAAAGATTTATTTACAACTAGCTGTTACCCGCTGCTCCGCCTGCGTGTTACTTTAGATCTACATAACTTTTTTATTTATGAAGCGATTGAAAACCAAACCGCAAATTCAAATCAAAAAATCAAATCGTTTCTGATATTAGCGTGTTCAAACATTCAGACAAACAGACAAAAGTTTTAAAAACCATTGTTTTGGGTTTTATTGCGTTCATAAAGCCCCCTACACCAGTTTTTTTTCTTTTATTGTATTCAGTTTCTTCTATTATATTCCCTATTATACTATAAAAATTCATCTTAAGATACGAAAATATGAAATATTATTTATTATCTACGTCGTGTGTGATAGTCCATTGAATTGTATGGCGAGCGATATTGTATCTTAAGTTAAAATACGTAGGTCACACTATAAGTTTTGCGTAACTTAAAAAAACAACATGTTAAAACCAAAATATTATGTTTATTGCTTTTCAAAATACTTTCCTTTATATTTTAAACATTTTTTCATGCGATCGAACCATTTTTTAAAACAGGAGGACTGTGATCTGAACGCATGTTTTCTACGTGCTGATTGAACGCTATCACTGCCTCTTCGGAGTTGGTAAAAGTGAAACCTCTCATCAAATCTTTGATTTTGGGGAAAATACAGAAATCACAGGGTGCTAGGTCGGGGCTATGCGCAGGATGGGTGACGAGTTGTACTTTTTCGGAAGCTAAAAATGACTTTGTCTTGTTGGCCGTGTGAAGCGTTGTCATGATGTAGAAGAACGCATAAAAAATCATCGCTCTAAAATCTTTTCGACTTAATTCCATTTTAGTTGCATACGTAGAACTTTGATGTGTGATAAAAAACAATTGCCATATGATTTCCCGCCACTTGTTTTGTTTTATTGCTAAGAAGGTTTACGTTTAAAAAAAAAAACATTCGAATTTCAAATAGTTCCGATTAGCTAGAAGTGCAAAACTTTTAGTGTGCCCCATGTATTATAGTATCTTAGCTGTGTGCAGCGCTCTTTAGTGAACTCCACTGCGGGTGACGTAACCTGTTCCTAAGAGCTCTTCAATCTGATCCCACCCTCTTCCTTCCGATCCCGAACAACGCGTGCCGGGCAGAGATGCCACTCCCACACAGTGGATAGCATGTTCGCGAGAACCGAACGTTTTAAAGGTCCGTTTCTCTGCCGAACGATAGTGGCCTGGAACGCCCTGCCTGTGCACGTTTCCTCCCACATATAACCCTGGGTTCTTTAAGCGGAGCGTGAAGAGGCACATCAGTAGGTCGTCAAGTTGAGGGCCACTCTCTATAGTATTGTGTGCTGTGAGAGTGGCCCACAATCGCTAGACGTCATCACGACTTACCACCAGGCAGGCGGCGTCAATTTGGCGAACCCAATATAAAAAAAAAATCAAATACTCGGGTCTAGGGATTGAACCGCAAAATTAAGTTTGTTTTTTATTGTATTTACTTTTCCGGGATAAAAAGTACCCAGTGTGGTGCTCAGGATATTAAAGAATATACTAAGTTTCATCGTAATCGAACCGATAGTTTTTGCGTGATGCCTGAACAAACAGACAGACAGACAACATTTTTTTAAATCACATTTTTGGGTTCGGTGTCGGTCTAGTAACACCCCCTGCCATTAATTTTTTTGATATTTTCAATATACAGAATTTTCACTTCTACAGATTTATTATAAGTATAGATAAGTATTACAATATACATGATTATACCTATACTAAAAATATTTACATTACAAAATATCATTTAAAAAATCTTCCGCCTCATTGCCGACTGGGAAAGTTCCCAGAAGGCTGGCGGTGTGACCACTTTGGATGGCGATACTTATTCTTAGGGCCAGAACATAGCCAGCCTTCTGGTCCTGAGAAGCATCGATTAAGCGTGTACCTACTCAATATGGTGAATTTTTGAAAAGGGCTTGGATGGCCAAATCCGATACTATAAGGCATAGCGAAAAATGCTCAAAGGAGTCACGAGCCCGATTTTGATGAAACTTAAAACCTCATCATTAGATTTTTGGAAAACCAATAATCCTAGCTGGGAATCGAACCCGTTGATTTTGAAAAAAAAAAACACATCCTTTATTATTACACCATACGATAGTGTCGCTGTTAAGGATCAAATTCTGCGAAGTAATGAAATACGGCAAATTTAAGGAAAATTTGGAATTTTAATAAAATTCATATTTCATGTACCTAAATTTTGTATCATAATTTGTTTCGTTCGAAATCCCAGAAAAGATCGTAACTATTCCGTGTTTTAAATTATGTTCTGAATGACAGGCTGGTAAAATTTTAAAGTAGAACATAATCTTGCTTTTAATTTCGTTCTAATTTCTTTCTCTGAGGGTTTGTTAAAAACGAAATTTACAAAGACACGTATGATACAGTTGATGACTTGAAACGTTCTTTGGAGAATATTCTAAACGGAATCAATAACATTGTAATATTGAATGCAGTACGATCCTTGAGGTCTCGAATCCAGCTATGTATTGAAAACAATGGTCTACATTTTGAACAATAATTAATCAGTTAACGTAAGAAAAATAAAATGTATTTTCTGAAAGATGAGCTCTTTCCTTTAGTTTGCCGTATGTCATTACCTCCCAGAAATTCACCTGTATATATATATATATATATATATATATATATATATATATATATATATATTTGAATTATATTTGGTACGCCAAATTGACGCCGCCCGCCTGGTGGTAAGTCGTGACGACGTCTAGCGATTGTGGGCCACTCTCACAGCACACAATACTATAGAGAGTGGCCCTCAACTTGACGACCTACTGATGTTCCTCTTCACGCTCCGCTTAAAGAACCCATGATTATATGTGGGAGGAAACACGTGCACAGGCAGGGCGTTCCAGGCCACTATCGTTCGGCAGAGAAAGGAACGTTTAAAACGCTCGGTTCTCGCGAACATGCTATCCACTGTGTGGTAGTGGCATTTCTGCCCGGCACGCGTAGTTCGGGATATAAAAATCAAATAACTCCTTTAACTAGTTAGGTAGATAGGAATGTCATCGTAGCTTAGTGGTTATAGCGTCCCCTGTTAGGATAAGGCCGCAGGTTAGAGTCCTGCTGATGACATTATTTTTTGCGAATTATAATTTGAATCAAAATATCGAATCTCATAGGTATTTAATATGAACCGAGTTCAAAGTAACCGTGACGTGTGTTGTACATAAATTATAAAAAAAAATAGAATTTTGTATTTAAACAACCAATTATTTTGTACATAATAATAATATAAACCAATTACCTATTTGAAATCTATAATAGTGAAGTTCAATAGAAATCAAGGTAGCAGACTTCTATTTCCACTTATTATCTCTAGTTCTACTATTAATAGATTTCATTTTTATCTATTTCAGGTACAAGAATCGTCTACGAGAGATCTTTTATGATGTCGTTAAGACAGTCACCGATCTCGCAAACCCCACCGAAGTGCCCTCTGCCAGCTGCATTACTTAAGAATCCTAATTCCGTCCCAAATGTCATTCAACCATCTGCAGCGCAGAAGGCACGCTCAAGTTCCATATCCTTCGATGAATCACATGAAACATTTAGCATGGATCTCTAATAGGTTAAGTCCTGAGTCATTAGAAAAAAACTAACGCGTTACGGCAAAACAAGTCACAAAGATTAAAGGTAATACATATTTTGCTTGCCTTATCTTTATGAAAGTAGGCACAAAGTAATGGGCGAGTTTTTTTTTAAACGTTAGCACTTTAATATTATTAAGTACCTACGTGTCTTAGTTTTAAGTAGCGTGACTGAACAGTATAATTGCGTTCAAAACGCAATCCTTTGCCACGCGTTCCAAAAAGAACTACATGAATAAAATGAATTCTTTGGAATGAATTATATAAATGTATTTAAGTGTTGTTATGAAATTTGTGGCAAATGATTATTGTATATAGTTTTTTGTGAGTGAGTTCTATGCGTTTGACGCGTATTCTAGTTGTGTAAGGATATTTTTTTATAAACAGCAAGTGCCATTGAAAGGAAGTTGATTAAGGAAGTGATTCTCTTCCGAGTGGAGTTGCTGAGAGTGTTGAGAAATCTCAGATTTGTAGGAAATCATCTGAGTACAAGATATTATTTTGTTATAAGAGAAACGGTCACAGATTGTCGTTATGTCTTTTTTCTAATATCAAATTGTATTATTATGATAAGAGAAATATTAATTAGAATTATAAAATGATTGGTACCATGGTAATTTTTAAATGAGCGAGCTTAATTTTATTTCATTTAACATTGAATGATTATAATATCTATAGAGCATTTACTTAAAACCGAAAATTCGCTTTTTAAATTGTATCGTACCGAACCAAATTGAATGATTCTACTTTACTAATTGCAAATAAGTACAAATATCTTAGTGCAGGAATTGAAGTTGTGTCAAACTCGTATATAATTTTCATGACAAATATATTATGATCGAAAACCTAAATAATGCTATTCGCTCAAATGATTATTGTAATAACAATATGATTTCAAGTCTAATTGTATTTATTATAAACAAAAAAATTCAATAAATACTTTATAATGCAAGAAACTATGATATATTCTACAGTTATAAAAGATCATAGACAAGAAAAGAAATTAAAATTCGAAGCTCTAACACTATTTACACTACATACATAACTAAATACATTATACTATAGGAAAATAAATAATACTAATAAAATGTCAAAGTAATTTAATATATATTTAAGTTTACATTCATACAAATCTTAAAACTAAAAGTAACATTGAAATAAATGTGATAACCCTTTGATTTCAATTGATTTGTTAAATTATTTCTAATGGATCACCCTTAAAGTTAATAATATTGACAGACAAGTTTCAAGTCAACACTTAATTTTAACAAGAGGTCAAGATATTATTAACCGGTGTAGTACATACACACTACACTAAACATAGAGCAACGGTGATCTTACCTCTGAATATTGAGAGTCTATTCATGTTTTTAGTAATGTTTTCGAACGATAATTACTTAAATATAAATTGTTTTTTAACGCACACTGGGCGTCCGTTAAAAAACAATTTACAGATAATAAGTCCAGACTAATTTTATTTTATCTGTGGTTTGGTTTAATGTTTTGCACCACTGCATACCAAATCGTTAACTACATTAAATCAATTGATACAATACAATATACTTTATTGTACATCAATACAAATATAAAAATAGATACAGAAACTAGTTTATCATTAGTATGTACAATTGGCGGCCTTATTACCAAGGGTGATCTCTTACAGGCAACCTTAGGATGGACATAAGTAGATAGAAGTAAAATGAAAAAGCGGATAGCTATTGGTTTAGGATTAAAGAAAAGATACAAGAGTTCTGAGAGGAAAATTACAGAATTGGAAAGAGTATAGAAATTAATTGATTGATCTGTTGCCCATTTATCTCTTCTATTACTTAAATTCCAATTAAGTGAAAATATCAACAGATATTTCATATTACGGTATCCTACATAAATACATATAATTACGACTGTCTCTGCCAATAGGTAGATAGAAGTATAGTTGGTCCCACGTGTAATAGGCGAGCTGCTAAATGGGAAATTTATGTTTATCAGGCTACAGGTTAGGAGCAGGTGTACCATTTGCAGGTTAGCATGAACCTCTCAGATCTTGGATCGACCTCTTTATAACGCCTATAATTAGTAAAGTAGAACTTTTAAAAAGGCGAAAAATAATACTTAACAATTTTATCTCGTCTTATCTTTAACTATTAACAAGAAAAATGTTCCATGTCTTATAAATGCTGTTCAATACTTATATAATAAATATATATTTTAATGTGTATGTTAATAATTAATGCTTTTGGTATATCTTATGTAATATTTTGCCTTGATATTATAAGAGTCGACACGCCATGATCTTTGGCAATAAAGATTTGTACAATGTAATGTATTGTATTATTATAAAACCTATGCTATTAAGATACCCCTACCAACGTCTTCAGGATTCAAGTTATTCTCATCTGCTATTCCACTATGTTCCTATGTTACATATTATGGCTTCACCTATATGATGATACCTCAAAGAGCACGTAAAGTACTTGGTCCCGGTTGTTATACGAACATCTATGGCAGTTGTTACGGGTATTGAGAACCCTTAAACAACATCCGACTGGTCTAACTACCGAACTTGGAGATCGCCCATAGCACAGCACATGGGTTGTAAAGGTCAGATGGCAGTCTCTTCACGGAAAATATCAAAGTTGGGAAAAGGTTCGGTGAATGATAATAATAATGCCGTGAGGCGAATAAATAAATATGTTAGGACAATTTGGACATAAAGATATTCTCAAACTAAGGAGAGCTTGTAGACAATATAAGTACTTCTACTGCTAGGTAAATGATACAGGATACTATTGCTTGTTACTTACATAGAAAACCACCCAAACTACAAAACAAAATGTGCAGTTCGTAATACAAAGTTGAACCAGCTGCACCTGCTGATCAACGGACGAGGCTCGTTAATTTATGGTACCTATGCAGTGGCCATAAGCCACTATATGGCCCTACGTGGGTACCAGGTGGTACAACAGTGTTGGTCGGGGGGGTACCACCGTGCAGCTGTGCTAAAGCCCCCCGTGCGTTAGGGGTTCAGCAGCTGCACCGCCGGGCCCGGGGCGATGTATGGTGCAGCAGGCATAGGACCAGTGGGGGCGAAACGGAGTCTAGTGTGGGTGGTGTGGGTCGATTCGCCGGCCAGGGAGACCCTTAGCAACGGCGTTGCCGCGGCCGCCCACATCACAGTCATGGGGCCCGCCTGGGACCAACCACCCCAGGAGGCTGCTCCACATGTTGCGCATAATCCTGATGTGGGATCGCCGCTCCGGGTGGTAACCGGTGTGGGGTAGCGGCGGCCTTGCATCAGGGGGGTTTGGGACCCCTTCCGTCCGGCCGTTACTTGAAGATTTAGGTATTCCCTATGTCCTGAAGAGTTAATTTAAGTATTTGATTTTATTTCTGTACAATTCTAAGGACTCATGTAGGTACGTGTCAAGTATGTTTTTGTACGCTTAAATGTTTGTACCGATAAGCAAAATTTAAGCATAACGGGCACAAGGCTACATTATGCATGGAAACGTGGTCATCAGTTACTTCTCAACGGTATAACAGTTGATTAGTGATAAGAGGAATGACGGAACATGTTACTAGGTAGATTTTTCATACACACACATGCAGGATGACGTCACAATTCCCGAAGGTTTAGAGTAGGCGTATTTAGACCAATATTTCGCAGTAAACTGTGGTAGCATCGTCATTTTGGTTTGAAATCACAGGCAATCCCTTGAAAGTAGTAGTGGTAGTTTTATGTAACTTAATTATAGCATAGTATGTATTTATACATGTATATATATGCCCCCTTAGTTTATGGTAAGTTTACTTACTTGCACTGCACACACGTCACCCTCTCACCCTTACATCTCCGTTCAGGCCTGCTGTAAGAGATTCCTTTAGGAATAAGCAATGCCCTTGTACTATGCTCACTGTATTGTTTGTACTACTGTTTTGTGTTCTTTTTTCTATGTGTGTTCTACATAAATAATAAATAAAGATGTCCCCAGGACTTTAATGGTGTAGTCTCTGGTATTCCACCTAGGTCGTTTTACTATGCTATTTCAAACATAACGAGAAGTACGTAAAACTGCCGCTAGGTGTCACAACGTGGCCAACAATGCGATATGGCCACAGAATAGGGTATAGTACTACGTACCTAAAATGGCGCAGAAATTTATATATATGTCACCGGTAGCTGAATTGATAAAGCTAGGTACCTACACTTTGTAATTAACGAGTTTTTTTTGATGATTTATTATAAAAATTTGGTAACTCAAACATATACCTAAGTGACCGTTTAGCGATACTAAAGCCAGCTAATAGCTGGGTATGTTTCAGCAATATAGTAATTTATTTACAATAAGAATTACAATAGGTTTACATAATAACAATAACACATGCATGACAAATAGTTGCCATTTCGAAGAATCGGGCGAGATTTTTTACGTACTTAATGTGTAACAATCTCTTTTATCCTATAGTTTTAATTAAAAATCATTACTCACTGCATGTCTTTACGCAAAGGTTATTGAACTCTTCTTTTGCGGTATGTGCGTGTTGCATGAACTATCGTTAATGGAATAATTTTCAATGTTATAACTCAAATGCTAAGGTTGAAAATCCATTGTATGTATAAAGTGAATCCCCTATTCATTCTCCCCCTTTGACGGTTTAATCTGTCTGGAAGTAATCGCTTCTGATATTTGCGTCAATACACATCAACAGTATTCAAATATTTTAAAACTAAAGATTTTGTTTGAACGGGTGTCGTTTTTATTTTCACGAACTTTTTCGTGAACATAAGTGAGAATCGTGAGAATAAATGGGAGAATCTTAAGAGAGCCTCTCTTACTCTACCTTACAGATTTATTTATTTATTAAATCTGATGCGATCAAGTATTTTATTCTTTACACTCCGCCCGAATTTAAGAAGTTCACTGGCCCCCATCACGTTAATCGACAGACATGTTGAAAGACGAAAAATCGCGCATGTAATTATTTCGGTGACATTGCTTTTTTGTGACGGGATCCAATTGTTTTTCAAAATTACAATACTGCTGCTACTTATTTTTTAAATTTATTCGGCAATTTTCGACGTAACCTATTATATGTATGCCCGGTGACGGCAATAGGCTTGCCTCCTATTACGTGGGAGTAAAATATTTCGGCAAACTGTGGGTTTTAGTAATGCATCTCTGTCTACCCCTTCAGGATATAGGCGTGATATCTGTGTGTGTGAAAATTTAAAACATATCACACACACTCAAACCACGTCTTTATTCCCGAAGAGGTTCTCAGAGGTGTTCATTGCGCCTACAATTCGACAGTCACTGTTAGTCCTACGTCATATAAGTTCTGTCACCAGGTGCACCGCGTGCAGGGGAGGGTGACTTGGGCTCGAGAGATGTTGATAGAGCCATTTTACGTAGCAATTTTTTTCAAGACCAATATTTGAGAAGTTCTTATATTCTAATCTCTCCTTCTGGGTCTCCGTCAGAAAAAAAATCAAAAACGCTTAATCGATGCTTCTCAGGACCAGAAGGCTGGCTATTTTCTGGCCCAAAGAATAAGTATCGCTATCCAACGTGGCAACACAGCCAGCATTCTGGGAACCTTCCCAGTCAGCAATTTTTTAAACGACATTTTGTAGTGTAAATATTTTTTGTACATAATTATGTAAATTGTTATTTTTATTGTTTATAAACAAGTTAGCAGACCCATCATACTTTTATATTTAAGTACTAGTGGTCCCGGCGAACTTCGTACCGTCTGAAATTTTGCTTATGAACCTTCCCTGAATCTCCAAGAATATTTTAAGACCCAAATTAGCCAAATCGGTCCAGCCGTTCACACGTGATGTCGTGACCAAGGGAAATAGGGATTCATTTTTTTAATAGAGAAGATTTATACTTAACTGTAATAAGATAACTTGCAGTTTTTTATGAACATGAAGCGAATGAACTTGAACTACGAGACTTGCTACGGTGCGGTGCTACGCTGCTACGAAAGTTCAACAGTGCTACGAAAGTAAAATGAGGTCCATATATCAACTGAACAACATAAGCCTTAAGTTATCTTTAGGCTCAGTGCACAACTGCGGACTACACTTTAAAATATTAGCAAATTAAATGGGACGGTAGTTCTTTCACTTGGAAAATTGTATGTAAAAATTTAAAATAATAATAACTCAAAGTTTCGAATTTTCATGAGTATGCATCTTATGCTTGATAATAGGGGACCCTTTCAACTGCAATTGGTGAAAATTTAAAGTAAATCATTCAAGATGTTTTTAAGAACAGAGAAAGAAAAATTAATAACTCCTTTTTTGGCGGTTTTTCATTCCTTAATCCTGGTCCTGATAAGCTTTCTCGTCACCTGTCCCACTATTAAAATACAAGTTCGTGCTCAATTTGAGTGAAATCGGTAAAATGTTTTACATAATGGTAATTCATTGTCTACACTACAAGAACGGCAATAGGCTTGCTCCCTATTACGTATTAGCGAATTGTGGGATGTAATTTTTACAAAATAAATGTTCTAGAAAAAAATATTTAGACAAATGTCTTCGCTAATGTATACTGTCCTTTACTGCCTTTACAAAGTACACAATGTACTAGATAGGCAACTCGCCCCTTTATGCTACTTAAGTTCAACATACTATTGTCACAATGCTATCAGCTGAAGGTCAAGGGTGATGTTAACTTTATGTTAAGTTAACCGACTGTATGAGACGAGTAATGATTTTAACTGATATATAAACACAAGATCAAGTGATATTCGGGGCAAAAGCCCCATTGCTACGTAAAATGGCTCTATCAACATCTCTCGAGCCCAAGTCACCCTCCCCTGCACGCGGTGCACCTGGTGACAGAACCTATATGACGTAGGACTAACAGTGACTGTCGAATTGTAGGCGCAATGAACACCTCTGAGAACCTCTTCGGGAATAAAGACGTGGTTTGAGTGTGTGTGA
Source organism: Nudaria mundana (assembly GCA_963556515.1). NCBI lineage: Eukaryota > Metazoa > Arthropoda > Insecta > Lepidoptera > Erebidae > Nudaria > Nudaria mundana. The sequence goes on along the minus strand of OY748305.1, from coordinate 4,152,932 downwards.
TATGTTTTAAATTTTCACACACACAGATATCACGCCTATATCCTGAAGGGGTAGACAGAGATGCATTACTAAAACCCACAGTTTGCCGAAATATTTTACTCCCACGTAATAGGAGGCAAGCCTATTGCCGTCACCGGGCATACATATAATAGGTTACGTCGAAAATTGCCGAATAAATTTAAAAAAAAAGTAGCAGCAGTATTGTAATTTTGAAAAACAATTGGATCCCGTCACAAAAAAGCAATGTCACCGAAATAATTACATGCGCGATTTTTCGTCTAAAAATAAAAATTATAATACATTCATGATCAAAATCAAAACATGTTGCAACTATCAAGCTAATTTTAGATTCTCATAGGCATACGTTGATCGGCAGGTGCACCACTTGCAAATAAGGTTGGCTTGGGACCTTTAAGATCTTTGCGAGACAACTATGCACCTTATAAAAAAAACTGTACCATTCACACGTGTGCTCAGTCACAAGTCCAATCAAAGCGGGCATACGAACCATTCGTGTTATCGAGGCCGTCCATAATGTGTTTAGGGAAGCCCTATTCAAGACGACACTCACTAAGCTGTTGTTTATTTATCCAATGACTACTCCATGAATTAATGTGCTAAATATTTTTACACCTTTCGTGGGTAATAATGACTTATGACCAAGATGCTTTTAAATATCAATAGCGCTAAAATAACCAATATTTTAATGACCAATAATTGTATATATCGTGGGTCTTATCAGAGGGGCTCGTGGTCTTGTGGTAACCGACAGTGTTAATACATTGCAAAGGTTAAGCAACATCTAGTCAGGCTGGGCTTAGGATGTGTGCCCATTTCTTAAGACATTGAGACCCCTCCGTGCCTCGGAGAGCATGTTAAGCCGTCGGTCCCTGTGGTCATAAAAACATCTATGGCACTCGTTAGGGGTAGTTGGAGCCCTAAATCTAAAATTCGACCGGTCTAACTACTGAACTTTGATATCGCCCATGGGTTGTGGAGGTCAGATGGCAGTTGGTTCACGGAAAATATCGGAGTTTAGCCGAACCGCAGTTAGACTGGAAAGCCGACCCCAACTGCGTTGGGAAAAGGCTCGGTGGATCATGATGATCGTGGTTCTTATCAATATTGCCGCATAAGTCATCTTAACCTGCACGCAGTGCATCTGTTGACAGAGGGACGGACGAAGCTCTGATAAATGCCCAGAAGCCTGCAAGTGTGTGTGCGAGGGTACGTGCGTGCCTGCGAGAGTGTGTGTGTGTGTATTTTTTTGTACAATGGTCCGAGACGCCCAGGACTTTAATTGGCTGTGCCATAGTGGCTGGCTTTCATTAACATTTCATCGCAAGGCAACGGGTTTGAAATTAGTTTTTCTAAATTATAATATTGCTGCTACTTTTTATTAAATTGATTCGGCCATTTTTGACATAACCCATTAAAAATGTGCCCGGTGTAGGCTTGCCAATTACGTGGGGCTAAAAACACTGTCAAATTGTGGGTGTGTGATGCACTTCTGCCTATCCCTTCGGGATATAGGCGTGATATGTGTATGTATGTGTAATGGTCAAGGTTATCAAAGATAAAGTAACTAATATACTCTTCCTCCGGTCATCAGTCTTGCAAGTCTACACTTCTATACTACTATTATAAAGAGGAAAGATTTGTATGTTTGTAATGAATAAACTCAAAAACTACTGTGCCGATTTCAAAAATTCTTTGACCATTGGAAAGCTACATTCACCCTGAGTAACATAGGCTACTTTTTATCCCGGTAATGTGTTCCCAACCGGGAACGAGTAAACTAAATCACGCGGGCGGAGCTGCGGCGATTAGTAGCCTATAATAAAAGCCATAATGTCGTCGCCATCATAAATATGATTAATACTCTAAATGGCGTATTTTCTACGAACAGCTACCATTCGTCACGTCACACGGAATGGAATGCCTTTATGAAAAATATTATGACTTATATAATACTCGTGGACGCTCGTGGCTTTGCACGCTTGATAAATTTTGCTAGATAAAACCTTCCTCGAGAACCACTTTACCCATTGGTGAAAACCGCATCAAAATCCGTTGCGTTATTTTAAAGATCAAGGCATATACATACATAGGGGCAGACAGACAGCGAGAAGCGCCTTTTATTTATACAATGTTATGTATGAAGTACTTACTTAAATATCGTTATACATAATACAAACTAACTAAATATGTACATTAACTATACTAAGGTAAAGGCACCTAATTCCGTGGTATTTTCACCAAATCTCGAAAGAACCTCAAAAATTAAGTATTCATTGTGCCTTTTTCTACACAAGGCTATTTTTATTGGAAGTGTAAGCTATCTTATTTTTGAAAAATACCATCAATTTGACTCTAATTAAAACTGTTAAATTAATAAAAAAATCAAAAAAGTCAGAAGCTCCTAATTCCGTGGTAAAAATTCTAATTCCGTGGTATTTGGATTCTAGTTCCGTGTGTAAACATTATAAACGAAATGACGTGGAGAGAATAATACATGGTGTTCAAAAAATGAATGTTTTTATTTTAGCTTTGTATTTCAAATCAGTCTCTATCATTTATTATATTTATATTTATATATTTTCAAAATAAAATCACAATTGGCAAGCATATTTATTTGTTTTACTTAACAATATATAGAACACTAGTGGTCGCCCGCGACTTCGTCGTGTTATAATATAATTAACTAATAATTAATAGAATACAATATATTAATTAATAAAATATAATTAACAAAGTAATAATCGATATTGATATATTTTTTGTATTCTTTGGTTTTATATTATAACAAGCTGACGCCCGCGACTCCGCCTGCGTGGAATAGTTTTTCGTTTCCCAATTCCCGCGGGAACACATTCCCGGGATAGAAAGTAGCCTATATATTATTCTGACATGTAAGCTATAGCTACAGAGAGAGAGAACTATTCTCAATAGTAGGTACTTACATAAAAACAATGACGCCAACAGCCGCCGCACGCACACCCACAAATAAAAAAACACATTCATAACAGACACTAATTGAAACATATTCCTAGTACATACATACTATTATCTTTTTTTTTGGAAAGTGTTGAAAGAAAAGGGGGCATTTCTGTGCGGTGGTGGTCGTCAGAGACGTCTCGTGACAATTATTTTATGGGTGTTCATAAAAAAACCCGAAACGGTAGCTTATCCAAGTCTATACTTAGGTAAGCTACCGTTTTAAATACCCACTAGCCGTAGTAATATCTTTACAATTTCCTAATAATACTAACACGTCGAGTAAAATAATGAACAGACTGTATATAACAGGTGTCAATACCACGGAATTGGGCCTCATGTAACCTAATTACCGTTGTAAATACCACGGAATTAGGTTTTATGAAACAAAATCAAGTTTTCTAATTCCGAGGTATAAAAAATTAAAGATTTTTTAATATTATACATCTAAGTTAACGTTTAATTGCGATATCTTTGACATAATATATAAAACATACTCAGGAGAATATCACAACACATCAAAAATCTCGTTTTCTGTACTTAGTTCTTCCATACAAAAAATTAAAAAAGTACCTAAGTAAACAATGTTTGACCGGCTATAATTAGTAAATGCGACTCCAAAGTATGCCACGGAATTAGTTTTTTTATATTTATTGGTTATTTAAGTTATCAGAACTGAAATATGAAGTTTGTAATAAAAAATCTACCACTAAAATTTTCAAAAAAGATAAGCTCTATAAAATTGTAATTCCGTGGTATAAAGCGGTAATTAGGAACCCACTAAAATATTTGGCACCTAATGCCGCGGTATTTTTAACACTTATTTTCTCCTCAATTTGTAAATAGAATACTCAAATGTTAAGTATATTCGATACAACGTATTACCCTTTAATATCTTACCCAAAACCAAATCTCTTGTAGTATAACAATATCTTTTAAAACACTATTTAGCAAATGGTAGTACTTACGCGCATAAGGTCCGAAATGTATGGAGCGTGCGTTCGACTCAGGTGGCAGTGGCAAACTAACCGATTATTTTAAAATATATACACACCAAGGTACTTTTGTGTTCATACGTATAAATATGAACAGATAAATTATTATTTGATTAATGGGTCTTGCAGTCAAAAATAACTAGTAATTTGGTTTATAAAGCTGTTTTTCTAAATACCACGGAATTAGGTGCCAATTTCTGAACCCCACGGAATTAGATGCCTTTACCTTAAATATACTTACTAAGATTTGGTTTGGTTCAAAAGGAGGTTGTGAGGCCGCAATCCATGCGCTTGCAACATACCTTGACAGTAGCGAAGATGGAGAGGTCATCTTGAAAGTTGACCTGAAAAACGCCTTCAACTCTGTAAACAGGGACACCTTGCTGACACAGGCCAAATTAGAAACCCCCAAAATATTTAATTTTCTTTGGCAATGCCAGCCAAAGAAAAGAAAGTCAGCCAACAAAATTAATTTATAAAGATCACCTTTTGAATTCAGCCGTTGGATGTCAGCAAGGTGATCCGTTGGGACCAGTCATCTTCAGCTTGGCCATTAACCCAATAATTCAAAAAATAAAATCCAAATTTAACATTTGGTATCTAGACGACGGGACTTTAGGGGGAAAAGTAGAGACAGTTTTACAAAATTTAGCCCTAATAAAGAACGAGTTTCAGTCAATTGGCTTAGAACTGAACCCGAATAAATGTGAGATTTTTATATCTGAAAACACAGATAAATTAACAACAATCTCCAAATTCAACTGTCTGGCCCCCAACATAAAAGTTTTGGACAAAACTTCTTTACGCCTCCTAGGGTCCCCGATTTTAGAAGATGGCTTTTCCACTTTTATCGATGAAAAAATTCAAAATTTTGATCAGGTTATTGATAGTCTATGTAATATCAGTATTCATTCAGCTTTCACTATTCTTCGTTTTTGTATTTTCGTACCCAAATTTACACATGCCCTCCGTTCAGGACAATTTTGGAAAAATGTAGAAATTTTGGGCAGACTAGACAACTTAATACAAAATTCTTTGTGTAAAATTTTAAATGTAAATATTAATGACCGGGCCTGGGTCCAAGCGTCTCTTCCAGTTCGCTTGGGCGGGCTAGGTATTCGCAGAGTCACAGATGTCAGTCTGCCAGCATTTCTGTCGTCGGTCCATAGCACCGAAGAATTAGTCAGGAAAATTTTGTCAAATACACTGATTGATTCCGAGGTGCGATGCAAGACCGATGCCATAAATGCTTGGAGAATGTCTTGCCCCGACACTGACCTGCCCTCACGCCTAGGCTCACAGCGACTGTGGGATTCACCGCTCTGTAAATTGAGACTTAATACACTAATTGACACTTCTGTCAATATTTCAGAGCGTGCACGCCTACTAGCTGTTGGAGAATGGGAGTCAGGGTTATGGATCCAGGCGCTCCCATCGCCCAACATCGGTACAATGTTGGACGACACTACCTTCCGCATTGCCACTTGCCTTCGGCTGGGTACACCTTGTGTATCCCCGCATCATTGCACCTGTGGAGTAACCGTCGATAATCTGGGACACCATGGCCTTTCTTGTAGCAGAAGCGCAGGTCGTATACCTCGGCACGCTATTCTAAACGACATAATTCGTAGGGCTCTTTCCACCGCAGGTCTTCCGGCCGTACGCGAACCAAATGGTTTAGCACGAAGCGATGGAAAGAGACCGGACGGTATGTCGTTGCTACCGTGGAAGATGGGAAGGCCTTTGGTGTGGGACGCTACATGCGTTGATACCTTAGCACCTTCACACCTTCCAAGCACATCCGGATGTGCCGGCGCTGCTGCTGCATCGGCTGAAGGCTTTAAACGACTGATTACATATTTGAGCCGTTTGGGGTTGAGACACTGGGGTCATGGGGTCCGAGTGCTCGCCGCCTTTATAGAGACATTGCTAAACGCCTAATCGATGCTTCTCAGGACCAGAAGGCTGGCTATTTTCTGGCCCAAAGAATAAGTATCGCCATACAACGTGGCAACACAGCCAGCATTCTGGGAACCTTCCCAGTCGGCAATGACGCGGAGGATTTTTTAAACGATATTTTGTAATGTAAATATTTTTAGTCTATAATTATGTTTATTTTATATATTGTAATTTTTATTGTAACTAAGATTACATCTAAATTATAACATGCGTCAAAGAATTCCTCCGCCTCGTCGCCGACTGGTAATGTTCCGAGAAGGCTGGCAGTATTGCCTCGATGTATGGAAATGTTTATTTTTGAGCCAAATAGTAACCAGATATCTTTTAAATCAGATAAGTTTTATTGTTATCTATACTTAAATGTATTATTTTATTTAATAACTAACGGACGCCTGCGTCTTCACCGGCGTGAAATAGTTTTATGGTTCCCAATTCCCGCGGGAACACATTCTCGGGATAAAAAGTAGCATATATTAATCAGCTATAAATACCTTATTACATCAGCTGTCTTCCAGTGATAGTTTCGTTAAAATCGGTTCACCCGTTCACGAGATTAGCGGAAACAAAAATTTTAAATATTTCATTTGTATGTTAGTATCGTGTATCCTATACACTTCAATTTTTTATCTGTATGGATGTGCCAAGTAAGATGCCTCTTACTGAACCCTGCCGGGTTCGCCACTCCCCACCTATTAGGTTCGTGGGACAAAGCTATGGGCGAAATGTGGTCGAATAACCTATTATTCGACCACAATCACGACAGTTTCCTGGAAATATAGGCTTTCCCTGTCCCCCTTCCAGGAAACAGGCGAGATTATAGACAGTGAAACTGTTCTGTCAACTGTCGCGCTCATTGACATAATTTTTCCAGGGTCGGATTAAGGAATGAAATCGACCAAAAAACATGCTTGTAATTTTTTTTCTGTCTCTTTTCTCAAAAACGGCTCTGACGTTTATCTTCAAATTTTTATCAAAATATAATAATAATATCATATACCGTTTATGCTTGATTGATAGGGGGGGTCCCTATCAATCAGGCATAAGCGGCATACTCATAAAAATCGAAATTTTATGTTATAAGCTTGGGAATTTTCCTAGCGAAAGTACTACTGTCGCATGATGGTCAATTGATTTTTCTAGTGAGTAGTCGGAACGTCTACGTCTCGGCATATAATGCCAGTGCCAAGGCTTTTCAGTTAATCCAGTTATGTAGCGAGGCTGACGATGCATCTTTAGGTACTACGGTCAAAGTCAAGTCATGTCTATATCAAAATCAAGTTATGAATTGCGTTTGTCTCTGGAATGGCTGAACCGATTTGGCTAATATATTTCTTTAATATATTCACGTCACGTCATCTACCCCAAATTAAGCTAATATACTTAAGCTTGTATTATGAGATCTAGACGACTGATAAACATACTTATATATTTTGCCGAGTATGTTCAGTTTGGGCTAGATGACATTGTGTGAGAATGTCCAAAAATATTAATTTATCTGCCTTTTTCAGAGACAATAATCTGCAGAATTGTATTAGGCACTGAAGCTTGTACTCGTATTTTTCGTAAATTCGGTGAAAGAAGGTAAATGTATAGGTAAGTACGATAAAATCTCGACGTGTCTACCTACTGGTTGTCAAGTGGGGGGGCTTTACTGTTAGATACTCATAAAATGGACCAGTGAACCTAATTTAATACTCAAATGTATTACTCTTTCCTCTACAAACTCGGTTCGTTGTAGACAGGTCCGCTTTCAAACACGCTGATGCTGAACATTTTAATAGCAACGCTTCCATTTTCATTCTAAAAAAAATACAGACATAATTTTTTTTCCTTGTATTGAAACCGCTGCATATTCAGCCAGCGTTTCGCAAATTGTAATTTGAGTTCGTAAGTAGCACCGGTGTAGGAAAAGTAAGAAAGGGGAGACTTCAATTATATGTTAGTTCAATGTGTTTCAACCGCATTATTACGTAACATCCGCAATAATTTACTAATAGTTTCTTTAAGCCTACATTATGTAGGTATAATCTATACCTTACAGAATTGTCTCATTTCATATAGAACTCGCAAGAATTCAGCCAAGTATTAAAACACAATTAGGCTGAAAACTTTGTTTGACACGAGAATATTTGTTGAATGAATAAGTTAAGCACTCTCATCGAAACACCCAACTTAATACGAACAATTCTGTAATCGGTACAGCTTCCAAGTACCTAAATATTGAATACCAGTATATCACTATACATAAAGATAATATAAAGAACTATAGAAATATCACTATACATAACATAGCTATATTTATTAGGGTACCTAAGTATAACGATCAACAGTTACTAGCAAGTCGTCACTTGGCGCAGTTGGCGCCTAAGCTTGTAATCGTGACATCTCCGGTGTGAGCAGTCCATACTTAATTAGAATTAATAACCTATAAGTAATTCTGTGCCGGAGTGAGTGCGATAGAGTGCGGGGTTTGTTTACAGGGGTTGGCGACGAGGGGCCTGAGGGGCGCGGTCCGTCAGCTGCTGCGCGGTCGATAGGCGGGCTCCAGTACGCATGCGTGGCCCTATTGAGCCCACACGGGAGGCCGCCGTCGCCGGCCGCGAACGTGATGCATGCGGGCACCTAGCGCCTGCACGCGCACGGGCCTCATGGGCACCGTGCTGAGCTTCAGCCCTCGCGAGCGGCGCCAGCCAGTCGCAGCCACCCCCACCGACCGCGCCGCGCTCGCTTACTCCTACGAGCGGCTCAATAATGCCAAGAACCGCGAGAACAGGGACCTGCTGCCCCGCGACGAGCGCCGCGCCACTCTCGACGACGCGGCCAAAATCATAGCAGAAAAAACGGCACTAGAGAAAAACCTGAAGAAGCATTCTTTGTTCATAAACGCGCTTTCGTGGAAGAGGTTTTCGACTGCGAACAACAACAAAAAGAAACTGGAATGCAAAAGCAAGAGCGTTACAACATTCCGACCACCGTTGACGGACAATGCGCCGTTGGATCGCAACAAGAATGCGCACGTCCCAGGGGTGTACGGGCGAGCCCCGTTGCCTCTACCAGCACAGCCTGCTGCTGTGGATGTGGCGCGTGCAAACGCTCTCAACAACAATGTATGCTACGAGAAACTGCCACTCAGCAACGTGGGACCACCCTTGGCGCCACGGAAGACCGTAATTCAAGCCTCCACCTCAGAGCTACTCAAATGCCTCGGGATGTTTTTACATTCGAGATGTCATCGGCTGCGCGATTTTCAGGCCGGAGACGCTGTTATGTGGCTGCGCACTGTAGATCGCTCGCTATTATTACAAGGATGGCAGGTAAATATTGACTCAAAAGCTTCTCAAATTAAGGAAAGAAAATATTTAACCAATGGCAGAAATACCATGTGTAGTATCCAGATTGACCTCAGTCCAGTTTGCTGTGCTAGTTAGCAAGTAAACAGGTGTTCTAGTGCTCGACTATTAAGTCCATTAGGTACTACTGCATTGACGATTTTTATCAATGACACAGTTGAATTGACCATGAGCCAGATCCTACTTTACTCCAGTTAACCTATTCTAATGACAGCCATTCGCGAGTATGCTATACATATTTTAATAGTTCTCGTTAACAACAATTTTTTTTATGTTACTAAAAAGATTCATCTTCCAATAGCATGAGTTACGTTAAGTGTCATGGCAGCCTCTGAGCACCTACTACTAGTTCTCACTGCATCACCCAAAGGTTGACTGGTAAATAATGCCTGTGGCATTAAGTCCGCCTTTGTACAGTTTTGTGCATAAGTTTAAATAAATAAATAAATAAGATAACAGCAGGAAAGAGGATTTTAGATAGAGCGAAGAACAATGCTTAAAGGATGATGCCCTTAAGTGTCCGTAGCCTGGTAATGTATCGATGTTGGCGTCCCTAAACTGATAGTTAAGGCGTTGGTTTTGCCTATCAAAGACATGAATTCGTAGGTACTCTCCTCTCAACACTGCTGACGCGAAATCACTCCTAAATCCCAATAGACATACTTTTAATAAGTATAGCTGCAAGGGTTAATGCAAATGCTAATAACTTCTATTTGCGTTTGTAATAGGGTACGCATAGGGGCCCTATGATAGGGCCGTAAGATGGAGCTTAAAAAATGCATGCTTTGGGGGTACCATGATGTTACAAGGCCCCAGTCCGCCTAAGTCTAAAACTGAAGAGTTTGTAATGTTGATGGCGCTAAATTCAGAAGCTACTGGTTTTAATTAAATACTTTTATCTTGAAGTAGCTAATCACCTCGGCTCCACCCGTGATTTTCTCGTTCCCGATTCCCGTGGGAACATATTACCGGGATACAAAGTAGCCTATTTTACTCTGGGATAATGTAGCTACATATCAGTGAAACTAAACTTCAGAAGTTCGGAGCCTATTCAGTTTAAACATACAACCAAAACTTTCCATTTTATAATATTAGTATCTATAGATCGTCAAGCTACGGCAAATTGGAGTGGGGTAGTAATGAAAAATGTTGCAAAAACGAGGAAAATTGATTTTGTTTGAGGGCCTTCCGTTCCCCTGTACCAAATTATCTACCATGAGGATATTTGGCGAAATAATTTATAGTTGTGCAATAAGGGCGTGTAATGTTTTAGCCAACGTCGGCGTCGTGTAGGTATGTATTGAAGCACTATTGTAGCCCACCCACACAAATCGTGCTGCCTTCTGTGAACGCCATAAAACTAAATTACTATTTTACCCTTCGCCATACGATTATTATTAAGTTCCATGTGTATTTCAAGATCAAATTATTAAGTTACCAAAGGTGAAATTACTGAGCCAATCAATAAAACCTTCAGCGGACCAACATTCATAAATATATCTACCGATTTACGTCATTCGTAAATTTTTTAATAGCTTCAAGGAATTTTCTTGGTAATTTCACAAGGGTGGCAAGGTTCGTTTTGAAACAGTTCTATAAGCAGAACGTAGCTTTTAAAAGCATATTTTAAAAGTAACTTACCAATTTCAGAAAGAACAATACCTTTCTGAAATTGGTAAGTTACTTTTAAAATCTTTCATGAAATTCTCTAAAACTTTTACAGAGTTAATTAAAGAGTTAGAAGTTTTTTTCTTTTAGAATGGGTTTTTATGTTTTCGTTTCTTAAAGTTTAACAAGAAACTCAACTTCCTAAATTAATTACTTAATACTGTTTTAAAAATAGTTTTTAACATGCGTTTTAGCTTTATTGAGTAAACGATTTTATGTTAATTTATAAGTTCAGGTTTCTACACACTGTTGCACATTATAAAGAATATAATATCACCACACTGTTTAAAGATACTAAGCAGAAAAGTCCTAGTAGTTACGTGAACCGTATCAACATTCAACATTTAACATTCTACCTACCGATCTACATATAAGCTAGTTACATCTAATTCTCTGCAGTACCTAAATCCGATCTATCGCAAGCTTTTTAATCTTTGCACGAAGCCAAAAGCTCGCATATAAAATTCATGTTATTATGCACGGCGGTATCTCTTCCACACGAAACTTACACACGTATCTAAAGAAATCACCAATGTATGCCCCCTGTAGTATTTTAACTGTACTTCATTCAACATAAATGGGGTACCATAAACCATGGAATAAGATCGATCAGACCTTTATACTACCAAGTGTGTGTGCTTATGCTTACCGTGGCTTTCTTTAACGATTGGGGGCTTTGTTTAGAGTGAGACAGAATCACCCATTGAGTGGTGCGACGCTTCTTATGCGCAGGATAAACTTGCGCAAGTTCATTCTGCAAACATTCCTTTTTAGAGGACGCCCGCGGATTCGCTCACTTGACTAATTTTGTACTAAAACATTCCTCTTGAATCAATCTATATTTTAAAAAACCCGCATTAAAATCCGTTACTTCCTTTTAAAGGCGTAAGCTGAGTTTTGCATTTGTGCGAAATTTGGTTTAAATTACAGAGTAGGTATATAAGTAGTTATGCATTTTATGTATTAGGTACGTGGGATCAAAAAAATGCTAGCAAAGAGTGGGTTGTAATGCACCTCTACCTCACCCTTCCGGGATACAGGCGTGATGTATGTCTGTCTTTACACCTACACAAACATAACATGACAACAAGAATACCTACCTACTTATTATCCTGGTTGTGTGCTCTCATGGGAATAGAAAATAAAAGTGAAAAAATAAAAGTGTGGTTAACGGCAATAGATTCGAGTATATGCAGATCGACCAATACGTATAATGACCAACGGCAAATTCTACGATTACATGCAAAACGACCAATACGCATAATGACCAACGGCAAATTCTAGGATTACATGCAAAACGACCAATACGCATAATGACCAACGGCAAATTGTCATATTGACATGTACGCAGAACGACTGATAGTTCGCCCCAATGATATTCCATATTTAAAATTCACCCCATATTACGTGGACATTGAACATGGTAACATTGGTGGTAGAACTCCATCCATGCTTTTGGTTTGCCCAAGCCTTTAAAGTTAGACCATCGAAGTCTCTCCAAATCAGTTCCATGTTGTTCTTGACATGTACTTCAGAAAGAAGTATCGTAGGCCTTTGTTATTGACTTGTACGAGCCGTACCTTGACTCACGGTGGCTTCTTACCCTTGTACGAGACACAAGAAGGTCATTAGTATGTTGTTCGATCACAACGGAAGCCGTATTGGTGGCCGATCAACAAGTCAAGACCTTCAATGACGATTTTTTGTTATTTTATTAAATACTAATATTATTAAAAGGTAAAAATGTGAGTTTTTTTTTCTGTTGCTACTGGTCCGATTTAAAACGAAGTGGTAAGTAGTAACCGTGTAGGTTAACACACTGCAAAGGTTATGCAACATCTCACCAGAACGGTCTTAGGGTGACTATGAGACCCCGTGGTGCCTTAGATAGCACCTGTTCGTCGGTCCTGTTGTCGTACAAACAGTTGGAGCCCTAAATATAAAAAAAAAACAATATCCTACCGCTCTAACTACAGACTTTCGATATCGCCCAGGTTGGTCCTGATCCGATTGAGATGATTCTTGTATTGTTAGAGCGGTATTAATTCCTCAGCACTATTGGTCACCTTTTATATGCGATAATTTATTCCTGTGGGTAAATAAGGACGAGAAAGTCGATGCGAGCGAAGCTGTGGGTCTTAGATAGGTTTTAGTAGGTACTTGTATTTATTATGCCTACAATTAAGTATTTAAAGGTAAAGATAGAACAAAAAGTCAGACACAAAAAGGAGACAACATTTGACGACTTCTTCTGAGTTTACTATAACTCTGTTTGGGTCAAGTACCTATTTGTTAACTTATAATTATGATAATATTAAAGGTACAATACCTTATAGATTCCCGACGTTTTGGTTGGAGTGTAGATAACAACCATGGTCAATGGTCACGGGTTGACTAAATTAATTGATTGATTTATCTGACCATCAACACACTGCAGTAAGTAGTTTTATTAATAACAGAGACAGACGGAGGCCAGATTCATAAGAATATTCGTGTTACATCAAGAGTGCAAAACTTCACCTCAATTCGAAATGAACTAGGTCTCCTCGGCTTTGACACACTTTGATTAAGTTCAGACCATTTTAGCTCCAAATAGGGTCACATACAAACCGTTCAGTATAAGATGGCGTGTGGCAAAAACTAACTAATATGGGTAGGTTATCTTGCCTACTATAGTTATTGCATAGAGAAAATTTAAGGTTTTGTTTGTCCTCTTTCATTTCTACTAAATTTCGCGTTACCAAGTACCTATTAGTTTATAAACTTCAATCAATCAATCAATCAATTTATTTATTTGCGAATATGGGTAACATATTTGGGTTACATTACATTGGTTTTAATTGTGCACAGCCATATTCTACCTCACGGTATGCAAAATAGGTAGGTAGGTGGTGATTTTAAATCATAATCATATTATTATCACAAAATTAAACATTACTACATAAGAATACATTTTTATGTCAAAATAAATCACAATAGAATGTCAAAAACCATGTCATGTCAAAATTAAAATCATAATAATAAAAGTAAAATTTCTAAGCAATGTCATAAATTAATTAACCACAAATTTCAACATCAAGCTTCTAATGAGCTATCGTCTAGAAAATCCTTTATCGAGTAATAACACCTATCTATGAGCAGTTGGCGAAGTTTTCGTTTGTAGTTTACTAAATTTGTGACTGCTCTAATGTGACTTGGAATTTTATTATAAATACGTGGTGCCATACAAAATATACTTTCATGCAGCAATGTAGTAGTGCTTGACACGACGCGCAATTTATCTTTGTGGCGAGCTCTGGTATGAAACTCAAAGAGATTGAAATTTGATTTGACAAATACTGCTGTTTCATAGATGTATAGACATGGTAAGGTTAATATATTATAATTTTTAAAATATGGTCTACATGATACAGTTTGTTGTATGTTAAATACCGATCTCATACATCGCTTCTGTGCCTTAAATGCATACTCCTTTTCTAAAGAATTACCCCAGAAAACTATACCGTATCTTAAGATTGAATCAACATAGCCGTAGTAAGCTGTTAACACAGTTGACAAATTAACAATCTTCTGCAATCGATACAGAGCATAGGAAAACGAATGGATTTTTTTACAAAGACTGTCAATATGTGCCTTCCAATTTACTTTATTGTTTATATGTAGCCCTAGAAACTTGGTTACCTCTATTTCCTCTATATCATAATTTGAATACCGAACATGCAATGTTTCGTTTAATCTAGGTCGCTGTCGAAAATTCATTACCTTAGTTTTATCAAAGTTAATTAGTAAGTCATTGTCTTCAAGCCAATTAATCATTAACGTCAAAAAATTATTAATGTCAGATTTAATGCTAAGCAAGTCATTACATGAGAACAATACTGTGCTGTCATCAGCAAATAAAGTTATATGATGTTGAGTGATCATGGGTAAGTCATTTATGTAAATCAAGAACAGCAGAGGCCCTAAAATACTACCTTGAGGAACACCTATCATGACATCTTTTGTCTCAGAGACATATGTTTCTTCTGTTTTAGTTGTCAGTGATAACCTTCTAATCTCTGTGCGTTGTTTTCGATCCTGAAGGTATGATTTAATGAGATCGTATACGTTGCCTCGAACTCCATACTTATACATTTTATCTAGAAGCTTCTGATGATTAACACGATCAAAGGCTTTAGACATGTCCATATATAGAGCAATAGCCGGAGTTCTTTTGTCCATATTAACCAGAACTTTGTTCAGAAAGTTATACAATGCAATATTAATTGATTTGGTCTTACGATAGCCGTACTGACATTCCGAAAACAGGTTTCTACTCTCAAAAAATGAATAAATACATCGATATATCACTCCTTCAAGTACCTTAGCGAATATTGGTAGAAGAGCAATGGGTCTATAATTTTTTAAAACGTTTGTATCGTCCTTCTTGTGCAGTGGCCTTATAACTGTCAACTTTAGATTATCCGGAAAGATACCACTCCCTACGCACAAATTTATAATGTGGCTCAAAGGTGGTGCAATTATAGGGGCAACATATTTGACCACACTAGTTGTAACTCCGTCGTATCCCGTGCTATTTGTATTTCTTAAAGATAATATTAATCTGTGAATATCAGATGGAATTGAAGGGGGCAGAAAAACCGACTGATAATCACTTGACACATTTAAAATTTTACGACGATGTGTTATGGACGATTGAGAGCTCAATGGTTTCGCCGTGCTCAAAAAATAATCATTGAAAGCATTTGCTATGCACGAGGGATCCGCGATTATGTCATTATTAAGAATTATAGTATCGATATTGTGATTAGGAAATTTGCATTTTTGACTATTCCTCAGTTTCTGTTTGTGTCCCTTTGTCTACCAACATTTTACTTTTTGATTTTTCTATTATTATCCTCTTTTGATAGTTTAAGCTTTTTTCCAGATAATATAGACGAAGAATCTCCTTCAAAAGAGATCGAGCAATGTTGACTGTAAAGTTTTTTGACCTTGGTATCAATTTGGCGTAATTCATATCCATATATGTGGCATTTTCGTATTTGTTACAAATGAACCTCAACAAATAATTAAGTTTAGATTCATTAAGGTTTTGATTGTAGGGTACTTCACTTATAATAACATTAGTTTTACTAGTTATAGATAGCCACGCGTGTAGGTTGATCTCTAAACCGTAAGGGTTTTTATCATTGCACCCTCCTAATACAACAATATAATCTTGTTTGCTGAGACTCGCGATACATTCATGAATTGGGGACAGTATTTTATCGAGGGTTGCACCAGGTTTTCTGAATGACACTACTGAAAATTCATTCCCGAGCAACTTTTGAAGACATTCACGAAGTTCTCTGCCCTGAGCATCAGCTAATATTACCACTCTTCTTTTAGGATAGACAGATGACTGTGACGATGTACGCGTATATACAGATTTCCCACTGCTATTAACAGTTTGTGTTTTTATTGGTGAAATAGTTATGGCATGTTCCTCTAGCAATTTAAGGTCGTCACTTGTACTTAAAGGGGCTGTGGATATTTCTACTGTACATTGGTTAGTGGTTGTACAAACGTTTCGTGGTGCCAGTATAGGAGATTGACGTGGAGTCCTCATTTTAACTTTAAGCAGCGTCTTAGGAACAGGACTAGGTTTTGTTACTGGTGTTGCTATTTTTTTTAGTACCTCAAGTTGTCTATGTTGGTCTTGAATGGTCAGCTTTAACTGAGTATTCTCACCGCTAAGATTGTCGATTTCTACGTCAGAACTTTTAAGTTTATCTCTAAGATTCTGCAGTTCTCGTTTTAGTTCCACAACAAACTACAAATCCTCGTTATATTGTGTTGCACTTCGCATACTAACACAACTGTTATCCAATATAGTTGAGTTTGCTGCTTCACAATAGCTGTTGTCATTCACTGATAGGTTTGAAAGTGACTGTGATCTATGAACATGTTTTGTTCGTAATGTAATATTATCCATTCTATTAATTTACTGTTAGCACCTATGTAATCTATTAAGGTAGTATGAGGACGATCACAATAAATCTGTCAAATAATATTACATTAGAAATCACAAAAAGACAATTCCAGTCACTTGGTTTCGAACCGTCCACTACCTTTCTTTAGGAATTTTTTCACATTCCTATACGAGTCGAGTGCCACTGAGTTCAATACTTGATCAATTTTTATTATTCACTTATCACATAATATGTCACAATTTGATTGTTTGAGAATATTTTACTGATAAAACTGTTAATCAAATAATACACAATGATTTTAAAGCTTTTTAGAGTGTTTCTTTCACATTGGCGCCGATTGTATTTATTTATGCAGGTAAGAAAGTTTGCACCATGAGAACACTTTCACCGGGAAATGGATTAAGAACACACTATTTAAACACATAATCACTTAAATTTAAATGCAGAAAACAATTATTAAGGTTAAAATAATACAGAGCACGATTTTATATGTATTGTCTGTCAAGAAAGAGGAGGTTCTCAATTCGACTGTATGTTTGTTTTTACGTTTGTTTTTTTTTTTTTTTTTTTTTTTTTTTTATATTTAGGTCGACAAATTGACGCCACTCGCCTGATGGTAAGCTGAGGCGACGTCTGGCAATTGAGGGCGACTCTCACAGTACACAGGAATACTATAGAGAGTGGCCCTCAACTTGACGACCCTGTAATGTGCCTCTTCACGCTTCGCTTAAAGAGCCCAGGGTTATATGTAGGAGGAAACACGTGCGCAGGCAGGGCGTTCCAAGCCACCATCGTTCGGCAGAGAAACGATCGTTTAAAACGCTCGGATCTCGCGAAGACGGTTTCCACGGTATGAGGGTGACATCTCTGCCCGGCACGCGTTGTTCGGGATCGGAAGGGAGAGGGTGGGATCAGGTTGAAGAGCTCTTCAGAACACTCACCGTGGTAAATACGGTAGAACGCGGCCAAGGAAGCAATTGTTCGGCGCTGGGCTAGCGGCTCAAGGCTTCCCGTTACCTCCGGACAGTCTATAATGCGAACAGCGCGTCGCTGCATAGCGTCGAGTGCGTCCAGCAAATACTTCGCGGAGCCGTCCCAGAGGTGAGAGCAGTATTCAACGCAGGGTCTAATCTGCGTTTTGTACAGCAGACACCTCTGGTGCGGTGTAAAGAATCGCTTTACCTTGTTCAGTATTCCTAGTTTCCGCGAAGCTAGCCCAATACATCTCTCAATGTATTTTGTGTTATTGAGCTCTCGACGAACGTCTATGCCAAGGATGTCTAGATTGTCCTTCATTGGTAATATTGCATTCTGAAGAGTGGGTAGGGGAAGGAAAGGGGATTTTTTCGCTGTAAATGCACACGCCTGTGTTTTGTGGGCATTGAACTCGACCAAGTTCTCGGCACCCCATTGGGAGATACTGTCGAGGCTTCGGTCGAGATCACCCACGAGATGTCGTCTCTCCTCCTCTATCACAGATCGCCCCGCCGTCGGACGAACCGAGTAACTCCCGTGCAATGTACTGTCATCTGCATAGCAATGAATGTTCCCGAGGGAAAGCATATCATTGATATGCAGAAGAAAGAGAGTTGGTGACAGTACGGACCCCTGCGGTACCCCGGCATTCACTTGCAAAAAGCGAGAAGCCTGGCCATCGCAGAGGACCCGCACTCGGCGCTCGTTTAAAAAACTGGCAATCCAGCTGCACAGTTGAGGAGGTAGACCATATGCCGGAAGCTTGGAAAGGAGCGAAGCATGCCAGACCCTATCGAAAGCTTTGGCGATGTCCAGGCTAATAGCCAAGGACTCGCCAAACTTTTCCATAGCCCCACCCCATACATGCGTGACGAATGCCAGGAGGTCACCCGTTGATCGTTTTGGCCTGAAGCCATATTGCCGATCATTGAATAGCGAGTGATCCTCCAGGTATCGCATGAGCTGCTTATTAATAAGAAGCTCGAGCACCTTGCAAATGACTGAGGTGACAGCTATGGGTCGATAGTTGCCTGGATCGGATCGATCCCCTTTCTTGGGGATCGGTTGTACGTTCGCCTCCTTCCAGGCCTCCGGCACGAGGCCTGTAGAGTATGACAGGCGGTACAGACGCGTTAATACTGGAGACAACTCAGCAGCACATTTTCGTAGCACCACCGCCGGAATGCCGTCAGGGCCACTGGCTTTCCGCGTGTCGAGTGACCGCAGCACTGCCCGTACATCACATTGCCTGATAACAATATCAGGCATAGTGTGGCCACAGTTGGCGATGGCGGGGGGCTGCAGGCCACGGTCATCGACCCGGGAATTAGCCGCAAAGAGGTCTGCGAGCATGTCCGCCTTCTCTTGGGCTTTGTGAGCCAGTGATCCATCAGGAAAACGCAGTGGTGGCAGCGAGGGTTGACAAAAATTTGACTGTACGGCTTTGGCCAGTTGCCAGTATCCACGGCTGCCCGTGGGATGGGATGTGAGCTCCTGACCAAGCCGCGCGACGCGCTGGGCATCCGCTCTCTTGAAGGCCCTCTTGCTGAACCTAGTGGCCCGATTGTACGCTGCTTTGAGGCGGTTCACGTTCGGGTCACGTGCCGCCCGAGCCCTGACCCAGGCGCGATATGCCGACTGTTTTTTCTGGACAGCCTCGGCACATTCACGCCCGAACCAGGGGCGAGCTTTGCGGATGCTGGCGACATCAGTGAAAGGGATATAATATTCTATCCCTAGACTGATCTCGCCAGCAATGGCAGCAGCGCTATCCGAAGGCGCCTTCCCTACAAAGCAGCGCTGGCTCCACGGGATGGACGCAAAGTAATCGCGGAGACCGTCCCAGTCTGCCGACGAGTAGTGCCATAGTCGTCGAGTCATTTGTTCAGCACGAGCAGGCGGTGGCACTTGGAAGCTGGCGTGCACCACACAGTGGTCGGATGTGCCCAGTGGGGCGCGTACCGACACACTGTACTCGGCTGGGCGACTCGTCAGCAGTAGATCCAGCAAGGCGGGTGTGTGGTCTGACCTGTCAGGTATCCGGGTGATCCCCCGTACCATCTGGGTCAGCCCGTGGGAGAGAGCGAATGCATGGGCGGTTCGTCCCGCATGATCGGTCCTAAGGGACCCCAGCCACTCAACGTGATGACCGTTAAAGTCCCCCAGGAAAACCAGGTCAGCGTTCGGGAACCGCACCTGCGCATCGTCAGCCATCTCGCTGAGGTATTCGAAAAGCCTTGTTGTCCCAGTGTCCCCTGTGTGGGAGCGGTAGACGCACACGTAGATCTGGCTCATGGAGCCATGATCCACGTGCAGCCAAAGGACGGAGTAGGAGGGGTTCTCCAGACAGCGCAACCGGCGGCAGCAAACATCCGCCCTAACGAACACGCACACCCCGGCTTTATCGCGGAATTGTTCTTCAATGATATAGCCCGGGTAACAGAGGTACGACGTGTCGTCAGGGCGGCGTATCTGTGTCTCCGTTAGGAACATCACAGAAGGCCGTGCCGACTCCAGGTGATGGTGGACGGTATCGAGGTTTGCATGGAGTCCGCGGATATTCGCGAACTCCACCTCAAACGAAGTCAACTTTGTGGGGTTTCTAGGGGCCGCTGTGTACCGTCTATTCTCTTGTTGCACTGTCATTTTGAAATATGGGGAAGCGTGAAGACAGGGCGATATTTGGTGCGGCAGTAAGTGACAAAGTGCAGAGGCTAGCTTCGTCTAGAACCGTGTGGTTAGGTCGGAGCCGACCCGCCGGACGGAAGGGCTCCCAAACCCCCCTGATGCAAGGCCGCCGCTACCCCACACCGGTTACCACCCGGAGCGGCGACCCCACAACAGGATTATGCGCAACATGTGGGGCAGCCTACTGGGGTGGTTGGTCCCAGGCGGGCCCCATGACTATGTTGCGGGCGGCCGCGGCAACGCCGTTGCTAAGGGTCTCCCTGGCCGGCGAATCGACCCACACCACCCACACTAGACTCAGCTTCGCCCCCACTGGACCCCTGCCTGCCGCACCATACACCGCCCCGGGCCCGGCAGTGCAGCTGCTGAACCCCTAACGCAACCCAGCCTGGGCTGGGTTACTCGGGGGGCTTTAGCACAGCTGCACGGTGGTACCCCCCCGGACCAACACTGTTGTACCACCTGGTATCCACGTAGGGGCCAAAGCCACCACATGGGTACCGTAATATACGAACCTCGTCCGTTAATCAGCAGGTGCGCCACTAGCAGGTGAGGTCGCTGGGGCCCGATAGATGTAAGAAGGACCCCTTTGCACCCAAAATGTGTTATATCTTTGGACTGATTTTGAAACTTTTTTTTTGAAATTAAAGCTTCTAGTTCCCAAGTTCTCATTTCAATTTGATCCCATTCCGCAAATTCTTCTTCTTCTTCTTTTTTTAAAAACGTGGCTCCGATATTCATCGATTATTTTGCCAATGTCAAGGTAATGCTTGATTAGTTGATAGTCCCGCACAGAAGAACTTATTCCTAACTAGCTCCAGGTGCAGGACAAGAAACGTTGTCGGTATGAGAGTGTCTGGAAACTCGATTTTTGCGGAGCGCCAGAGGTAACCTAAAAAGCCACCAGCCACGCGCCCAGCAAAAATCAAACTCATTCCGTCAATTATTTGGTCCAATTTCGGTAATTTGAAGTCGGTTGTTGTGTCAATTTTTTAAGTGTATTTTTTATGTTTGTTACCTTATTAAATCTTTCGACTGAATGAACCGATTTTAATTTTTTTTAACTGAACTTTTGCTTTCCCAGTAGTCCCATTTCAATTTGGATTCAGATAATTATTAATTTCCATTCTGGTAATTGGAAGTCGGTATTTATGTCAATGTTTGACGCGTTTTTCGGAAAACATTTCATTACTAAACTCGTAAGTTTATAAATTCCATGAGTCAACTCATAACAATGTCAGTTCATTATTAACTCATTTAACTTTATGTGATACCGACGACAATATTTTTACTAGCCGCCATTTTTTAAAATGAGTGTGGTGTTATCGATCCGATGGCTGTCATTAGGTCAAGAGCCCTTATTTAATGGACTTCCAAAAGGCTTAGGCAAATACTAAGTCTTAAAAGATCTGCGGAGGATAGTAATGGTCTTATTACGAAGTGATCATATAATTGTATTCTCTTTAAAATTCTCTCTCTAAAAAAATTAAAACAATTGAAACCATAACTAAAAGATCGTAGAATGTATGAATTGACTACAGATCTAATAGAGATACTTGATGGAATTGACACAACAAGTATAACTGACTTGACGTGATTGACAGAGTGTTGCCAGTGATTAAATATTTTAGACCGTTTCACGACTTTTTTGCCAAGCTATAATGTAATTTCTTTGACTATTTCCAGGACGTGGCGTTCATAAACCCAGCGAACGTGGTCTTCGTGTACATGTTAGTCCGCGAGCTAGTTGACGGCGACCGGATAGCACGCCCACAAGACCTCCAAGCCGTCGTCCTCACCTGCCTCTACCTATCATACTCATACATGGGCAACGAAATCTCCTACCCGCTCAAACCATTCCTCGTCGAAGACTCTAAAGAGAAATTCTGGGACCGTTGCTTGCTCATTGTTGACCGCTTATCGTACAACATGCTTAGAATCAACTCAGAGCCGGGTTTTTTCACTGAAGTATTTACAGAGTTAAAAGCGTGTGGGGTTCTGGAGAGCCCCCCTCCCGCGCCTACACACCCCGCGCCCGCACCCCCGCATGCCATCACAGCTGCCTGACACACAGAGGTAGCCGTCCTCAGGTTGGCACTCACTGACCGCCCCAGTCGAGTTTGATGTCGGCTTTTACACTTGACGGTCTTGGTCAATCGTCAAGGATTTATGGGTAGTACGAATTTCGAACGTTCCAAAAATTAAAAAACACTACCACTGACAGTTAAATCGAGATTCAGAACAACTTTTAAATCCTTTAATCACATTTTCCAGTTGAGAAACCGTGTCTACGTCATAGTCAAAGATTCAGCTACGGTGTAGACCTTTCTACGTCGTAGAAGCCGTTGTGGTAAAGGAATTGTTAAGATAATAAGTATTATCATTTATCATACATCCACAATAGTGCAATACATTCTAGTCATAATTGGTTACTATTATTTTATGTTAGTCGCATTAAGGGTTTGGTAGGATTTAAGTTATTTAAAAAAAGATTGTCTATGTTTACTTACTCTATGTCAATAATTTAAAATGTTAGCTATTTGTTCAGGTCCAAAAAAATACGATTGACCAATATTAACACGTCAGTGAGTGCAAATAAAAAACAAGTGATCGACCATGTATTGAGATCTTTAATAGCAAAATATGACTTACATAATATCGAAATAAAAATGTGAAACTTGGGTCACCACACCATTTCATTCTCACGAAATTAACATGTCCTTGTTTATAGATACGAGAATTAAAATTTTGAACTAACACAAGCTAGATAAATGTGAACTTTACTTTCGCTCGAAATATCGAGAAAATGTAGTTTTGAATTCCAACAGTTGGCAGAATTGCTTACTTTACGGTCCATTACCACTTGAAAAATACAACGTCATGAGCGTATGTTTACAATATTCAAATTAAGAACGATTTTTATACTTCGAAGTCATTAAGTAAAATCAATTCAAGTTTCGAAGGATCATAAAGATCATAACCTGAGGCTGATTACGAAACTATCTCTCACCGATAATAGTGGGTGGATTTTGACTGTGCAGTTCTTATAGCCGACACAAAAACTTTACTCGTAGTAGAATACTGCACTTTAATTGTATTATCGTATAGAGAACAGGTGTGTTTTTTTCTCTTGCCAGTTTTTAGTCCCATAGTAGAGAGGTTAGTTAGATAATAAGAGTTTCGTAAATGTAGTGAAATGAACTTAATGCCGTATAGTTAGTCGATATTAGAGAAATATCTGGCAGGCGGGTGGTTGCAATAAAGCGGGAAGATTTGTCATAATATAATCTGGTACACCCTTCTATAAAATGTACGTACTTATTTATATTTAATGGCCGGCTCAAAGCACGGGACGACTCGATTTATTGAGGTGACGAAAATGAGTTAGCAAATAGGTCAAATTTTGCGAGTGAATAATCGTTTTGTACAGTAAAATTCGGATAAATACACATAAGTCTTAACCGTTAGCATAATTAGACAAATGGACGTAAGGCATTAAGCCTGAAAAGGCACTCGGTCCATAAAGAAATAGAGGTACTTACCTAAATATTGTAATAATAAAAATGTGTTTATCACGATCGGTCATTTAAAAGTCTGCTAATTTTCAAATATCGAATAGTTGACCTTTATATTGTCTAACGTAATGTTGGTACTATTGCTTTATAAACTGTCATCACTGTCAAATAATGTTGCCACGTACCATTACGATAAAAGTAGGCCTTTTAATTAAACAGGCAATTTTAGGTACAGTCAATATCAATATACAAGCACGGTCTAACGCATATGAAAATCATTTCTATAATATTATTGGATTGCTAAATATTTCAACTAGTTTTAGGGCCCATAACCCAGTTAACTCGCCGAGTGCCGTAGTTAAGTTAAATTGTTTAGTCGAGTGAATGTCGGAGTGTTATATGTAAGAAAGTAATAAATGATATAAAAAAAAAAATCTCATTAGTCGTTCTAAGTCATTAAACTTAAATGTAATTGTAGTCTGTGATGTTTCTTTGAATCTTAGCTTGTGTTTATAATTTAATATCCATATCTAATATTTTTTTGTTATTTATGAGCTAATTGTTGTATTTTTTGCTCTTAAGTATAAGATATAAGTGTATTACCTATCTGTTACGACTTGGTTATTGTTTTCATATCTATAATAATACGGCTCTTATTTCTAAATTGAAACAGAATTGTAATATTAAACTGCGTTATTATTGCTACCTATTTTATTGAGTTAAACTTATTTTATTTAACTTTTAGGATACGCAGATGCGTATTTTGTCTTCATAATATCGATGTAAGCAAACTGAAATAGCCGTATACATTCCAATTAATATCATAAGACAGCTAAAGCAAGGTTCAATTTGGATTAACTTTGATGATCTCTATAAAGATATTAGAATACATTATAATTACAAGTGTGGATGTTTATACCATTAAACGGAAGGTATACCTGGTTATACCCATTCTAAAGTAATTCATGTAACTCACGTTTGTTAATTAATCTATTGTAAATATACCCAATTATTAAAAAGAAACTTTCGTATGTATACTACTATTGTTTTATTTTAATATGACATTTAAGTAGGGTAACGAGGGGGAATGACGCTCACTGGGTCAACACTGGGTAATGGCGCTCACCTCTGTATCTCTGTCAAAATTCAACGTAGCAACACGAAACACCGCATGAGACTCGAGGGGAGGGGGCCTCTAACAGACAGCGATGGGACCCACCAGTCAGCGCGCGTCCTACGACCGTGAAGTGCCTTTCTTTGTTTGCGGCCGCGCTTATCTAATTTTTGGTGACGTGTTTTTTGTAGGTAAGTTAAGAATTTTGGTTGTTATTTAGTTTTTACTTTTACATTTCTGACAAATAAGTATTCAATTTTATGATAATGAAGTCAACTTTCCATAAGTGTGCACGATTTTTTTTTATTTTCGAGTTAATTACAAAATGGCCGTTTGGGGTTATACCGCTCAGCTGAACGCCCTTACCACGTAGTGACTTATTTTTTTATTGTTGTAGATATGCCAAGAACTCGTCAAATGACCACCGCTAAAGCCAACCCTACCCCAACTATTGCATCAACTTCTAAGCCAGGTCTAAGAAAGCGAAAACAACATTCTACCATTTTAACTGCGACTCCTATAAAAGTCATTTTAGAGGATAAAGAAAAGTAGAAGTTAGCGAAACTCAACAACACTGGAAAAGATGATAAAACAAAACCAAAGAAAGTTGTCAAAGAAAAGAAGAATAAACATAATATGAAATAAAAATCTTACAAGAGACAAATTTTACAAGAAAGTTCTTCAGAGAGTGAAGCCAAAGAGCACCTATGCGATGATGACGGAATTTGGAAAAGTAGTAGTATTATTATTTGGTAATGATGCTCAAACATGTTTTTTTTTAATATTTTTTTTCTACGAATTGGTGAAAGATATATGTTTTTGTTGTTAAATTGTTGACAACGCGATAGTTAAAGAGTTTGTTATTTACCTTAATTTAGATTTTTAATTAATATTTTTAAAGATACACCATGTTTTCCTTAAGTGAACGCCATTCCCCCTCGTTACCCTACATCCATCTCATTTAGACTTTTTCGGGTGCTAGGGCCCCTAATATCTCCAGGGCGCAAGTCGTCCTCACCTGGAAGTACGCCTGTTAAGAAACAGATGAGGCTCTGACGAATATACAGATACTTCCCGTAGAAAATTGACAAATTGTGGGTAAAAAAAGCCACCCCTCTATCTACCTCTTAATTGTGTCTGTCTGTGTTAGACTTTTTAACTGTTTCAATATCTATCATCAAATTACTTTCGCGCCAATAAACCATACCCACCATTAGCATCCCCAAACTATATACATTTAATAGGTATGTAATTAAATTAAATTAGTCTGAGAAGCCCAGGACTTTAATTGGCTGTGCCATAGCGGCTGGCACGTAAGATTTTGTTGCCTTTCATTAACATTTTCTTGCAAGGCAACGGGTTTCTTTTTTTTTTTCACAATTACAAAATTGCTGTTAGTTTTTATAGATTCATTCGGCCATTTTGGACGTAACCCATTATACGTGTGCCGGTGACGGCAATAGGCTTGCCCCCTATTACGTGGGACTACAAATACTGGCAAATTGTGGGTGTGTAATGCACCTCTGCCTACCCCTTCGAGGATATAGGCCTGATATGTGTCATAATTGCTGTTAACCCACTAACTAACCCACATGTTCCTGTAGGTAACCCATCTAAATGTACCGAAAAGGCTAAATACGGTCAGACTTCAACAATTGTCTGACAATTCTGTTACGATCAATTAAGAATTCGCTGAATGTGAGTGCACATTGTTGGAATATGCGTGTGGAAATAAAAAACGATGGGTTATGCTCCGCTGTACCACTGCTGGTTTATACCACCAGTGGTAGGACGGGTAAAATAGGTATGCTCCGTGGTTCCCCTCAGTGGTACAGTGGAGCATATGTTCACAAATGTTAAATAGGTAGGCGTATTTTGGATGATAATCACGCACTGAGAGTGGTAACAGAGATCTATTCCAATACTGAGGTAAATATCTCGTCCAATTATGTATATACAGAATGGATTTTTTTAACGACAGGGAAAGTACTCTATATCTGTATGCTGGAGATAGACAATTTTGCTCAAAGGAAACATTCCTTTATTTTTAAAAAGAAACAGAACTGCATTCACGGATTTTCGAAAATTCGTTTGCCACACCTGGGAATCGAACCAGGTAAAATCCGAAAAAATAACATCCTGTACTTTTATGGCATCGATCGATAGGGTCAATCATAAGGATCAAATCTCTCTTACAAATGTGGTAAATTAAATGAAAGGAAAACCATGAAATCTAAACTTTTTTTAATTGAACGAAAAAAAAGAGTATACCTACTAAAAAATATTTGCTCGAAATGAGCTCCATTTTGTTGGATACAGAAATTTATTCTTTTAAGGAATTCATTTTCAGTAACTTTTAATACTTAGCGAGTTGTGATGAATATTCAAAATCGTATTGTGTACCTTAGTTCTTAACTCGTTTACAGTTGCATAGGAATTTTGGTAGATTAGATTTTTTACATATCCCAATAAAAAAAATCTAAAGGGGTGAGATCTGGTGATCTCGCAGGCCATCTGATTGTGCCGTTTGTACCAATCCAGGTATTGAAATGGTTATTAACATAGGCAGTGGTGATTCTGCTGTTATGGGCCGGAGCACCATCTTGCTGTAGAATTACTTGGCTTCGCTCTTCCTCGGGTAAAACATTTAACTCATTTCTTAAGAGGTCCAGCATTTCAAGATACTTGACAGTGTTTAGATGACCTTCGTACACGGACTAACACAACTGTATTTATCATAATTCCGCACCAGCACCAGACGTTAAAAGAGAATCATAACTTGACTGTTAGTTTCATGAACACGAACAGGATTCACTTGAGACCAATAATGGTTATTGCGGCGGTTGTACATGCCGTAATTAGGTACTAAAGTTGGTTTCGTCCATAGACCAACGCGGTCGTCGTATACGATGTTTCGTCAGACCATACAATGTTATAAAATAATTTGTATAAACAATCAAATGTGAATAACAAAAGACTATTGCAGGGCGATCTATTTCACTATTCCATTTTCAAATATTCCATATTTAATTAAAATATGGAATAAATGCCTCACGCAGTTGTGTCCAGACAGCATTATAAACACGTGCAAAATAGTTTATCTAAATAGTTCTTAATCATTTTAATGAATAAATGACGTCAACGATAATTCATAATTACTAACATATGTTAGTAATCTGATGGACCATTGAGTAAAAGTGCTTTATCTTATCCCATTGAATTTACAAGCTTAGATTTCAAGGTTTTCAATTTATTTAATTTACCACGTTTGTTAGAGAGATTTGATCCTTATTATTGACCCTGTCGATCGATGCCATAAAAGTACAGGCTGTTATTTTTTCGGATTTTACCCGGTTCGATTCCCGGGTGCGGCAATTGAATTTTCAAAATCTGTGAATGCAGTTCTGTTTCTTTTTAAAAATTGTCTATTTAAAAAATTCCACCCGTATAATGAAAATTGTCAAGCACTGTTCACATTTGTCAGACATATTATATTATCTATGCTTTTAATTCGGTCAACAGGGACATCCTCCTGAATGAAATTAAATTATACGTTCCGGAGATCTACAATTTTATGTTACAGTGTTATCACTGTCCTTCTAAATTATTACACAAAAATAATGAAATTATTTCGGCTGTGGGATGTCAGCAGGGTGATCCCCTCGGTCCAGCAATCTTCAGTTTGGCCATTAATTCGATAATCCACAAAGTAAATTCAAAGTTGAATATATGGTACCTAGATGACGGTACCATAGCCGGGGACGCTCAGACTGTTCTAACTGACTTAGTAATGATAAAACAAAATTTTGATCTCATTGGCTTACATTTAAATTTTAATAAGTCTGAACTCTTCATTAACGACAAAATAAACACAACCTCTGCTCAATCCATAGTTAATAATTTTAATAGCGTAGCCCCAAATATCAATATAGTAACAAAGAACAGTCTAAGCCTCCTTGGTTCACCTATTTTTGATGAGGCCATTCCACCACTTCTAACAAATTCGGTTTCTAAATTTAATGAATTTTCGGACCGCCTCCTTAAAATTAGCAGCCATTCCGCTCTTTTCATCATTAAGTTTTGTCTATTTGTTCCTAAATTTACGTACCTGCTCCGCTGCTGCCCAGTGTGGAAATTTCCCCATCTAACCCAAGACTTGGACAATACAATAAAATTCCAAATTGAAGCTATCATAAATATCAGACTAAGCGAGCAGGCATGGACCCAAGCCTCCCTACCAATTAGGTATGGTGGCCTGGGAACCCGAAAAATCTCTACTGTAGCACTGCCAGCATTTCTGTCCTCAATCCATAGCTCGTCTGACCTCGCAGGAAAAATCCTTAAAGCCCCCGCGGCTACAAACTGTGAGATCGCGAGCTTGGTCGAGGCTGAAACTGCCTGGCTAGCTGGACCGAGTCCAAATTTCCCTCCCACTCTCAAAAATCAGAAGGCCTGGGATAACATTTCATGCCAACATATTTTACAAACCCTCATTGATACCTCGTCATCTTTAAAAAATCGCGCCAGGCTGGAAGCAGTGTCAAGACAGGAATCCGGACACTGGCTCCATGCCTACCCATCCCCCAACACTGGTACTTTCATTGAACACAACACTCTCCGACTCGCCATCGGTCTCCGGCTGGGGGCCGAGGTTTGTGTAGAACATAGTTGTACTTCTTGTGGAGCGAGTGTGGATCGCCTAGGTCACCATGGGCTTGCCTGCTCTTCGAGTGCTGGCCGCCTATCCCGCCATGCCGCGATCAACGATATCCTGCGACGGTGTCTCGTCAGTGTAAACATCCCTGCGATTCTGGAGCCCCAGCACATTGCACGGGACGATGGTAAGAGACCTGACGGGATGTCAATGATACCATGGAGGATGGGTCGCCCACTAGTGTGGGACGCCACGTGTGCCGACACACTAGCTGCGTCCTATCTTCCGGCAACTGCCAAACGTGCCGGCGCGGCGGCCGAGGTACGTGAGCGCTCGAAGGTGGGCAAGTACAGTTGTCTCGGCACTCAATACGACTTTGTCGCATTTGGTGTCGAGACACTGGGCCCGTGGGGCCCGGGCGCCCACTCGCTTTTCAAGGAGCTCAGCAAACGGCTCAGGGTGGTAACGGGAGACTTACGAGCCGGCGGATTTCTCGCGCAGCGGATAAGCATTGCCATACAGCGCGGGAATACCGCCGCCATGATGGGCACCCTACCGCGGGGCCCAAACTTTTTAAATTTTTTTTAAAATAGTAATAATTAAATTTAGTATTAATTTCATTTTCTATTGTACCTAGTATATAATAATGTATATTTTTATAAATAAATGTATTTATCGGATAGAACTTTCATTGGTCGATTCCTGAATCTACCAATGAGATTTTTGCAACTGAGCGGAATTTGATTAATTTGGAAATCGGCCAATGAGAGTCCTGTCCGTTGAGGTCTGTCCGATGAATGTGAACAGTGCTTTAAGAAAGCGGCGGTATGTTCAAAGACCTCAGCCGGATCACGGATGAAAAAATTATCTGTCAGTGTGAATAGATTTGACATTGACAATTAATGTCAAACGTCAATTCAAAAAGTTTCGTTTCCAAAATTCAAACAAATCGTCTTAGATTATTTTGATTTTTTAAATTCACTTAATTCACGTTGCATTTAGTTTCACAGAAGAATCATTTAGTAAAACAATCAAAGCACAATCCCCTTAAAACAATTGCAGCGTAACGTTTAGTTCAGTGTCCACAACCGGCAACATGAGTGACTATCCGGACCCTGATGAGGAGTATGAGTTGATGTACGCTGATGAACTGGAAATGCTGCAAGAACAAGAGCCTACAGGTGAATATTTTCGATATTAGGATTACTAGATATTACCAAGTTTTAAAGGCTGATTGAGTTTTCAAATGTCAGGGTGTCCTTGCAAGTGGAAGCTCGTGGTCTCAGCGTTCGCCACGAGCCAGAGATACATATGTAGCTATTTTTACAATGGATTTCAATGATCTAACTAGAATAATATAATCGAGTTCAAATTTAGCATTAAAATGCTAAATTTGAACTGAACAATTATCTAAACAGACTTAAAAGTCTGTTTAGATAATTGTTCAGTTAACTTTCCAGCTAGTGGTTAGTTATGTACATTCACAAATGAAGTATAATGTAATGTTTTAGTGAACGTACATTACTCATTCTTACTAAATACATTAATCATTTTCAGCTCCAAGCAATGTAATCCGTAAGAAGTCACTACCGGCTAGAAGAAGTCTCAATTTCACCAGAACAATCAGTGATTTGGACTCAAATATTGTTCCTGTATCTACCACAATCCCTGTAGATCCCCCAGGTTCTGAAGAAATCACATTAACACCTAACATTCCTTTAGAAGACCTGATACCATCCAATAATAAAAGAACAGCCAATGAATTATTTGGAGATATTGAAGACATCGATTTCAATGATACGGAAATGCCAAGTAAAAAACAAAAGACAGATGAAGAAAATGATTTAGACTTGATAGAAAAGATTTTGGAGGGTAGGAGACTGAAACAAATACTGTCAGAACATAACGGTAGATCAGTTGGCAGTAAAACTACTTATAATGTTAAGGATAACTTATCATTAGATATACCGAGGTAAGCTGTTGAACTTGAATATTGTTCAGTGATCCTTCATGACCAGTGAGCCAACTTTTTGTACCATTGTTGGCTCAAGTTGGTAATGTACCTAACAGTCTTGACTACTGGGGAAATGGACAAAGTGACCCGCAAGCGTTGCGGGTGGACTGTCCGTCCGACTGCTGGCGTCCCCGTTGGAAATAATAAATAACGGTCTTGACTGCTACACAGGCTCGTTCAGCAAATCCGCCGGCTTCTATGGACTTTTAAGTGCTTCATTGGCAGTTTAGTTAGATTATTGTTGGCATACCAATGGTTGTCTGTATCACTGGCTTAAATCAAGTTTATTTTCAGAATGCAGTTTATTTTACTTCTTATTTAGTGTTCTACTGTCTTAATTTCGAGAATTGTTTTTCAAATGCACTAAATTAATTAATTTCCAGGTGGGCTTTCATACCTATCACAAGTGCAGAAGGTCAACGTGTATATGTAAGGTTGGAATCAGAGGAATCATGGGAGAAGTCACTGGATGAGTTAACCGGACAAACTTCTTTACGCGACATATATTCTACATATACTAGTGTTTGGGAGGAAGCCCGTAAAATTGTAAGTATAAGTACTTACCAGGAACATTGTCAATACGCTTCTCAGTTAATTAACTATATTGCAGCATTCGCAGCTAGCACACCAGCGTTGCCTTCAGTTCAAAACCAATGATATCGCAGAAAATTTTAAATAAATGACCGACATTTACTGGGATACGACTGATTGAATAAGTCAATTAACTTTAGTCGACACTGCCATGTTCCTACATTCAGTGCATGCTTCGAAAGTTTTCCAGTTTCCCAAGGTGTGGAGGACGGGGAAACTGGTCCTGATCCGGAAAGCGGGGCGGCCGGTGGACTCACCGTCCGGTTACCGGCCGATCGTGCTGCTCGAAGAGGTGTGTAAATGTAAATGCTCTTTGAGCGAATTATCGCGGAACGCCTCGTCGAGCATCTCACGCGTGTGGGCCCAGACCTGGCGGACAACCAGTATGGTTTCCGTAGGGGACGGTCCACCCTGAGCGCGATCATGCGCTTGTACCCTGGCGGAGGAAGCAGTCTCGCGGGGCGAGGCAGGTGGTTTTGGCGGTGTCTCTTGACATCGCCAACGCCTTTAACACCTTACCCTGT
The DNA here is from genome assembly GCA_963556515.1 of Nudaria mundana. Taxonomy (NCBI): domain Eukaryota; kingdom Metazoa; phylum Arthropoda; class Insecta; order Lepidoptera; family Erebidae; genus Nudaria; species Nudaria mundana. The sequence goes on along the minus strand of OY748305.1, from coordinate 4,119,916 downwards.
ACCTGCGTTCGAGAGGCACTGATCTACCACGGAGTGCCTCTCTACCTCCGTTGCATTGTCGGGGCATATTTATCCGAGAGGGCCATAAATTACCCTAGTTGGCTCGGCTGACTGGGTGTTGCGGGGTGCGTTGTCTGAGGGCGTCAACGTAACTTGTTACGCGGACGATACCCTCGTCACGGCGCGGGGAGCAACGCACCAGGAGGCAACACTCAAGGTCACGTATGGGGTTGCTGAAGTCGTGGGTCGGATACGGTGGCTGGGACTGGACGTAACACTGAATAAGTCCGAGGCTCTGTGTTTTCACGGACCTCGGCGCGGGCCACCTCCAGGATCCAGCATAAATGTAGGGAGCGTTAGCATTGGCATCGAGCCAACAATGAAGTATCTGGGGCTCGTACTCGATAGCCGGTGGAACTTCGGACCACACTTCTGAAGTTTGGTCCCCAAAGTAACGGGGGCGACAGCCGCGCTTTTGCGACTGATGCCCAACTTAAAGGGACCCAACGGTTCCTGCAGGAGACTGTACCTGGGATCGTGCGGAGTATGGCCGTGTACAGGGCTCCCGTATGGTCGCCGAGACTGACGGCCAACAACACTGCTGTTTTACAGAGATCGTTGAGGACCTTGGCCGTCAGAACAATAAGAGGGTACCGCACGATCTCCCTAGAGGCTGCATGTCTCCTAGCCGCGACGCCTCCATGGGACCTGGAAGCGAGAGCCCTTGCGCCATTGTTCCAATGGCACAAGGAGTTTATGTTAATAAGTCTTATCAGCCAGAACAAAGGGGACAAAGATCATAATGCCGATGATATCAGTTTTTGTGATCTATTTATAATTTCTTTCTTAATATTATAAGAATCTTTTAAGCAAACTCATTGCTTTAAAAATACAGAAATATATGGATTTGGTAAGGATTCATCTAAAAATTCAGTGTTTAATATCGTTGTAACACAATACACTGGTACCGTTAGTTCGGTAGAACTGTGGTAGGTGAATCCAATGTTAACCTTAATAGCGCGATCTAGAAATTATGAATATGATATGAAGCAAAAATTCGATGTTGTCGGTAGTGGTCATCGTAGCTCAGTTGGTCAAAGCACTCCCCCTGTTAGGGAAAGGCCGTGGGTTCGAGTCCCACCGATGACATCAGTTTTTGTGATCTATTTATAATTTCTTTCTTAATATTTTAAGAATAGTTAAAGCAAACTCATTGCTTTAAAAATACAAAAATATAAAGATCATAATATTTTCTTCATAAAATATGTGTTTCATTTCAAATCTGCTCTCGGACTGCAGATATCCTATGAAGTGGTATTAAACAACTGTCTGGGCGTTGGGAATCTCGGTTTAATTTACAATGTGGTTAGATTTTCTATAGTGCCCGATAACAGCAATAGGCTTGGCCCCTATTACGTAGGACCAAAAAAATACTGACAAATTGTTGGTGAACCTACCCCGTCAGGGGTATTGGCGTGATGTATGTCTGTCTGTCTGATATATATATGATTAAATATCTTATTATTCCAGTTGGAGACTAAACAACAACAACAAATAGTTGAACAACAATTGTCCCAACCCTTTCCCGACATAGACACAGACGCAAACAACAATATGCTATGGGTAGACAAATATAGACCAACCTCGTACCTGGATCTACTCTCTGAGGAGCCGGTCAATAGAATGTTGTTGCATTGGATACATTTGTGGGATAAGGTATACATGATTTTTAAACTTGGACTGCAGTGATTCTATTTTATTAATTACAGAGTCATCATGGATTTTGTTCTGTGATTGGTAATGGTAATAGCCTTGCCATCTATTACATGAGACTAACAATATTACTGGTAAAGTGTGGGCGTGTAATGGGCCATTGCCTAACCTTCGGGAACACCCTCCCGAACAACGACTGCCGGGCAGAGATGTCACTCTCACACTGTGGAAACTATCTTCGTGAGAATTGAGTATTTTAAACGTTCGTTTCTCTGCCGAAAGATGGTGGCTTGGAACGCCTCCCACATATAACCCTGGGTTCTTTAAGCGAAGCGTGAAGACGCACATTACTAGGTCGTCAAGTTGAGAGTCGCGCACAATCGCCAGACATCGCCACAGCTTACCATCAGGAGGGCGGCGTCAATTTGTCGACCTAAATATTAAAAAAAGGCGTATAGATAATGTATTTAAGTATTTTTAATCTAGCGGACGTCTTCGACATCGGCTGTTCCCGCGGTTTCTTTCTAATAGAAATAATGGGTATACTCTGGTGAATTGAATGATTATCTATTAAAATATTGTAATCGGCAAGACAGACGCCTGCAGCGGAGTACTTTATTTTTAACTAACTTCCTAAATAGGTGGAGGTCCTGAACCCGACCGTATTTTTCTCTCATACATAGTTATGTAAAAATACAGAAAGGTTAGGGCAACGACAGTTGCCCAAGAATTATGTAAAATTTTTTAACAGTGTATCTTTCGACAAGGCGGAACCCATTTTGAAAAAAAAAAAACATTTAGTTGAAATCTACTGCATCCAGAGTGGTCTCATTTCAATTTGGTCCTATTCCAACTCATTCTCTTAATTTGAGAGCAGGTTTTGTCTCAATGTTTGACGAGTTATTTAATTATATTTTCAGATAGTTTTCAAAAAAGAAGTGAAAACTAAAGACCCACAGCAACGGACATCGTTCAGTAAACGAGCTGGACAGTTCCAACTGCTGAACAATTGGAAGGGCAAGAGGGAGACTCCTCCCGAGATGGACGAGGATGGGCGCCCTCACCACAAGGTGGCGCTGCTGTGTGGAGCGCCTGGGGTGGGGAAGACTACCCTAGCGCATCTACTGGCTAGGATAGCTGGTGAGTTGTGTCTGTTAGTTCAGGAGTTATAGAGGTTTTTATGGGTAACTACGGAACCCGTTTTATAATAATATTAGTATAGATATGTAATTTAACTGTAGATAGCATTACATTTTTCCAGGTTACAGGCCAGTGGAACTGAATGCTTCGGATGAACGAAGCACAGAAGCGTTTCGTAACGCTTTACAAAGCGCTACACTAATGAGATCTGTACTAGACACCGAGCGAAGACCGAACTGTTTGATATTAGGTGAGTTGTAACTTTATAGACCTTCGTACAGTACGATTATTTCAACTTTGGCGCTCGGGATGTCTCGATTTTATTAGTTTTTTTTCACATGGAGCCTTAGATCAAAAATACTATAGATATTGGATTCAGTACAAATACAACGCGGAATCTTGGCACTCGAATACTATCATTTCATCATTCACCGAGCCTTTTCCCAAACCAGTTGGGGTCGGCTTTCCAGTCTAACTGCGATTCGGCTGAACTTCGATATTTTCTGTGAAGCGACTGCCATCTGACCTTCACAACCCATGGGCGATATCGAAGTTCTGCAGTTAGACCAGTCGGATTTTTGATTTGGGGCTCCAACTACCCCTAACGACTGCCATAGATGTTAGTATGACAACCGGGACCGACGGCTTAACGTGCTCTCCGAGGCACGGAGGGGTCTCAACGTCTTGAGAAATGGTCACCCATCCTAAGATCGGCCTGAGTCGATGTTGCTTAACCTTTGCAATGTGTTAACATTGTCGGTTACCACTAGACCACGAGCCCCTCATACTATATAGGTAAGTATTACAAATACCATCTATAAAATAAACAAGATTGTAAATCAACGGTCGACATAGAAATAATTAGTAATAAATAATACAGGCGCATTAATGTACAGCGCTGTTGTCGCATCCCTCGAGAGTCATCAAGCGGAATAGTACGGATTCCATGCACTAAGGTTATAAAAGAAATGTGGAGCCGACATTGCATATAAAACTTTTTTTTAATGAAATACGATGAGAAAGATAAACTTAAATTCACATTGTTTTATTCACGTATAAATAAACGTATAAAATAAACTATATAGATAAAAGATTACAAAAACGCTAGTACGAAATAAAATCAAGAATTATATTTTCACACCCAACCTGTAACCTAATACTATTTCAAAAATGAAAATTCTCTATTTAGAGTCAGCATAATTTTTTAAGCTTGAGTAAACTTGTGTTTAATTCCTAAGTATTACCACAAGCCCTGAAGTGAAGAGGCCACACAGTGGCCAAAGTCTGCCAGGCGACACTGGAAATTCTTTGTGTGCTCACCAGTGACCAGAAGCGCTCGGCAATGGACGTTGGACGTAGGAGCGGAATTTAAAAAAAGTATTACCACTATAGAGATATCGCAGTTAATAAATGTCTAACGCGTCATGTTTTACACAAAATGCTGCACTGCTCCGCTTCTATTGGTTTGACTGGAGCCATATTATTATACGATATACCTAACAATATAACATAATAATATGGTCACAGGTCTATGTTAGTTAATTTTGTCAAAAAATGTTAAAAATCAAACTCAAGAAGTGAGTTTTCTAAATTCATAAAACTCAGAGACTTGGGTTGGGATCGCTTCGCTCCCATCCCTTGACGTACTATATCTATGGCATCATGATGACCAGGGGCGTTTGTCCCTAGTTTGTTGGGCCGTGTTTGGCATTGCTGGAAAGGGTTCCAGCAATGCCAAAGGCAGCGCAACAAACGTTAGCTTGAATATAAATCGGTAAGCGCCATCTAGTGGCTGTCAACTGGTAACATTCAAGTCAACAGTCTGTTGTCAAGAATGTATTGTATGTATGTACCGTAAACTACCCAATCGCTGGCACTCCTCCAAATATTGGCACTTTAGAGTTTAGTTCGAAAAACAAGGAAACACTAACTTAAAGTTCCATATGCATTCAAAAGTAAAATAGTATTATTATATATTTTCTATTCCAAATTGGCAAAACTGTTCTCATGACATGACCATTATGGCCGTTTCTCGCTCGGTCAATAACATCAAGCTACAACCAAAAGGAGCGGAGCAGCATAGTATGTAAAATATTACTCTTTCGACATTTTATTATCGCAATTAACTCAGTAGTATACTATTGTAGATAATTATATATCAAATATTTTTAGTCTATAATTATGTTTATTTTGTAAATTGTAATTCTTATTATTATATAATCTACTATTATATTTAATTAGGGGCTCGTGGTCTAGTGGTAACCGACAATGTTAACACATTGCTAAGGTTAAGCAACATCGACTCAGGCCGGTCTTAGGATGGGTGACCATTTCTTAAGACATTGAGACCCCTCCGTGCTTCGGAGAGCACGTTAAGCCGTCGGTCCCGGTTTTCATACTAACATCTATGGGAGTCGTTAGGGGTAGTTGGAGCCCTAAATCAAAAATCCGACCAGTCTTAACTACAGAACTTCGATATCGCCCATGGGTTGTGGAGGTCAGATGGCAGTCGCTTCACGGAAAATATCGAAGTTCAGCCGAATCGCAGTTAGACTGGAAAGCCGACCCCAACTGAGTTGGGAAAAGGCTCGGTGAATGATGATGTTTTTAAATAAAATTTACCGTTTGTGAGAAAAATCGAAAACACCGTATACGTTGACACTTGACTACATAACTTTTATAGCACAGCCTCCACGCTTCAGGACTTTTAGTGTGTTTATCTACATACTGCAAGGTATGACTGTACGAAATTACAAAACAACAGGAATTAGTTTCCCTGAGTTTGCTCACTTTCCGGATTATGACTGACGGGTCTACGTCCAGCCTAAACCACTGATCTTCGCATGAAGTAGGCATCAGCTAACAAAGGATTTTCCAAAATTGCACCCCTATAGGGTTAATAAAGGGGACGGTAAAGTTTGTTGGTTAATACGTGATTCCTCAGAAACTACTGCACCAATTTGAACACTGTTCATTTGGGTGCAAAGGGGCCCTTCTCACATCTATCGGGCCCCAGCGACCTCATCTGGTAGTGGCACCTGATGTTCAACGGATGAGGTTCGTAGATTTACGGTACCCACGTGGTGGCTTCAGCCCCTACGTGGGTACCAGGTGGTACAACAGTGTTGGTCCGGGGGGGTACCACCTTGCAGCAAGTAACCCAGCCCAGACTGGGTTACGTTAGGGGTTCAGCAGCTGCACTGCCGGGCCCGGGGCGATGCATAGTGCGGCAGGTACCATACCTAGAAAGGAACCGAGGGTTTTAAACGTTCGTTTCTCTGCCAAACGATGGTGGCCTGGAACGCCCTGCCTGCGTAATTGTAGCATATTTTGTACTTAGGTGACTACAATTTTTTTTGTTGCATTATACACGCTCATTGATTTTGCCACGAGACAAATGTACATTCGTCCACATTTAGACTTAATAAAATGTGTAAATGTGTCAATTATTTAAAAAGAGTGACCGAGAGTTTTATTGCCAGGTTCTTTCTCTCGGTTCTACTTATTGCTTTGCTAATCTGGCAGTACAACAAAAAAACTTTTTTTAAATGAAATACGATACAATACACAATAATACAATAAACTTTATTGTACACCAATACAAAAATAACATATTAAAAACAATCCATATTGAATATGTACAAATCACTAAACAGTAATATCTTACAGGCAACCTTTGGATGGAAAGATAGAAAGAATAGAATTTAAGAAAAAAAAGAGATAAACTTAAATTCACATTGTTTTATTCACGTATATAAACGTATAAAATAAACTATATAGATAAAAGATTACAAAAACGCTAGTACGAAATAAAATCAACATTTATATTTTCACACACAACCTGTAACCTAAAACAAACAATCAATCAAAAACAATTTATGGGTACAAACATACGCACCTACGATACTTATGAAATATTTGAAAATACTAGGTGGTATTATGAAGTTTATTTAATTTAGTCACTCATTTGGTATTAAGAATACAAAGTATTTAAGCATTATCAATATAATATCTCATTTACCTGTAAAATATTTGGCACGGCTGTTATTTTTTATTTATTTAATGGTTTTAGTGACATAAATAACGTCCTTTTTAAAATGCTTTGAACAAACAATAGTAGAATTATTAGGTTTAAACATTTCATCTTCTCTTTCACGTGCTATAATACGCCTCCATTTTTCTTGTCTTATTGCAATATTGGGAAAACTTAATTCAAAAAATATATCAAACAGTAATCAAAAATTTAAAATAAATAAATGATGACTACATCTTTCTGTATGAGACTTGTTCTAACATTGCGGAGTGAAGTTGCGCGCTTGCTCGGTGTGAAGTTGAAGTGAGTGAGAACACTCACTTCAACTTCACACCGAGCAAGCGCGTAGTTTGCACAGTTAAAAATAACCATAATATTCTTAAGCAGTGCATTATTGCACATAAAAAGCAATTAACAATGTGAACTGATTTTTACTTGTCGAAAGTATGATACTCCATCCTCTTTTTTCACTCTAAAAGAGTAGTTTTCTGCAATTTTTAATGTCATCGTAAAACGTCTTACTACCAGCGCGGTCGCCAAGCGACTGAAGCGCTCAAGTGTGCAATTTTCAATAGTGGACCGAGTTGAAGTGATGCCGTTTTTAAAGCACTGATCAGTAATCTAGGTATTTTTGATCTAAGCATGGAGCATAAGAAATACTAGAAGTGACGAACGGACGAATGTTTGCAATCATGCTATTTAATGCAAAATCTAATTTTTAACCTATTAAGAGAAGCTGGATTTTTAAGTCACAGATTTATTATTATTATCTCTAATTCGGATAGTGAAAGTGATTGAGACTGTAGGATTTCATAAATTAATAAACATTATTACTTTTTATAAATAGCGCTTTTAAAGAGATAAATTCCCCTGTACGAATCTCATGTTTTGTAGTTTTACAATGCGATGTAAAAATTAAATCAAGCCACATCTAGGTTATTCATAGGTCTGCTGTAAAAAAAATACACTTTGGCAGATGTTTTTCATTACTGTTTTAGACTGTAATAGGGTAGATGACTGTCAAATCAAACCACCTTCAAAAACAAAGGACAACATTCACTCTCCATACATTTCTGGGCTAATTTTGAAAGTGCCGGCCAATAAAAATAAACTTAATATTCTAATAGAGTATAACAAAATAAACATTTTTTATTATTAGACCGAAGCCCTAAGTCAACTCTGAGAGGTAATATTCAACATCAAAAGTTTGTGAAAAAAATCCTAATTATTGCAATATTCTGTCGTCAGAATGTAAAAAAGGTCTCAGTTACTAGTCTCAAGGAGTCGGCTGACCGGCGGCTGCGCCTGGCGTCACATGCTATCTCGCTCGCACTTACCGTGTAGTGCACGCCGCGCGGCGGGGGACGGTGGCGGGCGGCGGGGTACCGGCCTGCATTGTTTAGTTAGTTAGTTTTTTAGTTCTCCATGCAACTTCTGTTACATCGCACAGCTATCTGTATCGTTTTAGTTATTGTTATCGTGTTTTTGTTTTGTTATTATAATGTCACAAACATTGTGTATACAATGTCGTCGACCATGTGAAGGTCGAAGGACATATACGTGGATATCACGAGAAGAGCAACATAGTGGCCATGTCAGCAGATCGTTATTGAACGACTGATTGAGAGACAGGTAATCTATTTTTTAATAAATCTGCACCTAAATAATACTAAGAACGTACACTATTATTTTTACTATGTTAATTCAATGCCTGTACGTTCAATCTATACTGTATATGTATAGACTATATTACTATATTTTAATATTATAAGCCTGAAGAGTTTGTTTGTTTGAACGCGCTAATCTCAGGATCGAATTGAAACTGGCTCGAATTGAAAAATTATTTTCGTGTTGAATAGCCCGTTCATCGCCGAAGGTTATAGGCTATATATCATCACGCTACTATTTATGGGAGCGGAGCACTGATCAAAATCGTCAACAAATCCGGTAGATTTCCGTACATTTAAGACAATGAACAAATATCAGGCATAATAATGAAATAATTAAATGACGACGACGGGGGTTACGAAGCCGGGCAGTTAACTATACAGTAATAGGAATACTATGCTCGCCTCATAACTTTGCGTCAACGAAGCTGTCCTACAAGTCGATCGAAAGTGTTTAATCATATTCTTTTTTATTGTTTTCAGGAAGAACCGACAGATCATATTTGTCGACCATGTTGGCAAACAGTTGAAAGGGCTTATGCAAGACGAATTCGTGACGCAAATCCGGTTGTTGATGCTCCAATGCCGGATGATCCTGCTGCACAAGTAAGCCGTCTCCATCCAACATTAAAAATAAACTGGATACCTTCGTACTCCAAACACGACTGTGAATTGTGTTTTTCAATATTGCCAGAATGTGACTCGCCTTAGGGTTCCGAATAATGTGGTAATTCGTCTCATCGTACGCTATAACCTCGTTGTACCAGAAAATGCTCCGAGTATGTCAAGAACATTTGGAGGCAAACCTCTGGCATACACTTCCTATGCAAGATAATCTCATAGAAGATTTTACGGCTTCGGAGATAGTAAATACTCTAACTATTATGCGAAATCATATTACAGCAGATATACTTGACTTTGAACAATATGAACTCATAAATGCTAACGAATTCCACACTTGGGTTGGAGTTCCTCATGAACAGTTTTTGAATTTGCTTGACCAAACTTCCAGTCTAAATAATAACAGATTTAAAAAAACTATACTGGCTGCAACGTTAGCAAAACTGCGTACAGGGGATTCCAATGCGAGGCTCGCTTCGATTTTTAGAACAAGCGAATCTCGATTTCGAAGATTACTGATTTTAGGTCGTGAAGCCCTATTGCGAGATTTTGTACCTCCTCTACTCATTTAGGGTTTGATCATATGAATCGACAAGATGTGGCACAAAGAAACTTATTGATACCCGAAACGTTATACGGAAATCCTGAAAGCTCTATCGAACAGAGAAATGCTATAGTCATTTGCGATGGTACATATAACCAAAAAAGTTCGAATTACCTTTTTCAAAGACTCACGTACCGTCACCATAAGTACAGACATCTGACAAAACCCTTTTTATTTGTGTGCTGTGATGGCCATATTATTGAGGTGTCTGGGCCACTTGCTGCGACTACTTTTGGTGCTCACATAATAAATTCAATTCTTGAGGACGAAGAAAGTATATTTCACTGGTTCTATAGACCAGGAGATGTCTTCATTTTGGATCGTGGCTTTTGAGATGCAGAGTTGAATTTACGGACACATGGATACTCGGTGCATATGCCTCAAACAAAGGATGCTAATGGACCACAATTAACTACGGTACAAGCTAACAAGTCCCGCCTTGTCACCCTATGCCGCTGGGTGGTAGAAGTTGTTAACGGACGATTTAAAAGGGATTTTAGACTACTAAGAACAGTCCATAGTAATCTCGCCCTACCTAATATGATGGACTATTTTAGGATTGCTGCAGCATTATTAAATGCATATCATCAGCTGATTGTGGACAATGTCCGAGCCCCAGCGTTCTTACAAATAGTAAGAGAAAGAATGAATATGCCAAATAGATTTGGCGATATAGTTACTTCATATAATTATAACCAAAGACGGGCACAGTTTGAGCGAATAGACACGCCGTCCGAAATTCTATTCCCTGTGTTAACGGAGGAAGACCTTATTTTATTCGCGGTCGGTATTTACCAAATAAAACAGGCACGAAGCTACTATGCAGAACACATCCAGGGCACTGGTAGATTTGCTATTGAACTCGGGGGAGAAATACCTGCTGAACATTTGCGGGAGGTTGAAGAGAGGGAATTCTTCCTACTTCGAGGCCGAATTCAGTCTCGGCATGTTCGTTTACGAACATATAATGTAAACATTATATGTAAACATAGGAATTGATACAGCTCTCACGGGTAGGCAAGCCATAGCACACTATTATTGCACCTGCCTTAATGGTAGAAGAACTGTCGGTTGCTGCTCCCATGTGATGTGCATTGTGTGGTACATGAGGTATGCAAGGCACCTGCCTGTGATAAGCATTCCTGTTGAAGGTTTAGACGACATATTTGTGAGAGCTGGCGAACTATAAAAAATAAATATTTAATATTTTAATAGTTAGTGTTTTTATTTTGTTTTCCTTTTTCTCCTTTGCTTTTTCTGGCCTCCATACGAGACCGTAAAACCTAATTAGATTACCATAACTGTAGCAATAGTAGTTAACATATAATAGCTTAGACAAAACAAGGTTGTTTTACGTGTACGCTAGTCACCTAGCGTACACGTAAAACAGCCTATATTCAGTGCAAAGTGTGAACTTTAACCCTAAATAAAACCTCAAGGAACCGATTTAGAACTTTGGTGTAGTAATAAAAAATGCTTACAATGTTGTGTTCTATCAAAATCAAGGACTTTTTTTTAGTGGCCGGAAAAATAAAAATTAGCCCAAACTGAATGATTTCCTATAAACCGAACCTCCGGAGAAATTTCTTTTTTTATTATTTCGGATTTCACTTTAACCTGGTCGATAAGTATCGATTACTATCGAGTTTTTAAATAGAGAAGTTTGATTTATACACGCCAAGCTATTTTTAGTGTTTTTATTTTCGCTGTAGCAAATATATTTAAGCTGTTACAAACAGTTTTATCGAGAAAGTATTCCCGCCACTTTCCGCGCCAGTGGAGGGCTGACGTGTCACCTCGTAATTCGTATAAAATACTAAACTATGACGTCATTTATACTGTCAAATTAGTAACAATGGGACACAATGCCGACTTGGGTTTTAGTCGAGCGCATGATTGGGAGCTTTTTAGGTTAAGTAGCGCTTGATAAAAACCTAGGTCCAGTCGCTCACTTGCGATACCGAACAACGTTTCCTTGACCCATACCGGGACCTAGTTCTTCTGTCCTGGGAACTATCAAACATTAATTTGACATTGACAAAACAAGTTAAACATAATATGGCAAAAAATTGCCATATATTTTAGAGTTTTCGAAAGTTTTTCATAAAATCTAAAAAAATGTCACAAGACATGAAGTACAACATAATTTTAGAGGTCTTGAGGACTTGAGGACCATGCTGAGTTGATTGCAGCTGGTCTTGAGTCTCTAACTATTACTGTTCTCGATTTGACCTCGTTTTGACCTTGATCTTGAGATCAGAGGTCGAAGGTCAAGTTAATTTTAGAGGTCTTTGACCATGCTGAGTTGATTGCAGCTGGTCTTGAGTCTAACTATTACCGTTCTCAATTTGACCTCGTTTTGACCGTGACCTTGAGATCAGAGGTCAAAGGTCAAGTTCATTTTGGGTGGTTTTCGACTATGCTAAGTCGGTTGGCGTTTACACTGAGTCTCTAGCTCTTACCGTTCTCGAGTTGAAAGTTGTTCACGGACGGACATTACTGTTGTATAAGAGATTTTCGTTTCGAAAACTAATAATCGATGAACGAGGGAGCCACGCAGCTAAAAGAAGAAGAATAACACAACGCCATCTAGTCTTAAACTATAGAGAACTATTAGATAACTGATGCAAATTACTCTTTATTTTATCTAAATAACTAAAAATATATAACTCAGTAAATTATTTCTTTTTCATGGTTCTTCCAGATTTATTAAGGTATGTTGTTTATCTGTTTCTATAGATGATACCAGGATATGATTTATCTTATGCGCCTGTTTGTATCCACTCACGCCAGATTTACGCCATGAGTGAATGACAAAGTTTCACATTTTTTGTTAATAACGATTAAACGAAAAGTCAGTTTTCACTTTTCGTTTAAACTTTTAAAAATAGATGATAACTTTGCGTTGTTAGCGTGAGAAGACACGCCTGTCTCCCCAAGGTGGTGGGCAGTGGCCAAACTTTTTCCAGTAAGGGGACCCTCTATATACGAAAAAATTATATCACGCGGGCGATACAGCTGTAATCACATACTAATCCATATATAGAAATGGTGAATGTAATTTTTGTCCCCCCTTAGCTCTCAAGAACTGCTAATGCTCCAATGATGGTTTACCCCTCTATGGATAGCCCTCGATCTGGAGGCAAGCCAAAAAATCGAAAATTTGACCTAGCCCTAAGGGGTCAAAAGTCAGAAGCCAAAACCTATGGCGTGGTGCGGCGCGTATAAAGACACCGTACTAGTTAATTATAAATTAACTTATTTCAGACGAAATAGACGGTGCTCCGTTACCAACAGTGGAACTCCTAGTACGTTGGTGCACGGCTTCAGCTACGGAAGGGAAAGGCAAGGGGAAGACCAAGACGCAGCCATTGAAAAGACCTGTGATAGCCATTTGTAATGATTTGTATGCTACATCGCTGAGGCCATTGAGGTTAGTATACTTATTAGGCAGTGAACGGAAAAAACAGAAGTATTTCTAGCGCTCGAAAATGACCTAACTCGGTGTGTCTAGTACCAGTTCCTTACGTTAATTTACTCGAAATACGTTTTCGTATTCCCCATACATTTCACACCAGCGCCCCTAGCGGTAAAGTCAGGGAACTTGCCGTCGCTAGGTAAAGCAAGCCGCGAAGGTGTGTAGTATGGTAGGTACTTGCAACCGGCCTGTGATTTCCTGCAGTAATCATACGATAGTTGCTATGCGTTGCTAGCCAAAAGTGATGCTGTGTCGAAGTACTATTTATTTACTTTATTTATTTATGAAAGGAAACAATACAAATTTACATTGGGTACCAAATCGCTTGCATGTTATGTTAGTTTTTACATAAATCCTACAACCATCAACTAAACAAAAAAGTTAATTAATTGTGATTTTGACATTTACTAATATATAATAATAATAATAATGACTCTGAAAAACTGGCAACTCTGAACATCTCATACATCATTTTCATTCTTAAAATATTTTAATATTTTTATTTACATATTATTGCCTAAATTTATACAATTACTTCAGATACCAAATTAATATAAGCAAAAAGTCAATAAATAAAGGATTTTATACTATTTTATAACAATAAACAAAGTCTACAAAATTAGCATAGAAGATTTGGCACATGTCATATAAATACCTACGAAAATATCAACAATATTATGGCTAAATTCAAAATGAAGTGATTGAGATGCAAACAAGAGCCAGAAGCAGAAATGCGCAACTAACACCCTCGGACTCGTCACTAAACTCCGCCTCGCAGGCACCGGACCGCATATCGACGCTGACACAGGTGCTCGCTGAGGCGTCGAGCTCTTCAAGTGACGAGTATTTCTCTCCGTCGACGTCGCCAACACCAGTACGCCGGCGAGGGAGAGGCCGGCCGCCGAGCAGTTCCTACCAGCTTCGAGTAGGGTCCCCACTACCGGTGGTATAGTGCACCGCATGCGATGGACTTCATCCATCAATGAAAACGTCATGCGGGCATATTATGAGGCTACAGATGGGGAAACCAACCTGACTGCGTACCGTTCAAGGATGCTTCCTTTGTTTCAGGCTCTTGAACCAACAATGACCGTTGCCGTCCAACGACTATCGGATCAAGTGCGGGCTATCCAACGATGTAAGTTGTTGGGTCAATCTGTGCTTGATTGACTACGCCTGGAAGTATTATCTACTCGTACAGCTCCAGTGTCAACGAGAGCACCGTCACCTGTGACACAGACGGTTGCTACAAGTGTGACGTTAGCGACGCCCGCACCCGACGCGGGAAATGATACGAGTGATACATCTATCCAGGTAAGCGAGCAATTGAGGAGTACTTTGGAAGATGTGATCTCGCAGTATAGGTTTATACCTAATTCTAGACCGCGGCTACCACGCTTGCCAATGCATAAACGAAATCTGGCGTTGATGGGAGCCCTGAATGCATTGCTAGAGCCGTATTTACGGACTAGCAATGATTTGCTTGATACTCACTCGATTCTTTATTGTGGAGCCATTGCCGCTTGTCGTGTTGCACGCGTTAAATTCCCCGAAGTTAACCGTGCACCACGACCGGATGGTGTTCCCGTATGGCAGGCAAGAATCGAGCGACGTATCGTCACATTTAGGACTCTCATTGCAAAGCTTATCTCTTTCAGCCGGGGAAATAGTCGTCCCCGGGTCATGCGTTTCGTGACTCAGGCATTTGCTGGGACCGGTATTCGTCCCCAGCAATACTTAGCCAATGTCACGGAACGTATTGACTTTCTGAAACAGAAAGTGTGTGCATGGGCAAGCCGTATCCGTCGTTATAGAGAGCGTGTAAATAGATACTGGCAGAATCGCATCTTCCAAAGTGACCAAAGGAAGGTGTACCGAGAGTGGGAGGGAAATGGACAACGTTTGAGCGACGGACAACTGCCAGATGCTCACGCCATGAATAAATTTTGGCGTGACATATGGTCGGTGCCCGTTGAACATTCGGAAGGTGACTGGATCCGTGTCGTCAAGCGTGAATGCAGTATCATCGAACCCATGGAGTCTATTACCATAGACTCCGAAGACGTTAGATGTGCAATGCGTACGGCCCCGAACTGGAAAAGTCCTGGGCCGGATGGATTGCACAACTTTTGGATAAAGTGGGTTCAGAGCTCGCATGAACGCTTGGCAACACAGTATCAAAAAGCCCTTGAGTCTGGTTCCTTACCCGCTTTCATGACCACTGGCATCACCTTCCTGCTCCATAAATCAGGTAGTACCACGGAACCTAAAAACTATAGACCCATCACTTGCTTACCTACCATCTACAAGCTCCTTACATCTATTCTGAGAAGTAAAATAAACTCGCACATAGTATCTAATAATATCTTAGATAACGCTCAGAATGGATGTAGGGCTGGGTCTCGTGGTACTAAGGAGCTACTCCTCATTGATATGGCCATTAGCCAACAAGTCAAGCGGAGTAGAGGCGCCCTCTCTACTGCCTGGATTGACTACAAGAAGGCCTATGATTCGGAGCCTCATTCATGGCTGAGGAGGATTTTAGAGTTGTATAAAATTAATCCGACTCTTAAATCCTTCTTAGTCTCGTGTATGGGACAGTGGACCACAGTCCTTCGTCAACCAGGTAGTGGTGGGTACGCCTCTGACCCGCAAGGCTTGATAAGGATCGAGCGTGGTATATTCCAGGGCGACAGTTTGAGTCCATTGTGGTTTTGTTTAGCACTGAATCCACTTAGCACATTGCTGAAGGATTCAGGGCTAGGCTATCGGTTTCGTAGAGGGGGTGAGGTTCTATCTCACCTGATGTATATGGATGACCTCAAACTGTTCACACTAAAGCACCAAGATTTAGTGACATTATTAAAAACTACGGAAGTTTTTAGTAATGCCATTAAGATAGAGTGCGGTGTTGATAAGTGTGCGGTTATGCATGTACAACGGGGGAAGGTTGTAAATTCACCGAATTTACAACTTTCTGAGATAATAACTCTCAGATCTCTCTCCGAGACCGAAACATACAAATATCTAGGTATGTCAGAGTCATTGGATATAGCGGTAGAGGATATCAAGAAATCGGTGAAAGAACGTTTTTTTGGCCGCCTGACAAAAGTTCTTAACAGTTCTTTGTCCGGTGTTAACAAAATGCGGGCTTTCAACGGTTGGGTGATACCTTTATTGTTATACTCCTTTGGCATACTTAGGTGGACTCAAACGGAACTAGACGCCCTGGATAGGCGAGTCCGTCAACAACTGACATCGCATCGAATGTTACACCCACGATCTTCTGTCATGAGACTGTACATTCCGCGGAAGTGGGGGGGTCGAGGCTTTTTGAATGCCAAGAACCTCCACAACCGTGAAGTTTGCAGTCTGAGAGATTACTTTCTACAGAACGGGTGTGACATTCATTGCGATGTCGTGATGGTTGACAAGGGCCTGACACCTCTTTCCTTGGCTAACGAGAACTGGCGTAAACCAAAGGTGCTAGGTACTGAAGACCGTAGGGACGTATGGAAGAGTAAGGAGCTACACGGGCGGTTCTACCGGGTCTTAGCAGGACCCGACGTAGACCTGCTCGCTTCGGTGAACTGGCTGCGTTTTGGGGACCTCTTTGGGGAAACTGAAGGTTTTGCCTGTGCAATTGCAGATGAGGTTATCAAGACGAACAACTATCGGAAATACATCATGAAGGACGGTACGGTCGACATTTGTCGAGCATGCCACCGTCCTGGTGAATCACTTCGCCATATTATTTCCGGTTGTTCGTATCTTGCTAACACCGAGTACTTGCATAGACACAATCAAGTAGCCAGGATCATCCACCAGCAACTTGCTCTTCAATATGGCCTTATTGAGTTTGAAGTACCGTACTATAAGTACACACCAGTGCCAGTTCTTGAGAATGGTCGTGCATTGCTCTACTGGGACCGATCAATCATCACGGACAGGACTATTGTTGCCAATAGGCCGATATCGTGTTGGTTGATCGGACCCAGCGTCGGGCAGTGCTCGTCGATATCGCCGTCCCGCATGACGAAAATCTCGTGAAGGCTGAGAAAGACAAACTTAGTAAATACCTTGATCTGTCCTTCGAGATAACCGCCATGTGGGACGTAGACTCGACGATCATTGTCCCGGTGGTCGTTTCGGCAAACGGATTAATAGCGAAGAGTCTCGATCAACATCTCAAGAGACTCTCGTTAGATTGTTGGATCAAGAGTCAGATTCAGAAGGCTGTTATCCTCGACACGTGCCGTATTGTTAGGAGGTTTCTTAGTCTGTAGCCTCCACCGCCGGTAGTTTGGGTCCTACTCCGCTACTGGTGGGTCACTATTTTTTATATTTTTAAATGTATTTGTGTTTTTTATAAATGTATTTAAAAATGTATAAGATAAGAATGTAAAGAAATAAACGAAATAATAATAAATAATTTACATTGACATGACATTGTTTAGTTTAATCTTTGAATATTGACATTTTGATGCGTAAGTTTATATTATTGGATTATACAACTTTAAAGTTCAGGACATGTAATAAATAAGTACATTTGCTAGAAGTAAGACTACATAATAGTCTAAATCAAATTTCGCTCCTGAGTGAGCTACCGACCTACTAAAATTGCATACCTATTAGGTACTATGGTGAAATATGGTGAATCTGTAATTACTAACTGCTTCAACATCTCATATAACCCATATTTGCAATGATCCTACTAATATTATAAACGCGAAAGTTTGTGAGTATGTAAGTATGTAAGTATGTATGGATGGATGGATGTTTGTTACTCTTTCACGTAAAAACTACTGAATGGATTTTAATGAAACTTTACAATAATATAGCTTATACATCAGAATAACACATAGGCTACAATTTATAAAGATATTGTGTGAATTGTTCAAAATATGATGCGGCGCAACGGGAACGGGAAAAAAATCCAAATTACCACGCGGACGAAGTCGCGGGCGACCACTAGTCTTTAATAAATAAATAAATAAAAAAAAAACAATTACCAATACTATAATGTCAATTTCATTTGATCCCATAAATTTAATTATCAAAGCCCTCTTTGACTTACCAATACATAAGTCAATAAAAAATAATGTTGTTACAATATCAGTAAATAGTTATCAACTATTTCATTAAAACCTCAAGCCTATTCAAATACTAATACTAATAATAATTCAATAAATACAAAATTTCGATGAATAAAATGTAAGTATATAGATTTATGTCAATATTCTTATTCATTTGTCATATTAAAACTAAACATAAAATAAACTCTAAAAATAGAATAAAATGCTAAGAGGTACACGAAATATTGATCGCTTCTACTGTGGCACTGTTGATGGGAACATCATGGTTGCATATATGTTAAGGCTTGGGCAAACCAAAAGCAGTTGCAGTGCGGTAGCAGTGCGGCAGCAGTGCGTCAGCAGTGCGTCTATGTTAGTAAATAATGTAGTTATATGAGGGATGACACACTGAACAAAGCGGGCCCGCGTTTGTTCAGTGTGTCATCCCTCATATAACTACATTATTTACTAACCTAGACGCACTGTTACCGCACTGCAACTGCTTTTGGTTTGCCCAAGCCTTTAATCTACTGTTAAGCTACATTATATATCCATATTGAAAATTTTACGCATACGTATGTATTGTACGTGCATACGTTATGTACTGTATAAGCCGCGCACAATGACAGTAGGATGGAACCTTGACAGTACGTACACTACACTTACTTTTTAGCGATTGATGACGCGCAAGATGACAGCTGGAGGGATCCCGCTGTCATCTTGCGCGGCTTATATAGGGTCGCTTGGACTGCAGATATGCTATTTTGTCTTATTATATCTGTTCTTGCTGTATAAATTTTTGTTGAATAACGGAGAGGTTACGGATTTTTGATAGTGCCCGTAACGGCAATAAACTCAAAACTCAAACTCGAACTCAAAAATATTTATTAATATAGGTTATAAAATAACACTTATTAACGTCAACACATAAGAATTTATATTTAAAGCCAGATTCGCAAAACAACGGGTGGAGCCAAAGAGAAAAGAACCTGGCAATAAAAACTTAATTAAATAGGCTTAATTCAATCTATATATTTAATACGACAATTTGTCTGTCTGCCTGTCCGTCCGTCGCGTTTTTCAATTATAATTAATAATACATACATTTGCATGAAATATTAAAATATTCTTTTTATTTTTTTTTGTTTGAGGCGATACAAAGTTAGCTGGGATAACTAGTTTAATTTAATAGTGCTTAATTAAATAGGCTTGCCTCCTATTACGTGGAATCAACAGAATTACTGCCAAAATGTGAGTGTGTATTGCACATCTACCTACACCTTCGGGGACATAAGAGTGATATTTAAATATGAGTCGATTTATGATATGTATTTGTTTGTACCTACTATTATTTTATCTGTGATCCAGACCAGTATCCCTCATAGTCTACGTGGGCGGAGTGTCCATCCCTCGCCTGTCGTCCCGCCTGGCGCTGGTGTGCGAGCGGGAGCGCCTGTCGGTCAGCCCGCACGTGCTGGCCGCACTGGCGACGCGTGCGCAGGGTGACGTCAGAGCCGCCATACAAGTGCTTAGCTTTATAAAAGCTAAGGCGAAGGCACAGGTAGTTATGCATTCAGCTTTCTATTAATCGATGTATACCTAGGGTATTACCGTGAAACTAAATAAATAGATAGCTAAGACATCTTTTACAAAGCGTCATAAAGGTTAAAGAAAGCTTGTGTTATGGGATGTGTTTCATATAAGTATAGTTTAGGCTTCTTCTTAATATATTATACTGAAATTGGGAAATCAACGCCATTTTAACACGACATTTATCTATCTTTTTCTTTCAGAAAGAAATCGTTAAGGACTATCATTATTGTTTATTTTGCAGTTAAATATGGCTGATGTAGAAAATGCAGCGATAGGCACAAAGGATTGTCATAAAAGTATAATGCAGGCGTTACAAGCTGTGTTTACTGTCAACGACAAGGATCCGAACGCCATTTTGAAAACCATTAACTCGGCAGGAGATTATGACAGGTAATAACAACGCCATCTAGTATGAAACTAAGCAAAACTTTTACTACGAGAACTAGATAATTGAGATATTTGTTGTATATTTAATATAATTATAACGTTTTGACGTTACCTAACATCTAGGGTTTTGATGCTCCCCGAACACGACTTTGGTATTGGTATCAAAGCCGTGTTTGGGGAGCATTTTTTCTAAGCGTTTGACGTCACGTCAGAGGCTTTAAACACTTCGATGACGTCTTCCTTCAAGTCTCCCCAAACGGCCCGAACGTAGGGCAAACGTCACCTATATTGTCTTATAAATTGTATTCCCATTCACAGGCTAGCAGACGGCATATTCGAACATTACCTAACAGCTCGAGTAGACGGCCGTCTGCGTATAGCGTGCGAGACTTTATCCTACCTAGTGTTATACGACACAGTTAGCAGCTGGACGCATAGGACTCAGAACTATGCCTTGTACAGCTCTCTGCCTCTGTGTATAGCCAGTTGTCATGCTGTACTGGCTAGTAGGAGCCCTCAGCGGTTGACCTTCCCGAAGCAAGCTATGGAGGTAATTTGTATATCATACATTAAAAAAAATTGTGAATCATTTCATAATTAGCGGCGTTATGAGAGGACAGAGAAAAGACTCATAATAAATGAATATTTTTGGACATTCTCACACAACGTCATCTAGCCCAAACTAAGCTATAAGCGTGTGCCTACATAGAGGCAAGCGGCAAACCCCCTGAAAAACTAAAATGACTGACCAATCACTGAAAATGTGAATGCGCCTATACAAGTTTGTACTTTTTGTAAACCTTGGACCAAAAGGAGTCAATTGGTAAGAAAACAAAATTTGTGCGGGTAGGCTATTAATTGTTATAAACAAATTAATTTGTTAACTGATAAAAAGTTGGTTTTTATATTGGAAAATGGTTTCTAAGGGTAAAACGGGCAAAATAAAACTTCTTACTCTTGTGTTTTTTTCGAAAAAATGCGTTTTACAGAAGTTACAACCATTTTAAAGCGAAAAAATGACCAAAAGTTGTCAAATTCAAAATTTTTTATCTCGCCGAGATTTGATCGAATTCAAAAAAAATCTTGCGGCAGAATACTTCTCAGATCTTAAGCTTCAACTGACTATTTTTCAAAACGAGAAAATTAAAATTTTTCACATCGTTAAATCTATTTATACACGTAGCGTTATTCCGAGTTAAGATACACTATTATACGCATGTAAAGTCGCGTCAACTCGTATAAAGTGCCATTCTATAGTGCCTGGTTACGGCAATAGGCTTGCCCCCTATTACGTGGGACCAAAAATTTACTGTTAAAGAGTGGGTATGTAATACACCTCTGTCTACCCCTTCGGGGATATTTGATTCGACCCAGGAATAGAAACCGAGACTCTGGAGTAGAAAGCCGATGCACTACCGTCCACGCCACTGAAGCAGTTAACTCATATTACGGCTATTGCCCATTTATGTAAAATTCCCAATATTATGTAGTATACAGGGTTATTTGTTATTACCTAGCATCCTCCCAGGGGGAAGTAGCAGACATCATAAGTAACAACGTTTTTTTTACGACTTTTAATAAAACTGAGTACATTACTTAATAATGAGTTTTCAAGTTTTTATTGTTATAACGCGACACTGTTCATTCGACATGTTTCATTCATAAACTGAAGCACGCACGTTCGCGCTCGCTTGGTTGGTGAGTTCCTGGACACGATGAAGATGGAACGGATATTTGCCTTCGTTGTGAATGACACAGAACTACAAAGAACTGCGACACATTAAACCGTAGCGCGGCGTCATTGGTACTTGCGGCGGGATTATCCTCAAATAACTCCAGTATCCTTTCTTGTTCCCGTACTGAGTGCCTCGGCGGACGACCACTATCACTGAACCTGGGCTGGAACTGTCCGTAATCGCGTAATCGCTGTGTGACAGATAACATCGTTGCCCGGTTCGGTGTAGGTAGATTTGGAAACCTTACTGCATATTGGCGGCAGGCTTCTGCCACATTATCATCACTCCAAGCAAGCATCTAGCGAGCGAAATGGGTCAAGGTCAAAGGCGCTAGCGCCGCGCCCGCCGCCCCGCTCCCCGTCCCTATCCGTGCATAGCATGTCTTGATGATACGAGTTTGTTTACCTAATTTTAACGGTGCGCGTAAACTGCGGCGTAGATTTAATAACTGTCAGACGCGAAACTAAATTAATATTTAATTTTGTATGAAAGTAAAATTTAAAGAATTATAAAAAGTCGTAGAACAAACGTTGTTACTTATGATGTCAGCTATCTACCCCTGGGAGGATGCTAGTTAATTACAAATAACCCTGTATATTAACGTTGCCTCACAGCATCTGGCTGAATTGATGTTAATTGTAACAATAAAGTACCTAATCTTCAATCAATCTTAAAATATTAAGAAAGAAATTATAAATAGATCACAAAAACTGATGTCATCGGCGGGTCTCGAACCCACGGCCTTTCCCTAATTTTTTTTGTGATCTATTTATAATTTCTTTCTTAATATTTTAAGAATAGTTTAAGCAAACTCATTGCTTAAAAATACAAAAACACTTCAATCAATCTTGTTTATTTTATAGATGGTATTTGTAATAATTATCTATATAGTATTCGAGTGCCAACATTCCGCGTTGTATTTGTACTGAATCCAATATCTATAGTATTTTTGATCTAAGTTTCAAACCCAGAAATATCTTAAGTTTAATTTGATCCAGCGTCAGCAGTTCCTCTCTTGGGGAAAGCTCTAACTAACTTTAAAATAGCGTCGAAATAATGAACCTTTATGTCACAAAAATGAGACGCGTGGTAGGAACACGAAAATAGAATCAGAAAATAAACATATATTTCGTTATTTTCTGATTCTATTTAGTCTTATCTTTATTTCATTGTTTACTAAGCTTTATTCTTCTTTCTCCTAAGAGTGATAGTTGTACACCACCCCTTTTAATTTCTTAAATGCAAAAGATGCTTATCCATCCAAATGTTGTCTGGAAAAGACCGCTTTTAGCGATAAGGCCCCATTTGTACTCTTCTGATATCTCCTTTTTGTATGTAAATCTGCTCGGACGGCAATAGGCTTGCCCCTATTACGTGGGACTAAAAATAATGCAGGGATAAAAACGTGATATATGGGTGTGTGTGTCCATGTTGCGTACAATAAAGTGTATTGAATTGAATTGAAAATATTTGTCGTATAAATGCGACATGGTAGTAAAAAGGTTAAATATTTGCAGATGCATCGTAAAAAACTGGAGCTAGACAGCATAGTATATACAGTAGAACGTAGTAGTTGTCCGTCAGTATGTAACAGCAGGTGTGCGCTGAGGTTCGATGTACTGCCACTGGCCCCTTATGTACTCACACCGCATTTGTCTTCTAATGTACAGGTATGGCATGGAGTTTTTTTTTAAATATAATTTAATATCATACGTTTAGAAATTTTGAGAAACACAAACTTGAAGAAGAAGGTAGCCGGCTTAATCTTATGATGTATGGCTTGTAAAATAAATAAGAATAAATAAAAACTTGAAGAAGATCGACAATATGACGGCAGCACACAAGGCGGTATGGTCGATAGACTGTAGCCATCTATTGCTAGTAGACTGTACTATAATGAGTAAAAAGTTACCTTATGATACCACTTTCCAGAGAAAATCTTAAATAAAATCTGTATCATAAAATAACTTTTAATTTTTTTATAGTACCACTGTCATAATCATAGGGCAATCATTTCAAAAGTTGACATAGAAGTCAAACCTTTGAAACCATAATTCGATATTTTCCTCCTGAGAGTAGATAAACGGGATATTTACTATGTCAGTTATTTATCGAGCGAGCGAAGCGTCTCAATTTCGAGACTGGACAACTTTGCTTTTGTCTGTCTGCATGTGTGTTCCCGGGCTAGTCGGTACATTTTTTATACAATCTCCACGAATTATAGACCAAATCATCATTCACCGAGCCTTTTCCTAACTCAGTTGGGGTCGGCTTTCCAGTCTAACTGCGATGTGGCTGAACTTCGATATTTTCCGTGAAGCGACTGCCATCTGACCTCCACAACCCATGGGGGATATCGAAGTTCTATAGTTAGACCAGTCGGATTTTTGATTAAGGGCTCCAACTACACCTAACGACTGTCATAGATGTTAGTATGACAACCGGTACCGACGGCTTAACGTGCTCTCCGAGGCACGGAGGGGTCTCAGTGTCTTAAGAAATGGTCACCCATCGACCGGCCTGACTAGATGTTGCTTAACCTTTGCAATGTGACATTGTCGGTTACCACTAGACCACGAGCCCCTCCCAATTACTCCCAATTAAACCAATTTTATCAACTTAAGCTTTTTGATCGGGAATCGGGGAAAACTGCTTTAATAATGTTTTGTGTGTGTCTTGTTGTCAGTTTTGTTCGGAAACAGAGCGCAAGTCACTGTTGGTGAGCGCACGCGCATTGTGCGACTACGGGCTCGCGTACGTACAACAACGTACACCCGACGGGCTCTACAGCTTTGTGTTGGAGCCGGACATCAATAGACTTGCTTTCTTTGGTATGTATCTATTTATAGAAATGGGGAATGTAATTTTTGTCCCCCCTTAGCTCTCGAGAACTGCTTATGCTCCAAAGATGGTTGACCCCTCTATGGATAGCCCTCGATCTGGAGGCAAGCCAAAAAATTTGAATTTAAAAATTTGACCTAGCCCTATGGGGTCAAAAGTTATAGGCCAAAACCTATCACGCTAGTTGAATATCGAGGAAAATAGCGAGGGAACATCGTGTGGACACGTGACGTGTCTCGCCTCGCCGATTCAAATACAACAGCTGTTTGATGTCTGTTGTTGCTTGTAACGCGATGAGTATCGCGAGTATGTGGAGATATTCGCGGCAACCCGAGGAGTAACGCGAGCAGACATCGTGTGGCCGCACCATAACACCGACCATTTGCAATTTAACAGTTTCATTTAGATAGATTATTATCTGACAAAATTAAATGCATGTATAAAAACGCTTATAAAAGTAAAAAAAAATAAATAACTGAATGGTAAAGATTGATTGGACAGATATGTAACATCGATCATGGCTGTTGGAATGTAGGTATACGGTACCCGGCAACGACTTACCCCCATTACCGACAAAATTATTGGCAAAATTTGGGTGTGTTATTCACCTCTGCTTACCTATTTCGGGAATATAGTCGTAATTGTATGTATGTTAGAAAAAAATAAAGTGAACCATGATTACTTTTTATTCGTTCTATATTCTAAACACCGCTATCTACCCCATCTGAAGCAAAACCATAATTGACACTTAAGATACTTTTTACCCAGGTAATGTCCCGTGGGAATTTTAAACAAAAAATCCCACGAGATCCCTATAGTCCGAGACGCCCAGGACTAATTGTCTTTGCCATAGCGGCTGGCACGTAAGATTTTGTTGCCTTTAATCAACATTTCATCGCAAGGCAATGGGTTTCATTATTTTTTTCAAAATTACAATATAGCTGCTACTTTTTATTAAATTCATTCGGCCATTTTGGACATAACCCATTATATCTGCCGTCCTTATTAAAAACAACGCAATCGACATTTTTTACGAAATTGAGTTATTAGTATGTTCGGAATCACGGAAACGCGCTGTGATGTTCCTCACGAGGCGAACGTACAAACCGATCCCCAAGAAAGGGGATCGGTCTGATCCGGGCAACTATCGACCCATAGCTGTCACCTCAGTCATCTGCAAGGTATTT